>OX328124.1:35269805-35754991 GCA_946811695.1 Gonocerus acuteangulatus | reverse complement strand
TATATAATATATATATATAATATATATATATATATGTATATATTTATATATATATATATTTATATATATATATATATATATATATATATATTTGTCTGTTCGCTCATTTCTGGCTTCCCTGATGGTCCGATTTTGATGAAATTTGGTACAAAAAATCCGTCGTCCAATTTGAAAGGTCAAGTTCGTTAACCAGCAAAATCCGCCCACTGGAAGATGGCAATTTGGGGCGAAATTCGCGCAAAAAAAATCGTAACGCTTACGTTTTTTGAGTTCATAAGCTTGTAAGTACTCTTTTTATAGGCTTCTTGGGCTAGGAAAACGAATGGAACCATTTTCAAGGCGATAGCTTTAACCGTTTTCGAGAAAATTGGAAAAATAATTTTTGAATACCGTTTTTGGTTTGGGTACTTAGAATTACGGGATTCAGTTGAAACATTATCTGCATGTTCTACATTCATTAAAACTAATATGTTGAAAGTTTTGTTACGTTTGGAGTTAAGGAAGGGTTTAGAATAAAATATTTTATGAACAGACAAGAAAAGTTTTGGGAACTTCATTAACTTTCATTAATATCTCGAACACGGTTGGGAAATCGTGGTAAGTGGATAGAAACTATTTGAAAGCTTTCTAAATTCTCTACGAAAAATATTCTAAAACTATTTTTGATTAGGTTATGTCCAATCGGAGAAATAAGTGCTTAAAACTTTCAAATACGTCTGTTTTGTTCTTAAGATCGGGTTTTTGTCGTTCTTTTTGTAATTTTTGTCTCTTTCCCTTTGTTTTTTATTGTTTTTTATTTTTTGTAATTTCTTATGTTGGGAAAATTTTGTGTGTAAAAGAGGATATGAAAAATGAGACCAATTTTCTGTTGCTAGAAATAATGTAAATTTTGGGAACTTTCATTAATATCTCGAAAACGGTTGAAAATCTTGGTAAACGGAAGAATACCATTAGAAAGCGTATTAAATGCTCTACATAAAAGGTTCTAATGAAAGTTTTGATTAGGCGACGACAATCGGAGAAATAAGAGCTTAAAGCTTTAAAGTAATTGATTTCGCTTATTCGAACTGTTCTTTTTGTCTGTTTTTTATTCCTTGTTATTTTTTAATTGCTTATAGTTGGATAATGTATTCGAAAATAAAACAGGTTTATTAAAATAACAAAAACAATTTATTGTTAGAAATATAGAGTTCCAAGATTCCAAGACCTTGTAACTAGCGGGAATGTTTCTAGTGATGCCGACCCTTCCAGGTAAGATTGTAAATCCTACCTTTCAAGACTGTTGGAACCAAAACAATAACTGTCGGGGTTCGGTCACTGCTACTTTTATCGTAAAAATCGTTTTATTGTGCCGACGTTTCGGCTTGAACTTCAAGCCTTCATCAGGGCTGTAAATACAAGTAGGACATATTTAACACTAATATATGCACATATCTATGTAAATATACCTAACATATATATATATATATATATATATATATATATATATATATATATATTTATATATATGCATATACACATACACATATACACGCACACATATGTACATATATATGCCCACATACATACACATATGGGGTATGTATTATTAAGTAGCAGTGACCGAACCCGGACAATCCCTACCTTGCATCATCAACGGTCAACGATCTCCTCTCAACAAAATTATAACTGCTTCTATTTTAATCTTTCGAAATTAGACTAGGGATAAGAACGGAACCGCGCTAAGATGAGGCAGTTCCTGCGAGTCGGACTTTATTTTTATTAATAGCGTCCTGTTTATGCCTTTCAGCGTTGGAGTCCATCTGTACATTGGACCCTTTTATCTCAGGTGTGTGCCCTCATGCTTTGGGGTTTTCGCGGGCCTGTCTATGTGTTCTGGAGTCATAGTCTAACATATCATCATAGTTGCATTTTTCTTTGATTTTTTTTTCTTTGAATAGGCAGAAGGTCAACGAACAGAATACTAAATTAACATAAACATCAATGTATTAAAATCGGCTATACCTACATGTTTCGCATCCTTTTGGATACCTATTCAGGAGCCCAAAATCTAGATGCAACCAAGCTTAACAAAGGTTAACCTTTCGCTGGATCACTGACGTGGCCATTCTAATGGAGGGTGCACCTTCGTTCTATTTTTAGGCCCTGAAGAGGCATCTGAGGATGCGAAACACGTAGAGAACATTTTAATAAATTGCCGTTTATGTTAATTTAGTATTTTATTCATTGACCTTCTGCCAACACAAGAAAGATTGTCGAGATTTTGGTCAGTACTTTCTGAATATTTTTCTTCGGTTGAAATTTGCTCTTCAACCTCAAAAGGTCGGGATTTTAATTCTATCGATGGAGATCTAATGTGTGTGCATTAGTCAGTTGCTGATGAAAAGCATGTAACTATCTTTTTAATTGCTGTTTAACGAATATGTTTTTAACAGGGAATCACAACACGAGTTATTCGTCCCAGTAAACAAGGACAGGATACGATGTGATAGAGGTATACGGTGTTAATCGTATCAGAAAGGGCACTGGTATACCAAATATACCGCAAAGCCGCATTAGCTACGGCGTCAAGGTTTATCGGCGTATCAGCTATATAGGCTTGGGCTGATCCAAGGACGGCATAGGGGTGTTTGCTCCGTATCGCGCCTTCCCTAGGCACAGCTCTTCCTTAGCTCAGAGCCGGGAAGATAATTCAGAATTTGATCCACATACCGGTACCGGATCTGTTGCTTGGTTATAATCTGTAAACACTACAAAACATTTGGTGGGTAAGAAGAAAGAACAAAGAATGTCCGTATAAATGGCTTATTAAGTTGTTTGATGGAGGCACTAAGTAATTAGCATAATTATGTAAATGTCTACGTTACAAACGATGAAATATTTGGTCTACTGCGACAAAGAAGTATTTGGTCGATTTTTCACACATTAAGCAGGAAAATCTGCGAATGACCTTACTTATTTCTTTCCCCCTGAAAGAAAGAATTCAAAGACAAATTACACAAAACAGTGCTTTCAATGACATATTTCCAAAGCTGAAAAGTATAAATTTTTCTGGCCATATTGATATAGCTTCGAACTAGATAAGGGAGATCTGAATCCATGGGCGTATATAGGGGAGTGGGCTGCCCCCCCCCCCCGAAATTTTCATTTGATGGTAAACATGTGTCATAAAACCCTTAAAAATAAATTAAATAACGTCACATAGTCCATAAAAAATAGTTTATTTCAGGTGTAATAGCGTTTTAGTTGCCTAAGACTATTCCAAGCTCTAAATTTTTATTATTCTATACTCCGGAAATGGTCTCCCCCCCCCCGAAATTTTCCCAGCCCCTCCCGAAATTATTTTCTATATAAGCCCATGTCTTAATCTATTTTTTAAAAGATCGATCGTTTTAACATGATATATCGATCTTTTGAATCGATCTACAACGCCCGATCATTTAATGAATCGAGCTTCAAGGACCGAAATTTGAAGAATCATCAGTGTAATTTGAATATTAGAAATAACGTGTTTTTTTTATTTTAAATATTCAAATACTTAATCTCTCCTCTTGTTACTCGATCTCATTTCTGAAGAATTATCATTAATTTAACGGAAGAAGAAATTTACAGAACAGTGTCCTATGTCCAGTAACAGACTTTTAATACTAGAATAACATTATACAACGACTCAATAACTTCTGCTTCTCCACCTAGAAGGTATAATAACAAAAATAAGGTTTCAATCTGTCCCCTTAATGTGTGTAACGATTTGTTTCTATTATTATTATTTTATTCTATTTATTTCTCATTTGATAAACATATTTATGTGATAATACCAGTACATTTTAATATGATGTAAGAGTAGGAGTTTCATTATATATTATTTTTGATGAAAGCTGGTCTTAAACTTTTCTACATTTAGGTCACTGATATATTTTTTATTAAGTATTAAAATCGACTTATTTAAGTCGATTCCTATTAGGGTTGAGCGATTCTCGAATGTGAATTGATTCAAATCGCAATGAAATGCGGATTTCGTTGGTAATTGTAAGTAATCGTGGAATAGATCCATATCGAGGATCGATCCATATCGAGGATCGATCCATATCGAAGATCGATGTTTTGATCCTAGAATATTGACCTTTTGAATCGACCTTAACTCTCCAATCTTTTTTGGGGTTCGAGCTTTTCATTTCGATTCGAATCGATTCAAAAGATCGATTCATATTGTCGAATCGCCTATCATTTTTCGAACCTATATAGGAGCTTAGGGCAAGTAGGGATGGTAAATCTTTAGCAATAGGTCCATGATACGAGCAACTAGACAGTCAGGATGGTTGTTTACCATTAGAACAGAATAAAATACATAAGTAAGGACGTACCGTCTATGACTATAGATCTACCGGCGCCAGAAGACCGGTAATTTTGAGTTATGCGAGTTGGGATCAGTACTCTTAAGCAGGCTACACACGGTCAGGCAGGCCTGTCAGTTAGGCCTGAACAGTCTCCCTGAAAGCCTGTAGCCTGAGCGTGTATATATTCCGGCCGGTCTGTCAGTTAAGACTGTTCAGGTGGCCGGAATATATACACCTCCAGGATACCGGCTTCAGGCGGATTATTCAGGTCTGACTGACAGGCCTGCCTGAATCTTGTGTAGCCTAATTTAGTCATATGTCATTCATAAGTTACCAATTAATATTGGTAATAGCGAACATTACAGATATCATAATTAACATTTTGTTCCTTTTAAATGCTAAGTAAATCCATTTACACTAAGAATTGTTATTAAATGTTGTGTGAGTTTAACGTAATTTTAGCCCAACTTTGATGCACTATAACTCTATAACCAGTTGAGTATCAGTCACCACATTGATATAATTTGTTTACATCATAAGTAGGTCTTATGTGTAAAAAATTCATAATTTTCGACTCAGGCCCTTTCGAGATATTGAACTTCAAATATCGCAAAAAGTACGATTATGGTAAAGTTTGAAAAATTATATAAAAAAAAGGAAAAAGTGCTCAAGCTTGAAACTTCTCCAACAAGTAGTCATATTATACATCTATGCAAGAAACAAATTGGAGGTGAGGCTGTAATCCATTTACTAATTTTGCAGCTCTAAAACTCCCGTTTTTCGTTAAATTTCAATCATTTTTTGTGATTTATTTCTTCAATTTCCATTCTATTTACAAAAAACAATGCGGGAACAAAAATCAAGACCACATTGTTCTGGTAATTTTAGTGTTTATTCTGTTTTGATATCTATGAAATTAAGAGAGTTAGATACATTTACGTAAAACTTGTTTTCGGACAAAAAGTAGTTAAAATGCAAACTTAAAATGACCGGAAAAAAACTTTGACCCAGAAATTTTTTTTACTGCAGGTTTGTACTCCTCTAGACTAGAGGAATAACTGTTAAAAAATTAGGAATATCAAAAATATCGAGCAACAAATTTTATTAAATTTGGGTGATTTCTAATGGATTGACCCTCCATGAGTTTCATTTAAATTATGTTTTTTGTTTTGTTTTTTGTTTTTTTGTATTTTTGTGCTTATTTGTGTGTGTGTTTGTAACACCTACGGCACGTGGTCGGTCACCCATTCAGGAACTGACCACGCCGACGTTGCTTAACTTCGGGTGATCAACGGGAACCGGTGCTTTCAACGTGCCTTGGCCGTCGGCTTTTGTGCTTATTATAGATCAAAAGACACTAAAAGAGATAACGTTTCCAAAATATATTGTTCACATTTTCTGATTTTTTCTTAGCGATCCCGTGGATGAAAAAATAACTCTAATTGCAATAACCACTGAATATCTTACTGATATATGAGAAATGTATATATTCCATCCATACAGTTGTTTCTTGAGTACCGCAGTTACGCAATACCCGATCAGTTCTCAATGTAATTAGATTTCTCTAACAGTTATAAAAAGCGATACATAGCATTCAGCGAAACATATAGTGCCCGTTTATTACTGTCAAAATCTATAATCTCCGCAGTAAACTACTATAAGTGTGTATGGAAAACGGTATAAGATAGCATAGGGTAAAGTAAACAAATAACAATTTAGTATAATTTGGTATAGTGAAACTATATTGATTCGGAGAGTGTTTACCATTAGCAGAAAGAGATTGCTAGTCCGATGTAGATTGTGTATTTATTGAGTGTTTGGTAAAGTGCTGTCTAGGTCCATGTTAATTTAGTACTCAATAGCGGGAATTGATTTAGGATATTGATCTCAAAGGGGCAATTTCTAAGTAAAATGGAACATATAGGTAAGCCATATTGGTAATAGGAAGTAGGGAGAACTTTGAGTCATCGAAGGAAATTTATAATTTGACACTTACTCTCATTTTCCTAACATGTTATCGAGAGAAGCACTTTTTAGCACGGTTCCTCCTTCCCTCCATAGGGAGGAACCCGTCTTATGAGGTTGAACTCATGACGCAATCCGGATAGGTAGGGATGGTTAGGGGCACGCAATCCGGGTGTGCTATCTGCCTGTCCGTTTTTGGTGAAATTTGGTACGAAAATCTTTCAACTAACGTAAGAATCTTTAACGAGCAAAATCCGTCCACCGGAACATGATTTTTGGAGCTAACTTATCCTAACACTTACGTTTTCAAGTTCATATGCTTGCAAGTAATCGTTTTATAAGTTCATTGACATAGGAAAACGAATGAAACTATTTGTAACCATTTGTAAACTATTTACCCTTTTACAGGCTAAATCTGTTACCTTTTTCGAGAAAAGTAAAAAAAAAAATGTATTATGTAACCTATTTTCGGTTAAAATCAATGAAAATTTGGAAAACACAAAATATGGCATATCTCTCAAATGAAAAACTTTTCGATCAATTTCTTTCAGTTATTTTTTATAGCTTCCGGACTGGATAATGGATGCTCACAGTTTGGCCAATCAAAAAGGACTAAACCATAATTTCTTTACACTAATTATTCAAAGGGAGTCAATCGTTCAACCTATCCTTCTGTAAACTTCCACTTCATTTGCAGAGATTTAATACTTACTAAATGTAGAAGTTTTCCTGTCAGTTGTGAATCTTTTGTCCGTTAGGAGGCTGAGGAAAAAATTCATCGAGAGCTGAGAAACCTCTGATTCATCGAGAAATAAAGAAGTGTGTTATTGAACGTAGAGAAAGTATCTTCTTCCAATAGGTTTAGTGAATTAAACCACTATTTTATTAAGGGAAACTTTGTTTATTTTATGACGGGGGAAAAAATATTCATTAAAAAATATGTCAATGTTAAAAAAGTAATAAATTGGTCATAACTGCTTTTCCCTTCGGCATCGGACCATACTTCAAATGAACTTTTTAGTAGGACATTATGTCTAGAATCATCTCCTAGAGTTTGACTATTAGACTTAAATCAACCTGTATATTTATATATATATATATATATATATATATATATATGTGTGTGTGTGTGTGTGTGTATATATATATATATATATATATATATATATATATATATATATATATATATATATATATATATATATATATATATATACACATTATAATCAGTGTAAAAACATATCTCAGCCTATATTGGCTTTATGAGGTGTGTACGCGCTGGGGATTGAAAAATTAATCCTCGGCACGTGGTTTGAGAATGGGATAGAGTATGAGAAAAAAAAACAATTAAACTTACCATTGACGCTACCAGCTGCTGAAGAAACAGGGCCCTGTTCGCAGCGCCTAGAAAGTAAAAGGAGAAGAGAGACTGGAGCGTAATGGGAGTTGAGGGGGCAGTCCCGAGCTAAAAGGATGAGGTATGATCTACTCGAGATCTGGAAACGAACTGCACTGCCATATTAGGGAGGTGGAGGTACGACGTACTTTGTACCTTTAGAAGTGTTAAAGCCAGGACAGGATCACAGCTTGGGCCAAGACCAACAAATTATTGATGAATGCTGAAAAGTCCAAAGCGATTGTGATAGGCTCAGCTCCCCTCTTGAAATCTCTCCCTCCTATCCTCCCTTCCTTCACCATTGACTCCAGTCCTATTCAATATGTTTCCACTGCCAAGAACCTGGGCCTTGTTTTCGATCAAAACCTATCCTGGAAAAATCACTTATCCCTAATCACTCGTCGCTCCATAGCCACCCTTAAACTATTTAACCGTTCCCGTCACCTCCTCCCTACTACTACACGTCAGCTTCTTGTATCTTCTCTAGTGTTCCCCCACTTCGACTATGGTTGCCTGGTGTATGGAGGGCTCACTGGGGAGCTTGAGGTTCGTCTTAAGCGATTAATGAACAGTTTTCTCAGATTTTTCCTCGATACCCCCAGGGATGCCCATATTTCACACCGGTATTCCAAGTTGAAGTGGCTATTTCCATCAATTCGACGACAATATTTCCTAGGTTCCTTCCTTTACCAAACCATTTCTTCCAAATCTCCTTCCTATATTTACAACCTCCTGCAGTTTAAATCTGCTGTCCATTCCCGTGGTACCCGCTCCCGTCCCTCCGATCTCTATCCTCCAACTCATAAAACAACCTTCTTCGACCGTTCCTTCATCTCCCGAGCCTCCTCCTTCTGGAACTCTATCCCTCTTTCCATTCGACACTCTCCTTCCTTACCTGTCTTTAAATCCCGCCTCTTTGCTTTTCTCCTATCCTCCCAGGAAGACGCTTCTTAAAATTTCACCACCAGGAAGACCTGATTACCTTTGTAAATTACATTGCTGTTTTTTTCTCGTGTTTATGCATTTTCCTAGTTTATATCTTTTTATAGCCCCCATTCCTTTAATATTTATTCAACTTTTTAATATTTATTTGTTCATTTAAACTCTTTAATTTTATTCCCATCCCCCTCTGAACATTGTATCATCATTGCCCCATTCCAATGAATGTACATATTTACTTATATTTCATTTTATTATTTAAGGCTTCACATATAATATTTGTATTAGTTGCTTTCTTTGTTTTGTTCTTTTATACTTTTGTTTTTCTTTATTCATATTTATATTTTTAGGTTAATTTCTTTATTGTTTATTTTGTACTTATTTTTATTCTTATGGGACGAAGTCCCAGAATAAAGTTTTTTTTTTTCATTCATTCATTCATTTTCATTCATTCATTCATTCATTTTCATTCATTCAAAAGCCCGCGCCCCAACAAGGTGTATTAAATAAATTCTAGTACACCGCCATTAAAACCTCTCTGTGGTGTGTCTGCTTCTTAACATCATTTTAGTTCGTTGCGAAAGGCAAAAATAAGTGAAATCATCTCTTAGATAATGGTTTTCTTTTTACGTTTGTGGAAATGGGTTTTAAATAAGTGAGTATATTCGAACTTTTGTTAATTGTAATTATGGCTGTATTTTGGCATTCGGAGTCTGTATTTATATATTTGAGACTTTACAGGCAGGATATTGCAATGGAGTTGATTTTGGGTTAGTTTTGACAGATGCCTATTAACTTCACCTATAATGTGATGTGACATGATAATATGTGAAATAGCATTAAGAGAGGGGGTTAAGCATACACTAAGCTAAAGTGCTAAAGCACCTCTGTGTGTTATAAACGTTCTCGTTCACCGAAACTGACTGTATATAGCATTAATAATTTATTACTAAACGTAGGTAAATATTTGACGGACGACAAATTTAGAAGGTAGAGAGAGTTAGTTCATATTACAATTCCTGCAAGTGATTAATTTATGTACATCAGAAACTAACATCATATTGTTGGAGATTATCATGAGAATCGGAGAGAGTTAATTACAAATTCCTTGACGCCTGATGAATTAATGCAGGAGTCATCAGAAATACAAACAATTATATCTGAAATCAAAACAAAATAGTTTTCTCTTAGGCTATAAGCAGTTATAGTTCGAGAGCCAGTAACCGCGCGTTTCATCAAGTGTTTTATGCACCTTGAAATTTACTGTAATGTAGATAAGAAGGTATATGTGTCGGCTAGACTTACCGTCTAACACCTGCTACTGCCCGTAGGGGAAGGCACAAAAAAAATATTTCCCGAAAATAGAGTTTTATTCCGAAGCCAACTATCTTTAATGTAAAATTAAGACAATTTTACATGAATAAGAAATAAGGCAGACACTTTTAAGGGGTAAAACATGTAAAAAAAAGTTAATTCTTTTTATTCTAATATTAAATGAGACTTTTATTCACGCTGCCATTTTAATCGGGATAGCTGTAGAAGATCATATGAGCAAGAACCAATGAGAATTGCCAGTAATCGCACGTTTCATGAAGTGTTTTATGCACCCTGAAACTTTGCTATAATGTACCTCTTGGGTACATAAGAAGGTAAATATGTGTTTCCTGGACATACCTTGGAACACCAGGTACTGCGCATAGGGGAAAGGTACAAAAAAATATTTTCAAAAAATAAAGTTTTATTTAGAAGCCAACTATCTTTAATGTAAAATTAAGACAATTTTACAATGAATAATAAATAAGTTAGACTCTTTTAAGGGAGATAACATGTAAACAAAAAAAAAATAAATTGTTTTTATCCTAATATTAAATGAGAGCTTTATTCACGCTGCCATTTAAACCGGGACAGCTGTATAAGATCATGCGAGCAAGAACCAATGAGAGCGCAGAGAATAACCACAACTGCGCGGTGCTCTCATACACTCTCACACTCATACGGTTACACAGATTGTATTGAAGTCAAACATAGGCAACATTTATTTTTATGTTTCCTGATAATTAAACCCCACAAAATTGTCTGTCCTTTTGTCATTATTTTTAATTATGATTATTTAACAAGCTGTTTAAATCGCAGCACGAATAAAGCATTTCATTTAATATAAAAAATAAAAACTAGGTACTTTGTTTTTTTTTTTCGGTCAAACGATGT
Source organism: Gonocerus acuteangulatus (assembly GCA_946811695.1). Taxonomy (NCBI): domain Eukaryota; kingdom Metazoa; phylum Arthropoda; class Insecta; order Hemiptera; family Coreidae; genus Gonocerus; species Gonocerus acuteangulatus. The sequence goes on along the minus strand of OX328124.1, from coordinate 35,744,146 downwards.
GAATTTGTTTCACATCCTTTGACCGATTTTCGTAACTGGCTATAGACAACTAGGTATCAAGTAGATCTTGATACGGGGAGAGTCATAGACAGAAAGTAGGTGTAGCATGGCACACTGGGTAACAGCTAGTAATAAATAAGGAAGACACTTTTGAGGGGGTTAAAAAGTAAATGAATAAAAAAAAAAATAGTACCTAGTTTTTATTTTTAATATTAAATGAAATGCTTTATTCATCTTGCGATTTGACCGCGCAGTTGTGGTTATTCTCTGCGCTCTCATTGGTACTTGCTCGCATGATCTTGTACAGCTGTCCCGGTTTAAATGGCAGCGTCAATAAAGCTCTCATTTAATATTAGGATAAAAACAATTTTTTTTTTTTTTTGTTTACATGTTATCTCCCTTAAAAGAGTCTACCTTATTTATTATTCATTGTAAAATTGTCTTAATTTTACATTAAAGATAGTTGGCTTCTAAATAAAACTTTATTTTTTGAAAATATTTTGTTGTATCTTTCCCCTATGCGCAGTACCTGGTGTTCCAAGGTATGTCCAGGAAATACATATTTACCTTCTTATGTACCCAAGAGATATATTATCCCCATAAAAACATAAATGTGAAATAGAGGCCAAGTTCCTGCCCCCACAAAGAAACACTCCCTTCCTCAAAAATATCCCCTCCTAAAAACCCCCAAAAACGCCTTACCATTCTACACTCCAAAAAAGTAGTATAAGTTGGTGTATTAATTCAACCAAAAATATTTGTCAATACAAGAGATGATACAAGAAAAAAATGTCCAAGTTCATTACTTGGAAGACCAGGTATATTCTTAAACTTGGCAATGTTTTTTTTGTGCCGAAATTATCTTTAGAGAAAAACTAAACATTGCCAAGTTTAGGAAAGTGATGTTTTAGTAACTGGATATAAGTATTTTTATTGTTGTTTTTAAAGGTCAGTTGAAGTGTCTTTACTGTTCTTAGTAACTATGAGGTCTTCCAAGTAATGAACTTAGACATTTCTTTCTTGTATCATCTCTTGTATTGGCAAATGTTTTTGGTTGAATTAATACACCAACTCATACTACTTTTTTCGAGTGTAGAATGGTAAGGCGTTTTTGGGGGGTTTTAGGAGGGGATATTTTTGAGGAAGGGAGTGTTTCTTTGTGGGGGCAGGAACTTGGCCTCTATTTCACATTTATGTTTTTTTGGGGATCTCATTATTTTTTTCTAAGTATTAAATAGAATTTAGTTGCCGCATACCTACTGGCTTTTGTACTTCATATAAAACCAGGGTCTTTGGTTCCTGCATAAGGTTCTCCTTACTGCTTGATATTTGATACCAATAATCAACCTACATACATCTAATCACTAGACTAGAAAAGTTAAAAGCTCTTCCAGATGACATTACTCTGGAGGACAAATTGATTGCTCTCTTAACTAAACTATTACACTGTAAAACACAGGAACCTTATCCCGAGGATAAATATCACAATAGGGAAAGTGCAGAAGGCCTTCAAGAAAAATATAAGAAGAAAGACGATACATTTTGGGTTTGTGATCCTAAACTTTGTAATTTAGATGGCTCGACTTTGAAAAACTATGTATCTGCTTTGAAGTATATTATGCACTGAACCCCTACGACTTTATTTACTACATTTAAGAAAGAAGTCACAACTGTTTTTGTTAAGATGCGTCGAAATGTTGTTTAAAACATCAAATATAGGTTCTCCTTACCAAGACGATTCATTTGATACCCCACATGATGGGTTTCAGAAGAAATGATGGCATTCCGATGGAACAAAAAGTACAAAACGTCATAGGTAATATGACATTCCCGTATCAAAACCTACCTGCGTGCCAAGTTTGGTCAAAATAGGGCAAACGGTGTGAATTTGTATAAGGAACAAACATACAGACAGACAGCTGAAAGACCTTTGTTACGTAGCCTGGTGCATTCCCCGGACCAAGGCCTACCTGTGTGCCAAGTTTGGTCAAAATCGGTCAAATGGTGTGAATTTGTGTAAGGAACAAACATGCAGACAGACAGCTCATAGACGATTTTGACTAGTCTATGACACTACCCGGTTAAAGACCGACATGTGTGTCAAAATCGGTCAAACGGTGTGTATTTGTATAAGGAACAAACAGACAGACAGCTGATAGACAATTTAACCTAGCCTATGATTCTCCCCGTATCAAGACCCATCTGTGCCCCAAGTTTGGTCAAAAACGGTCAAACGGTACGTATTTGTAAGAGGAACAAACATACAGACAGACAGCTGGTATATGATTTTTACCGAGCCTATATGCGTCTAATTGTTTCTTAAAACATCAAATATAGGTTCTTCATACCGAGACAATTCATTTGATACCCCACATCATGGGTTTCGGACGGAATGATGGGTTTCCGAAGGAAGTACAACACTGGAACGCCCCCGCCCCGGAAGCGGAGTCAAACACAACTTTTCGCGATTTTTCGATTTTTTCCTTTAATAACGTCTTCATATCTATCTTCATGCAAAATTTCAAGTCTCTAGCATCATGGGAAGTGCCTAATAATTTTTATGAGTCTGTGAGGGAGTGAGTCATATAAATCCCGATTTTCGATCGCTTATATCTCAGAAACTATTCGATGCAGAATTATGACACTCATTTTACTCACATCTAGTACCTACTATAATACCTGTGTAAAATTTCGTAACTTTATCTTTACCTGGTTGAAAGTTATGAGAGGGTAAAAATCGGCTCTAAGACCACCTGTAATATATACACCGGAACTACCGTGCGCCTAGATAGCAAAGTTTCAGGGTGCATAAAACACTTCATGAAACGTGCGATTACTGGCAATTCTCATTGGTTCTTGCTCATATGATCTTGTACAGCTGTCCCGGTTTAAATGGTAGCGTGAATAAAACTCTCATTTAATATTAGAATAAAAAGAATTAACTTTTTTTAACATGTTTTACCCCTTAAAAGTGTCTGCCTTATTTCTTATTCATGCAAAATTGTCTTAATTTTACATTAAAGATAGTTGGCTTCGGAATAAAACTCTAAGAGAGTTCGTAATGATAACGGCAGAGGCCGGCACAACAGCACTTCATCTAAACAGCCGACAGAGCCCAGTATTAGTCGATTCAAAATGGCCGTCACAATCTGAATGGTTCGGTGTAGCCAATTTTTGTTGAACAAAACTTTTGACCTTTTGACCAAATTTTGAAAGTTGACTATTTTGACTTAGCCTAGGAGATTTCTCGTATCAATACCTACCTGTGTGCCAAGTTTGGTAAAAATCGGTCAAACGGTGTAGATTTGTATAAGGAACAAAAAAAATAAATAAACAGATAAACAGGCAGACACGTGATTTTTATACATATAGAGGTTCATTGTAAAATTGCCTTAATTTGCAAATTTTTTTCACCTTAATGATAGTTGGCTTCTGAATAAAACACTATTTTTGTGCAATATTTTTGTGTACCTTTCCCTTATGCCGGGTACTGCGCGGTTCCACGGTAAGTCTAGCCAACACATATTTACCATCTTATCTACCCAAGAGGTACATTACAGCAAAATTTCAAGGTGCATAAAACACCATGAAAATTGCGTTACCACCTCTCCGACTATTAAGTTTATGTAACTGTAAACCTATGTTTCAAGGGTAATGAGTGAGAGGTTAGATCGCAAAGTATTAAGTCATTAAATTATTTATTTTATTATTCATTTACTGAAACTCTTCCCCGAATCCAACCCAAGAACGGAGACTGTAGAAGATAAAACCTTCAGTGCGATCGAGTAAAGGAAAAATACGGAGAAATAGGGAAAATAAAAAAACTCTATGAATTACACTGCCCTAAGCTTACACAAACCTATTCTAGATGTGGGAAAGCTGATGATTTTATAATTTATAAAAAGTTATTTTTTTTTAAACATGACACGAGTGCAAATGTAGTAAAACATTATGTAAAAATAATTAGTCTATATGTGTTATGTTATCTTAACTTTTGTTTTTAGGGGGACGGAAAAATTATTATTTAGAAATGTAAAGAAATCAGAAACAACAACTCTTTGCAGTGAACAAAAATTCACAACCTATTTACTTTATTAGAATTTTAGAAGAAAATGTAATGTAAAGAAGAGGTCAACATTCTTTGATCTATATATATATATATATATATATATATATATATATATATATATATATATATATATATATAGCTGAATACCCGTCCTTCGTCAGGGCAGATAAGTAGTTATTTTAATACGTTAAATAATGTAATGTAAAAATTACGGCTACTATGTATATAACTTTGTGTTATATGTTATTCATAAATTGATAAGTAATCAAAGTATAATGTTTCTGTGCATTGAGGCGCTCCAGACCAGTGTCAAGAAACAGATAACCTAGAGATAACCCGTTATCTATAGGTTACCAGTATCAGGAGTTTTAAGGGTTCGGGATATTATTACCTCGGATAGACTATCACTAGGTACAGGGTAAACTCTATGAGGGACAAAATCACAGTCACACGTGATTCAAGTCACTGTCTAACTAAACGGTGCTGGCCGTTCTTTGATAAGATCTATCTACTCGTAGGCTGTGGTGCTGGCCTCTGTCGGCAGCTTCACGAATTACTTCAAATTCACACCGTTTGACCGTATGACGGAACTTGGTACACAGGCACGGGGAGTGTTACAGGCAGAATGTAGGTGTGGCATGGCACGCCGGGGAAGAGCTAGTCCACATATATGGTACGTCAATACAGCGATAACTATTGTACTTCGAGTGATTTTGACGGTTCCATAAGTGAATAATGATCATATCGTCCCTACCATATCCAACTATCGAATATGAAAATCGGACCAAACTAGGGAATGAAAATATTCGATACAATGATGAAGTAATATATTGAAAAATGGTCATATTCGATACTTTATTTAAGGCATTAAAGGCTACTCTAAAGCGGTAAGAGTTGCGACAAGCCGTATCGTTGACTATGGAAGAGCGAAGTATCGAATCAGAAAAACGACATTTTTCATATTCGATAGTTTGACATGGTTGGGACGATATATACATTCTATACTCATACATAATAACTTCTATATATTGTGATATAGAAACCCAAAATAAACATGTTTTATATAACCTCGGAAGAAGGGGAGGCTTGTATACAGTGAGGCCAACCTGCTTAGCTCCTAACAAGAAGATCCTTTGAGCTGAGGCCTATCGCCATAGCACAGCCGAATGTGAGCACGAAGATCCCATAAAGAAGCTAGCTCGATGGGACCTGAACTAGTTTCGGTGACAAGCTGCTTGAAGAGAGAGAGAGAGGAGAAAGTAGACCGTGTTTTCCAGCAGGCTCCAGAGAGGGCGGCTGGACGCTAGCCAGCAACCTCCTGTCCGGATTTATATCAAGTACAGAAAACATCTCTGCACAAACAGCCGTCCAATGCGGTTACCTCTACTCTCATCACATATTTTCGCGACCTTCTTTTACTCTGTCATCTGTACCTGCTTCAACGTAATTGCGGATCTACGGAAGAAGTTTATTCTAAATCATGCTAGTAACAGGTAAGGGGGTCTCCTCGTGGTCTAGTGGCTAGCGCCTTAGATTCATAAGCGGGAGATAGCGGGTTCGATCCCCGGTGGAGGGTTTTTACAATCTCACGGCTCGTTGGGAAATTTCCTTGCTGCACCCTGGATTCGGTGCTAATGGCCTAGATGTCGAAGAAAAAATAAAAGGTAGGGAAATTGGTTTGCCCACAACCTACAAAAATGGATAAGATTACTCTAGATGCACCTCATCAGAAAAAAGTCCGACTGGCAGGAACTGCGTCAACTTAGCGTGGTTACAAACATCTCGACGAAATGGAATAGATTAGCATCACAAATCACAGGAAACTGACAGTAGCCAACATACACAGAAGCGGAGAATTCTTAATATGTATAAGTCAATAAAATAATGTACTGAAAACGTACTTACTCTTCGACTACTGCTGAGAAGTCTCTGTTCTAAACAACCAAACATTTTAAGTATCTTGTTTTACTAGCAAATTCGTTTTACTGTTATAATCAACTGTAAATATGAGCTTCATGGCGAATAAAATTCCATTCTTTCGTGGGTTAAATCTTTTTATAAAATAAGAAATAACGATAACTTCAGTTGGAAGCTATAAGGAAGGTTATATAGATAGGAGAATTCAAAACAAAGTACGCTTACGTCATCATGATTAGCCACAGCCATCTTGATTACCACAGCCATTCCAAACTTATTACCAATACCTTTCACCGTTTCTTAGCTTATTTTACTACAATACTAATTTTACTGATAAATGCAATTTAAAACAAGAAACAACCAATTAAAAAGTGAGATAAACAAAGAGAAAAACCCTTTCAAAACAACAAAACAAACACTTTTTAAGTTTTAAGCGCTTATATCTCTGATTGACGTTGCCCCATCGAATATTGCTTCAGAACCTTTTTTGTAGAGAATTTAGTAAGCATTCGAATGGTCACATTCCACTTACTACGATTTCCCAACCGTTATCGAGATATTTACGAAAAATGTATGAAGACCCGAAAACGTTTCATATCTATTAATAAAATATTTTTTCGCATACTTCCTTAACTCCAAATATAACCAAAATTTAAAAATCTGAGTTGGGATTAATTTCCAATATGTAAAAATATTTCAATTGAATCCCGCGATTCTAAGTACCCACAAAAAAATAATGACTTACAAAAACATTGATTCCACTTTTCTCAAAAACGGTTACAGATATCGCCTTAAAAATGGTTTCATTCGTTTTCCTATGTTAAGAAACTTATAAAACAAGTACCTGCAAGCATATAAACTCAAAAACGTAAGCGGTACAATTTTTCTTAATTTCGCCCCAAACACTATCTTCCCGTGGGCGAATTCTGCTGGTTATCGAACTTGACCTTTCAAATTAGAAGACAGATTTTTGTACCAAATTTTATCAAAATCGGGCCATTTTTGAGCTTGCTAGAGCGTTAACAGACAAGCATATACATAAATATATACATACATATATATATATATATATATATATGTATATATATATATATATATATATATATATATATACAAATTTGAGCCACCTATATTTTCGTGATCTATAGGGCCTGAAACGTGAAAGTTTCTAGTCGGCACTTCCGGATTGCGTCGTGAGGTCAACCTCATAAGCGGGTTCTCCTTATGGAGGTAGGGAGTAACTGTGCTAAAACTCGAATTAAGAACTAATTCTACCTTGTGCGATCAAAATCTAAGTCATTTTCTTGAAATAATAAATATCAAATTAATAAATATTTTTCTTTATATCTAACGTGTTATATGGGATGTTATAGTATCCAAAAATGTCTGACAAACGGAAACCCTCTTTTTCCACGGCCGATAGTCTGCAGGCGGCAATTTTTAATCTAGAACGAAAAACTGAAATTAACTCGAAAGAAGATGGTTAAATCTAGTAAAGTACGTAGGAATTTCAAGAAATATTAATTTTTTCGAAGATGGTGAACAATTATTCATTTTCTATTAAAAAAATTCGTCGAAAATTTATAAATCAATGAATAAAAAAAAATCCTACGTTCTTTTCTAGCAAAAAAGTGAAAAAAAGGTGTAAATAAAAACGTTACAAGGTAGTATTACCCATTAAAAGGTCTATTTCAACCTTAAAACGATAAAGATTATCATGTTAATTATTAAATTCAATTAAAACACCTTTTTATGATCAACACCTCAGACCATAAATATTTTAATTATTTATTTCACCTCCATTTCACAAAACGTTACGGCCTTCCGGTCATATTCAAATTCTAGAAGAAAAATAAAGATAGTGTTAACTTCCCCATAAATCTAATATTCCATAATTTATATTAATGTAAAAACCCTATGACATTACATATTTGTAAATAATTTAAAACTTATTTTACCTTAAAACCAGCAGCTTCCTTATTAAACATTGCATTCTAGGAATTTTCATTCTGGCACATTTCTCAACACTAAATATTAAACCTTCAAATTGTTATTATATACATATATTTTTATTATGAAATTATTCCAAATCTACGTCATTAAAACCTTACATTTGATTTGTAGGAATAAATTAGTCCTATAAGCACAGCCATTCCACCGTTTTCTTTACTATCCCCCACATTATATATTCTTGTCAATGACGAAGGGTTGTCGAAAAAATTTAAATCTTACTATTAAAAGTCCGTCTCGCAGGACTGCATCATCTTAGCGCGGTTCCGTTCATATCCCTAGTCTAATTTGGAAAGATTAAAATAGAAGCAGTTATTATTTTGGTTCCACCAGTCTTTTTTTTTAAATTAATTATTATAATGGCTTGTCAACCCTTAAGGTCACTAACGCCATTCCTGTGAGCAGTAAAGTCTTGAAAGGTGACATACATGATTTACAATCTTACCTGGAAGGGTCCGCTACACTAGAAACAGACCCGCTAGTGACAAGGTCTTGGAATCTTGGAAATCTATATTTCTAACAATAAATTGTTCTTGTTATTTTACTTAACTAGTTTTATTGTCAAATACATTATCCAACTATAAGCAATTAAAAAATAACAAGAAATAAAACAGACAAAAAGAACCATTGGAATAAACTAAATCAATTAATTTAAAGCTTTAAGCACTTTTTTCTCCGATTGACGTCGCCTGATAAAAACTTTCTTCAGAACCTTTTTTGTAGAGCATTTAGTAAGCTTCCGAATGGTAATCTTCCGCTTCACAAGATTGTCAACGGTTTTCGAGATACTAACGAAATTATACAAAGTTACCAAAACTTTTTTTGTCTGTTAATAAAATATTTTATTCTAACCCTTCCTTTACTCTAAACGTAACAAAAATTGCAACATATTAGTGTTGATGAAACTCCAACATGCAGAAAATGTTTCAACTGTATCCCATAATTCTAAGTACCAAAATCAAAGACAAAGAACCCTCCCTAGGAAGGACGCTAGGCAGTTAAAAAGCTATATATCTTGGAAATCCATGTCTCTAACATTAAATTGTTTTTCTTATTTTTCTTAACCTGTTTTATTTTCAAATACATTATCCAACAATAAGCAATTAAAAAATAACAAGGAATAAAAAACAGACAAAAAGAACAGTTCGAATAAGCGAAATCAATTACTTTAAAGTTTTAAGCTCTTATTTCTCCGATTGAAATCGCCTAATCAAAACTTTCATTAGAACCTTTTTTTTTAGAACATTTAATAACCTTTCTAATGGTATTCTTCCGTTTACCAAGATTCTCAACCTTTTTCGAGATATTAAGGAAAGTAAACAAAGTTACTAAAACTTTTTATGTCTGTTAATAAAATATTTTATTCTAACCCTTCCTTAACTCCAAACGTAACCAAAATTTCAACATATTAATTTTGATAAAAGTAGAACATGCAGAAAATGTTTCAACTGAATCCCATGATTCTAAGTACCCAAACCAAAAACGGTATTCAAAAAATATTTTTCCAATTTTCTCGAAAACGGTTAGAGCTATCGCCTTGAAAACGGTTTCATTCGTTTTCCTAGCCCAGGAATCATATAAAACGAGTACTTAGAAGCTTATGAACTCAAAAACGTAAGCGTTACGATTTTTTTTGCGCGAATTTTGCCCCAAACGCCATCTTCCAGTAGGCGGATTTTGCTGGTTAACGAACTTGACCTTTCAAATTGGACGATGGATTTTTGTACCAAATTTCATCAAAATCGGACCATTCGTCTTCTATCTAGAGAGCGAACAGACAAATACATATATATATATCTATATATATATATATATATATATATATATATATATATATATATATATAAATAAATATATACATATACATATATATATACAAATTTGAACCACAGTTATTTTCGGTCTCTAGGGGTTCTGAAACGCGAAATTTTCTAGTCGGCACTTCCGGATTGTTTCATTGTATCAACCCTATAAGCGGGGTTCCTCCCTATGGGGGAGGGAGGAACCGCGCTAAAAGGGGAGGGTGTTACTTTGTACTATGTTTGATATATTTCACCTGCTAAACTTAGGTTGGCAAAACTACCAGGAGCTGTTTTTAAATTACTTGCGTTGTCTTCTTCTGACTTCTACCACTAGGGGCGCGCTATCCCCTACCTGTGTTATTATTATAGGATTTTATTATTTGCCATGATCAATAGACGAAAATGTGAAGTTTCTGTGTATTGTGTTGTACATAAAACTCTAGAAGGAAATCAATTTGGAAAAATGGTCCATTTTATTATTTCCTCAAATAATAAGGTTTTTCAAATACGGGTCATTTCAGGTCAAATCAACACAAAAAAAAACAAACATTTTCAACCTCACTTTCTCAGAAATTGATGAAATTTGGTGAGGAGGTAGCCTTTGTATAGGCTAAGGAAAATACTAAATATTATTGAAAAATATCAACTAATTTGGAAATTACAGCTATGTAAAATTTCAAAAATTGTCAAAACATGCCGGTACCTGAAATGTTTGAATTGCTATTGTGGCTCTTATATTTAAGCTAGAGAGCTGGGAGGGGTGTTATTTTAAAGCTGTTTGTACAAAATTTCTTATGACATGCAACACCATATAGGTTAGGAGGAAAACAAATTTCTTAAATTCAAAAACAAAATTTGATTTGTATATATCTCAAAATGCGTATTTTTAAAAATTTTCAAAATTTTATATGTTTTTTCTAAGTGTATTTGAGAACTCGTTCCTAAAGTTTTATGATAAGATTCCAATGGGTTCACCATTTATTAATTATTTTTTTTTTTTTTTAAGACGCTAATATTTTGGACGATATACAAAAAAACAATCACATATGTACCTATACATGTCATATTGCAAAACAACTTCAAATCTCTTTAAAATGATTACACATAATCTTTTTTATTAAATAACATTGGTTGATATTAGAAATAATAATTATAATAGTGAAAGCATTTTTATTAAAAAATAAAATAATTCAGTACTAAATTAAACTTATATTATCATTAAATTTTCTAATAACAAACCTTATTATTTGAAAATAGGACTAAGACCATACATACCCAGACCATTAGTATGTTTTAGATGCTGGAGCTATAACCACATAAGCAAGGGTTGTGGCAATGATGAAATAGGCAAGAAGTGCTCCGAACTAAAACACGAAGGCCCATGCAGTAAAGTATCATGCAAGACCTGCAAAGGAGACCATCCAGCATTTGAAAAACAACGCCCCGTTTTCCTGAAAGAATCTATGATCTTGAAGAAGATGGTTCTGGAGAAGATTTCCTATAGCGAGGCTAAAAAGAGGGTTAGTAATAACCTAACCACGACCTATGCTTCTAGAGTTGTAAGACCACAGGAACAGACACAGAATTCAGTGGGTCATAAGCCAATGAATGAAGATCTGGAGCTTATTAAGAACCATTTAGCCTTACTACAGGAACAATTATCAGTCATCTCAGCACGACTTATTCCGAGAAACAAAACTACCGTTGATAAGAAGACCGATCGTGATGAAAACATCCCAGAAGAAGAGACGAAAACTCCCCCAATCAAGACGCCAAAGACTCCAAGACCTAAGTCTTCCTTGAATGGAAGCGTCAACAGGGGAAATCATATTTCTTGTCAAGAAGAAAGGTTAAGTGTTGCTCATAGTGATGTAAGTCCTACGACATCTGTAAGTGACCTATCTGACCAATATGGTAAGAAGCGAAAAACAAAGGTAAGGTCAAATCTTACTAAGACCAAAAAATGATGGCTTTGTCTTTCATTTCTTATCAACATATGGATTTCACTATTTTCAAAATTCAACACTATTATTTAATTCATTTAACCTCATTAATTTTAATTTCTCGTGTTTTGAGTACTTCCTTAAAAGTCTACTTGCAAACGTGTCTTGTAAGAAGCGATAGCCTTAATGGTTATTCTTGAATATTTTTTGATTCTCCAATGACGCTCGATAGTTCCATGTTTTTGCAGTGGAATTTAAATGGAATGCAGAGACATATAGACGACCTGAAACACCTCGTTAGATCTAAACACTATAAAATCCTTGCACTTCAAGAGACTCATACATCACCCGACAAAGACATAGGACTGATAGGGTACACGATTTATAGACATGACTATACTCTTGGAGGAAGAGCTTCTGGCGGTGTCGCATTGCTTGTTAAAGACAGTGTTTATAGCGAAGCAATTAGAATCAGGACCACACTTCAAGCCGTAGCTTGTACAATGTACATTCCCTTTAGGGTAACCATCTGCAATATCTACCTTCCACCAAGTGAACGGATTGACCCTACAGACTTACAGGACTTACTTACACAACTTCCTCGACCTTTAATATTTCTTGGAGACCTAAACGCTCAAAGCACCATTTGGAACTCCAATCACACAAACACGAAAGGGCGAATTATCGAAAATGTATTAGAAACAAATGACTTGATTCCACTTAACGACCACTCACCAACTCACTTATGCCCACGCACGGGTACATTTTCCAACATAGATGTCACAACTTGTACACCGGACATATTCAATCGATTCGCATGGAAAGTAAATGAAGATCTCCTCAATAGTGACCACTTTCCAATTGACATAGCCTTAGAACAGAGCCCTGTGCCGTTCGAAGTACCCGTGCGGTACAATAAAAAAAAAGCGAACTGGACGAAATTCCAAGACTGTATACGGGACTTACTAAACACATCAGACATCAAAACAATACAGGAGTTCAATGAAGTCATTCAAAAGGCTGCTGAACATTCTATTCCAAAAACGAATACAATACAGAAACACATCCCTGTCCCTTGGTGGAACGAAAAGTGCAAACAGGCAGTAAAAGAAAAGCGTAATGCTCTTAACAAGTTCAGAAAATATCCATCGACAGAGTTTCTAGTAAAGTTTAGAAAAGCCAAAGCTGTATGCAGGCATGTTATTAAAGAGAGTAAAAGGCAAAGCTGTATTGACTTCCTAACGACAATGAACAGACATACAGAATCACGTGTAATATGGAGTAATCTCAATAAAATTCTCAAAAAAATGTACCGGACGCCTGTATGTGGACTCAAAATACTCGACTCAGTACTGACTGACTACAAAGACATAGCAAATGTACTGGCCAAACACTACAGTGACATATCGAAATCACCTGGCAATATTAATCCAGTACTCTATCCAGATATCAATTTACCTTTACGGACAATATCACGGGGACATAATAAGTTGAACGAACCATTTACACTGGACGAACTACACTGCGCACTATCATCTACTAAAGACAGCTCACCAGGACCGGATTGCATCAAATATTCCATGATCAAACATCTACCCAGCATCTGCCTTTCTCAACTTCTACGGCTTATAAACTCGGTATATGACAACGGAAACTTTCCTGAATCTTGGTCTAATAGCATAGTAATTCCTATACTGAAACCAAATAAAGATAAATCTGATGTAGCAAGTTATGGACCAGTCTCCCTCACCAGCTGTATCTGCAAGTTAGTTGAAAAAATGCTGAATAAAAGGTTAGTGTGGTTCCTGGAATATGAAAATCGTCTATCACCATTTCAATGTGGCTTCAGGCAGAGACACTCAACGTTGGACCACATAGTACGGTTGGAGTCGCCTATTATAGATTCCTTCTTCGTCAAAAAATCCACACTAGCTGTATCTTTCGATATAAATAAAGCATTTGACACGGTCTGGCAGATGAGGATTCTTTCTAGGCTAACTGAATGGGGTGTTGGGGAAAAACCTATTAATTTTATAATAGGTTTTCTCTCCAACAGATCATTCAGAGTTAGAAATGGTAACTGCTTTTCAGATGTCTTTAAACAAGAAATTGGAGTACCTCAAGGGGGAGTACTGAGTACAACTCTGTTCTTAATTGCAATGGACACTATTCGGGATTTCATACCTCCAAACGTTCAGTACTGTCTATGTGTCGATGACTTACTAATATTCTATTCGTCAGAGAACATACAAGAAGCACAAAACAAAATACAAGAAACAATAAACTCATTGGAACGTTGGACAGAAATTACAGGACTGAAATTCTCCCCACATAAAACTAAATCAATACTTTTTACTAAGAAAATACGAAACAGAAACTATCAATTACTTCTTGATAACACACCAGTTTCACAAACCACCGTTATTAAATTTCTAGGACTCTACTTCGACAGACGACTCACTTGGGTGCCCCATCTAAAGGATCTTGTTAAAAGATGTAAAAAATCATTGCATCTTTTGAGAATTTTAAGTAGTACAAAATGGGGCGCTGACAGGAAAGTAATGCTAACTGTCTATCGGAGTTTCACCAGGTCACTACTGGACTATGGATGTGTAGCATACTCGTCTGCCAAGCCCAGTACACTGAACATACTCAATCCCATACATAATACAGGACTTCGGTTGGCGCAAGGTGCGTTCAGGTCAAGTCCTGTAAATAGCTTGTATGCTGAAGCAAATGAAGCTCCACTGTCTATCAGGAGAGCAATATTATCAGCAGAATACTTTCATAAAGTCCAAGGCTTGTCAAGTGTTAGTAATCTCGGAGAAGCAACTAATACAGAATTGTACGAACAGAGAAGAAAACATGCTCGGCCCTTTTTCGTAAGATTCACTGAAATAAAAGAGTTGTTCGGAGTACTTCGACAGTAAACCTGACACACTGATATCAATACCACCTTGGACTATAACAAACTTTGACATTAACTTATCATTCACAACTCTCAAAAAGACAGATCCATCAGCGACTCTCTTCTACAGTAATTACTTCCAACAAATTTCAACAAAACACGAAGATTCCCTCAAAATATTCACAGATGGATCTAAAACAGAAAATGGCATAGGAGCTGCAGTGGTTATTGAAGGCAACTCATTTTCTCAAAAACTGCCTCCAACCTGTAGCATATATGAAGCTGAATTGCATGCCATACTCCTTGCTATAAAGAATATTCCATCGACACAACATTCACACTTAATCCTTTTCACAGACTCTCTGAGTTCACTCCAGTCACTACAAAACATGTACACGTTACGCCCTACGTGCACAGAAATCAAAGAACACATTAATTACTTACACTCACTAGGAAAACATATCATTATGGTGGCTGCCAGGACATGAAAACCTTGGACTGAGTATGACCGCTGACTTACAAGCCAAACTCTCTACACAGAAAGACGCTTACCTACATTATAAACTCTACTTCAAAGATTTAACTAGAATACATTGAAATACAATACGACGAAAATGGCAGCTAGACTGAAGTAATATTAAAGACAACAAACTAAGACAAATCAAACATATACTTACTGACTGGCCAAGCGCGTACAGACATTACCGGAGAGAGGAAATAGTTCTTGCAAGACTGCGAATAGGCCACACACGAATACTTGATGACAAATACTGAAAGACCAAAATGTCAAATCTGCAATACAGAACTAACAGTCAAACATATACTAACGGACTGCCAGCTTACAGCGAACTTAGACATACCTCGGGACATTACTGACCTATAGTCCGTCGGCCCGTGACATTTTATGCAACGATTTTTAAGATTCTTCATTTTTTCACTATTGATTGTACAAGTCTTAACTAGAACAGTGCCACTTGTCAGCTGGCTAGGTAGCGGTGGGTTTGGCTGCGGGGGCGTTGCAAACTTCGGAAAAATATGAAAATGTGAAACGATTTTAAGATTCATGAAATTTCTTGGAGAGACACCTTATATTATACAATAATCATTGGCACTTGTCAGCTGGCCGGCCAGCGGTGGACTGCTTGTCAGCTGGGGGGCTAAACTTGGCAAAAATACGAAATTCTGAAACGATTTTAAGATTGCTGAAATTTTGGTGGTTACTAGTATTTGTAGTGAGATTAACGAAAGACATTGTCAGCTGCTCATATCTTGGTGGAAAACTTGTCAGCTGGGGGGTATAAGCGCTGAGCACATGGCGCGCGCTCCGCTTTATACCGCCAGCTGACAACTTTTCCACCCACATATAAGCAGCTGACAATTTGTTCGTCAATCTTATTACAAAATTTCAGGAATCTTAATATAGTTTTTGACTATTTAATAGCGAAAGCATGCTTATATTGATTACAACTTCTGAATATATTGATTGTAAATGAATATTTTTATTATCAACGTTAAAATATATTATGTATTTGCATTAAGGTAAGATGAAAAAATATATCATTTATTTGTATAAAATACATAGCACATAAAAAATTTTTGCCTGTGAATGCGTGAAAATCAGGCAACGCTTGGCACAGTGTTTCGCCTAATGTTAAAAATAAGTTATTATTATCTAAATAGTTTGGTTTGTTCACGTTCCCATATTCATCCAAATTTTAACATCTAATGGCAAACAATTACCTCCAGTAGTTGAAATGATTGTTCGAGATCAGTAATTCACTGAAGATATTAACATTATTCATTTTCTTTGCTTTATTAATGTTTCATAATTTTTTCAATGCCAATAATTAGTATTTTCACATGAGAGACAGCAGGATGACATGACAACACTACAAATATCGAAAGTAATGATTCTGAAGGTGAAGAGTCAGACTTTCTTTTTATTAAAAAGTTTTATTAGGTAACTATTATTATTATAAATAAATTATATAATAATTTTTACAGTATTTTATACAAATAAATAATATATTTTTTCATCATACCTTAATACAAATCTATACAAATAATACAATTCTAACGGATCGCTGTCTGTTTCTGGAAGATGGGGAAAAATACTATTGGGGACCTTTATCAATGCAATAGTACCCAAAACAACGATTTTTAAACTTTTTGCCTGCTTGTCTGTTTATCTGTGCGCGCTTATCTCAGAAACGGCTTATCCGATTTAGTTGCAGTATTCACTAATATATTGTGGTACGTTTCACTTAATATTTAGTGTTTGTTTCATGCGAATCGGTACATAAATAAAAAAGTTATGCCAATGTAAAGAATCACGTGCAACATTTCATGAACTATCGTTAATTCGATACACACCAGAGGATTTTTTTTTTAACGAAACTTTGTATATAGTATTCTCTTAGCAAATGATTTAACGAGTTCCTTAACCAGAAAAATTGGTTCATCTGGAGGAGGGGTTTACTCCGGACCCAAAGTCGCTCGGACGAAACTCGATATTCGTTTGTGGAAATATTAATAGAAAAATATGTTGTAAAAATAAAGTAAATCGGTTTATTAGGAGGGGGGTTTATTCTGGACCCGATTTACCAACTTACCACTACTAGCCGTAACCTATCTTCACATATAATAAAATTCTAACGGATCGCTGTTTGTACATGCAAGATATATGAGTAAAAATACTATTGGGGGCCTTTATCAACGCAATTGTACCCAAAACAATGATTTATAGAATTGTTGTCTGTTTGTCTGTATGTTTGCTGTGTCAGACACTCTATACACACTACAGTTAAACAATCCTTAAGAGGTCTAGAGCATCTTTTAGCAATCCTAGCAGTCTGTATGGTTGATCCCCGATGGCTATACCTCTAATATCGAGTAGGTATAAATCTACTGTAAAGTAGATTGAAAAAAAAAATACCTATACGACGTTGTTTAAAATCTAAAATAAACAAACAAGAACCTTCAAGTTTAACTCCTCTGGATTACGGATGGGATATTGAAGATAATATATAAACCTGTAAATGGTTTGACGG
The DNA here is from genome assembly GCA_946811695.1 of Gonocerus acuteangulatus. Taxonomy (NCBI): domain Eukaryota; kingdom Metazoa; phylum Arthropoda; class Insecta; order Hemiptera; family Coreidae; genus Gonocerus; species Gonocerus acuteangulatus. Next base: position 35,726,447 of record OX328124.1, on the reverse strand, counting down.
CGAACAATTCCGTCGAGTAGTTGATATGATTGTTCGAGATCAGCAATTCACTGAAGATATTAAAACTATTTATTTTCTATGCTTTATTAACGTTTAATCATTTTATCAATAACAATAATTAGTATTTTCAGCTGAAAGACACCAAGAAGAGGATGACCGCACAATTACTGCGGGGGGGGGGGTTGATGATTCTGAAGGTGCAGAGTCAGAATCAGAAAACGATTGACTTTCTTTTTATTATTATATTATTAAGTGTCTTTAGTATACTATTATTATTATTATGATTAATTGCATAATACTTTTTTATTACCAATACAGTATTTTATACAAATAATTGACATATTTTTTCATCTTACCTTAATGCAAATACATAATATATTTTAACGTTGATAATAAAAATATTCATTTGCAATCAATATATTCAGAAGTTGTAATCAATATAAGCATGCTTTCGCTATTAAATAGTCAAAAACTATATTAAGATTCCTGAAACTTTGTTAGTAGGTAGTGTTCGTAATAAGATTGACGAAACAAATTGTCAGCTGCTTATATGTGGGTGGAAAAGTTGTCAGCTGGCGGTATAAAGCGGAGCGCGCGCCATGTGCTCAGCGCTTATACCCCCCCAGCTGACAAGTTTTCCACCAAGATATGAGCAGCTGACAATGTCTTTCGTTAATCTCACTACAAATACTAGTAACCACCAAAATTTCAGCAATCTTAAAATCGTTTCAGAATTTCGTATTTTTGCCAAGTTCAGCCCCCCAGCTGACAAGCAGTCCACCGCTGGCCGGCCAGCTGACAAGTGCCAATGATTATTGTATAATATAAGGTGTCTCTCCATGAAATTTCATGAATCTTAAAATCGTTTCACATTTTCATATTTTTCCGAAGTTTGCAACGCCCCCGCAGCCAAACCCACCGCTACCTAGCCAGCTGACAAGCGGCACTGTTCTAGTTAAGACTTGTACAATCAATAGTGAAAAAATGAAGAATCTTAAAAATCGTTGCATAAAATGTGCACGGGCCGACGGACTACTACTTACTGACAGCAGCCACTATATCGACAATATTATCACATACTTGAAAAATATTAACATATATAACAAAATATGAAAACATCCGCAACTTTTTTATTTCAAAATCCAATGAATATTACTTAGTTTCTCAATGTTTATTTTTGTGTTTTCTGTTTATTTATTTATTTTTTTTTTTATTATTTTTTTTCTGTAATTTCATTTTTCTGTTTAGTTATTTGTTTTTTCCATATTTTACTTTGGATTCTATATTAGTGTCGTAGTATATCATCACTATGAGCAACTATTACCAGCAATCGATGCCTTTCATAGACAATGTGGAGCATCGAAAAAAAAAATAATAATAATAACAAACCTTAAACAAAATTGTACTTGCCTTCATTAACAAAACTACTTTAAGAAGGTGACAAGTAAAATTTGATTACCTATGTCACGCAAGAAGAGCATGTAGAAATTCAAAATTTCTTAAGTGATAGTTTTGAAAAGGCATTAACAATGTCATGATTTTTTACCAGATGAAACCGTTTAAAAATCAAAGTAATGTATTTTTCTTTTGATCATAGCTTTGAAACTGTGTCTACTTTAAGATAATTAGAAAAACTATTAATAATGGATGTAAGAGGTTACATAAGTGCTACATATGACACTAAATGGTGGTTGGCATATGTTTTGTATAAAAATGAAGCTTGAGTTAAGGTCACCTTCTTGCACTCTGCTGGGCCTCCTCCATATTTGTCATTTCCACGAAAACCTGATGTTTTTGGGATGCCAGTTAATTATAATGGACACTCAAAATTTAAATAAATAATGATATATTGTATAAATTTAATCCCGTTATACCAACTGGAAGAGTTTACACACAGGAAATGATACTCAAACATCAAATGAAGCTTTCCAGGATAAGACTTAAGCTACTCAGCATTACTTTTCCTCTCCTTAAAGTAGTTTTGTTGATGAAGGCAAGTAAAATTTTGTTTAAGGTTTGTTATTAGACAATGTTTATTTATTTACATTTTAACGTCCATTATTATTAACTGAGAATTTTCAGATAGGTTATCAATAGGTTACCACACTTTTCTAGCCAGACTAGGGCTGATGCCTTTTCTTTTTTCTAAAGAAAAGCCACCACCCCATAGTGGGTATTGAACCCACGACCCTTGGCTCAGAATGTTAAGTGCTCACACCTTGACACTCATCGCCACCGGGCCTTCCATTACATCATTAGAAAATGTAATGATAATATAAGTTTAATTTAGTAATGATTTATTTTATTTTTAAATAAAAGTGCTTTTAATATTATAATTGTACACAAAAAAAAATAAATAAAAACAGTTACACATGTACAAGTATTTTCTTATATATAAATTATACTTAATAAAATAAAATTCAAAATAAAGTTTTCGGGCAATGATAGCCACGTTGTTCTTTGCCCTAAAAAACAATTAAACAAACAAACAATATTATAATTGTGATTCTGATTCATCAATAAATTTTATTTAATAAAAAAAGATCATGTGTAAACATTTTAAAGAGATTTGAAGTTGTATTGCAATATGACATGTATACATATATGATTTTGTTTTGTATACCGTCCAAAATATTAGCGTCTTAAAAAAAAAAAATTAATAAATGGTGAACCCATTGGAATCCCATCGTAAAACTTTAGGAATAAGTTCTCAAATACACTTAGAAAAACATATAAAATTTTGAAAATTTTTAAAAATACGCATTTTGAGATATATACAAATCAAATTTTGTTTTTGAATTTGAGAAATTGTTATTCCTCCTAACCTATATAGTGTTCCATGCCATAAGAAAGTTCTTACAAAGAGCTTTAAAATAACAGCCCTCCCAGCTCTCTAGCTTAAATATAAGAGCCACAATAGCAATTCAAACATTTCAGGTACCAGCATTTTTTGACAGTTTTTGAAATTTTACATACCTGTAATTTCCAAATCAGTTAATATTTTTCAATAATATTTGGTATTTTTCTTAGTCTATACAAAGGCTACCTCCTCATTAAATTTCATTTAAATCTGAGATGGTAAAAAAAAATCACTGTGTTGATTTGACACGGAATGACCCATACATAAATGACCGCTTCCAGATGAATTCTCTAATCCGGCTTTTTCTCTAAGCCGACTGTACCCAAGTCCCGATGACACCGAATTAGGGTGAGTCTACTGTATATATAAGAGGTTAATTTGCGCTACGGGAAACCGGAAAGAAGTACAAACAAAAAATTAACTTCCTTTAGAGCCTGCTGCTTAAATTCAGGAACATAAATATGCTTTAGCTTCATCCGACAAAGCTATGTAACCACATGTGCGGTGGCTATGTTCGTACATGGCCACCGCGCATGCACGAACGCCAGCGGACACTTTTTTGGAACGCTTTTTATCAGTTTAGTCATCGCTAAAGCATATTTATGCTAAAATATGCTGAAACAGTTGCTCATTACATACGTAAAAGAGCAAAACTATTCATGTTTTTGTTTTATTAATAATGATTATTTGAAGTAAATTATTCAGGAATTCAGTCTACACTACCCAAATCCTGATTTTATTTTTGTATATTCTCTTTAATATTTTGAAAACGGTTTGGAAGTTGTGGTATCTGTCAGTCTTCTCTTTAAGTGCTTAATACATTTCCTACAAAAACTGTTTTTACGCCATTACTGAAATGGTTATCATATTTGTAGAAATCAGAGCATAAAATTCAGAATTCTTGGTTTTCGGAATAACCTTAAGCAGAATAAATACCTAATGATATAAATATTTGAATATTTTAAGGGAAGGATATGGAAATAGTTCAACTGTTGAAACTCTCCACTAGAGGGAGTATAGTTTATAGTATATATTACGCTCTCATGAATATTCAAATAAGGTATAGAACTATCGAAATAGTTAGTATATTCAGTAACTTGTATGTATCAAATTGTACCTTGGATTAGTTCATCATGCATGGGTTTGCCCAGTTAGAAAATAAACGTTCCTTCACAGTTTTTAATTGACGGCAGTATGCTCATAGGGTATTTCTAGAAGGTTTCTATTTAGAACAGCAGCGAATAAACAGTTGCTGTGAAGTTTGAGCAATTGGCGTTAATGTAAGTAAATCACTTTCTTCAGTATTTTATCATAATTTAATCTACTATATATTTGTCAAATACCACTCACTCAATCAGTGACTCACTCACTGACCTATCATCGCCCAGCCCAAACCACTCGACAGAAAAATTTCAACTTTTGCATGGACACTCCCTATATAACGTAGGCACTCGCTAAGAAAGGATTTTTTGATATTCGAATTTTTAATTATTTTTAGAGGGGTTTAAAGTTTTAGTTGGTTAGAGCAGGCAAGCCTAGGTAGCATGCGTTGCTAGGGCGATAAGAGAACAGCTGTTACCGTACATTATCTATTTCATAGTATTATTTTTAATTGAGGTTAATTTCCACTATGATGGCAGACCTTGAATTACTAGAAATAAACTGTGATTTTGTCCCTCATAGGATTTAAGCAAAATTTGAATTTTTGCACGGACAATACGATTAGAGTGTAAACACTCGCTAAGAAAGGTTTTTTTGATATTCAAATGTTTAAGTACTTTTAGGGGGGTTTGAATTATTAAGAAGTTCCTCATCGGCTCAAAAATGGTTCGATTTTGATAACATTTGGTACAAAAATCTTTCTTCTCATTTAAAAGGTCAGTTGAATCCGTTTACTGGAACATGGTTTTAGGAGCGAAATTTGTGTGAAAGATTCTTTAACGTAGGAAAACGAATGAAACCATTTTTTCAGCGAGTTCTGTAGCCATTTACCAGAAAAATTGATAGAAATACTTTTCAAAACTAATTTTCTGTTTGGGTATTAAGAAACGAAGTATATGGAAAAAAAATTGTATGAATGGTGATACAAAGTTTTCGGATCTCAGTATATTTTCTAAAATATCTCGAAAACGGTTGGGAACTCGAAGTAAGTGGAATGCGGCTATTCGAAAGGATACTAAATTCTCTACTATAAGATTCTGTTGTAATGTTCGGTGGGGCGATGTCAATCGAAGAGATAAGTGCTTAAAACTTCAAATTTGTTACTTTTATGCTTTTCAACGTATATTTGTCTCTGTTTATCTAAATTTTTAAGCGTCTTTTTTTTTTTATTGTCAAACAAGGAAACAAGCACGGTTACCTCCACATGGTGTTTCCTGGGTAACATTAAAGTCCGTGCAATAATAAGCTGTACACAATTATGTAGGAGCGTTAATTTTGATCATATCTTATTTAACTCAATATAAAAAATACTTATCGGCCGTGGTGAAGCACGGCACGGTAGTCAGCTAGTATAATATAAGTTTATCTACTATATATTTGTCAAATACCACTCACTCACTGACCTATCAACGCCCAGCCAAAACCATTTGATAGAAAAATTTGAAATTTTGCATGTACTCTCCCTTTAAGACGTAAACACTCGCTTAGATATGATTTTTTGGTATTCGAATTTTTAAGTATTTTTAGAGGGGTTTGAATGTTTATTTGTTTAGAGAGCAGGCAAGCCAAGGCAGCAAGCGTTGCTAGGACAACATGCCAGCTGTTAACGTACTGCATATATTTCATAATATTATTTCTATTTGAGCTTCATATCAGCTACGATGGAAGACCTTGAATTACTAGAAATAAACTGTGATATTGTCCCTCATAGAGTTTACCCTCTACCTGGTGAAGGTCCATGCTAGGTAATAATATCCCGAACTCTTACACTCCTGTTACTGGTAATCCATAGATAACGGATTATTTCTAGGTTATCTGTTTCTTGACCTTGGTTCGGAGCGCCCCAATGTCCAGAAACATTATACTTTGATTACTTATCAATTGATGAATAACTTATAGCATGACGGGACCCGTGCTATAATAAACTTTACAAAATAATATACATAGGACCGTTAAATTTGTTGTTGTGTTATTTAGCGTAATAAATTACTTACTTATCTGCCGTGACGAAGCACGGGTATTCAGGTAGTTAATGAAATATTTGTATAGTTTTACCACTAGGAGATAATAAGTGGAAAGGAATCTGCCAACAGATTCTAGGTATATCCCTTCATTCCTGCCTGCATCAAAAAAATTGGACTTAAAAAGAGATAATAAATATAATTTAAGGCGCAATCTGGGGGTGATAATGACAAATGTCCACGTTTCAGACACCAAAGACCAAGAAAATACCGGTGACTAAAGTTTGGCAACCCCAAAAATGGCTGGATTTTTATTTTAAGACATAAAAATTGTGGTTGCGCTTAGTCTTGAGAAAATAGAGAAAAAAAAACTTAAGCACTTTTGATATCTTCTTCAACACAGATAAGAAATATTTGGCATTCGAGAGTTAATTAAATTGCCTACAAAAACCATTTTGAAATTTCTATAAAGCAAACTCTGTCGGAGAATGATTGATTTGTTTCAATGCATTTAAAGTAAAATTATATTTAATTAAAACAAGTAATGTAAATACAAAACATATTTGTAATAAAATTTTCCTTTGAAATGAGCATGGAGGTGGTACGAGTATTTTCCGGTTGGTGTTGGTACTCTCAGTTTCCTGGGCGTTGTGGAGTCTAAAATCTCGCTTTCCTTCGCGATGTCTTCTGAGTTGTGTTCAAATATTTCACGAAATATCAACAAAAATATTAACTGTTTCGCCTCCAAGCTTTTCAAATGACAGTAGTGATAACAACGAACACGTGGTAAGTCGGACTTAATTCTGAGTATTATGAGAAATAATATATCAACCCATATAACGATTTTGACCTAACCTATTACGCAGACAAGACCTACATGTGTGCCACAGATATATATATATATATATATATATATATATATATATATATATATATATATATATGTATATATATATATGTGTGTGTATATGTATATATATATATATATATATATATATATATATATATATCTGTGGCACACATGTAGGTCTTGTCTGCGTAATAGGTTAGGTCAAAATCGTCTACGACTCACAGTTCATGTGTTCTAAACTGTGAAGCGGACAAGTTCTCAGCAACTCAAATGTTTTTAATCTCGTAAATATGTTTTCATTGTCCTCGGGCATTAATAAACCTCATTTGATTTAATGATGCAACGATAAGATTAATTTTGGGATTCTAAGAGGAGCTGAAGAAGGAAACTTGAAGAGGCAAAGTCCATCAAAAAGGCATTAATGTTTTTCAAGGATGAAAAGAAAGATCTCAACTCCTTCGCATTTTTTTTTTTTTATTATTTACAGCTTAGCTCTATTCGGATCCCTATCGTGATTAATTACTCTAGCGATTCTGTAGCTGGGCTTAAGGCTTTCAGCGGGGAATGGCAAACAAGGCTTTAGGAATTCTTCCAAGTATAGTCTCTATCTAGTTTTCTGTAATTGAAGGAATTTTGAGAGGATTTAAGACACATTTTTTGGGTTGATATATTATTTCTCATAATACTCAGAATGAAGCCCGACTTACCACGTGTTCGTTGTTATCACTACTGTCATTTGAAAAGCTTGGAGGCGAAACAGTTAATATTTTTGTTGATATTTCGTGAAATATTTGAACACAACTCAGAAGACATCGTGAAGGAAAGCGAGATTTTAGACTCCACAACGCCCAGGAAACTGAGAGTACCAACACCAACCGGAAAATACTCGTACCACCTCCATGCTCATTTCAAAGGAAAATTTTATTACAAATATGTTTTGTATTTACATTACTTGTTTTAATTAAATATAATTTTACTTTAAGTGCATTAAAACAAATCAATCATTCTCCGACAGAGTTTGCTTTATAGAAATTTCAAAATGGTTTTTGTAGGTAATTCAATTAACTCTCGAATGCCAAATATTTCTTATCTGTTTTGAAGAAGATATCAAAAGTGCTTAAGTTTTTTTTTCTCTATTTTCTCAAGACTAAGCGCAACTACAATTGTTATGTCTTTAAATAAAAATCCAGCCATTTTTGGGTTGCCAAACTTTAATCACCGGTATTTTCTTGGTCTTTGGTGTCTGAAACGTGGACATTTGTCATTATCACCCCCAGATTGCGCCTTAAATTATATTTATTATCTCTTTTTAAGTCCAATTTTTTTGATGCAGGCAGCAATGAAGGGATATACCTAGAATCTGTTGGCAGATTCCTTTCCACTTATTATCTCCTAGTGGTAAAACTATACAAATATTTCATTAACTACCTGAATACCCGTGCTTCGTCACAGCACATATATATATATATATATATACATATATATATATATATATATATATATATATATATATATATATATATGTGTATATATATATATATATATATATATATATATATATATATATATATATATATATATATCTGTGGCACACATGTAGGTCTTGTCTGCGTAATAGGTTAGGTCAAAATCGTCTACGACTCACAGTTCAGAGGTCATGTGTTCGAAACTGTGAACCGGAACAGTTACAGCAGACTAAATTGTCAGAAATCGACAACTTTGAAAAATGAGATATTCACCAAGACGGACAATAACGGAACATCATTCTATCATCTGTGGCATATTGTCAGTTGTATGACAAGTGAAGTACAAAGCTAAATACGCTTTCCCCTCCACTGCTGCTTTCTCATGTCTGGTTGCCGATAACTGCAGGATTCCATGTTCGAAACGCCCTGCAGGAAGATTTTTTTCTATTATTTAACTTTACTTACGTTAGATTTTAATATGTATTATTTATTTGGTTTCTAATTTATAATCGATTATACATTATTATATGACTATGAGTATGACTCAGAGTCATACTTTCACTGTATAACTTTGATTGATTTTTCTTAATTATTTTTTATGTATAGAATATAAAGTAGGTGTAGTATGGCACGCCGAGTAACAGCTATTTAATATACAGTAGGTGTCGAATGGTACGTTGGATAACAGCTACTATAATACAAATAGGAAGAATGTAGTAAATAAAAAAAACGAAAATAAAACACCTAAAAACCTTTTTAAATTTAATTTATAAATATTAATGATGGTCATATTGATATAGAATTTTTTGAATATGTACATATATGTTTAGAGAATTGTATTTATGGATTAGAATCAGCTGATTGAGATTAGTGCCTTCGTTTTTACCTTAGTGGTCCAAAGAGTGTAGAGTTTTAGCCTGATGAAGCACTGACGGTGCGAAACTATTAGAGCTGTGAATAACAAATTATTTTTACGAATTCACAACAAAACAAACCGTTCAAAACAAACCGTTCTGGGGCTTATTTGACCAGGATTAATATTAAGATGCAACCTTGTAAAACACATTTAAAATCGCTCATCATCTTGAAGTACATTATTACAAGCAATAATTAAAGAAAAGGAGGAAAGAGATATTCCTTATCTGAAGTATCTCATAAAGAATCCTCCAATGAATTTATATCCAGCAATAAAAGAATAAAGCGGAGATATTGATGGTTAGCTTGCAGGCTTCCGCCATAAAGCTGGATGGTTTCCTTTATAGCCCACCAGCTTGGAAGACACTCTACCTTCCACACCTCCAATTACTGGTACAGCTATTAGAAACCTTGGTCAATCTCGCTTTTATTAAACATCTCGGAAAGAACTATAAAAATTCATAATAAAAATTAATGAACAATTCTATAAAGCCGTAATTAATAAATTTAATTGTTAAGGAAAACATAGTTACAAGGTCTAATAATTCGAAGTCCATTTTCAGTATAGATCACAATCGAATTAATAATTTAAATATGACTCTCATACAGATTCCGGTAAGTTGAGGGAATTCTCCTTTGTATCATGAATGTTAAGAAAGGTTGGCAACCTCTTTATAGGTCCTAATGTACCTCTTGGGTAGATAAGAAGGTAAATGTGTGTTGGCTAGACTTACCGCGGAACTCCAGGTCCTGCGCATAGGAGAAAGTTGCAAAAAAACATTACCCAAAAATAGTGTTTTATTCAGGAGCCAACTATCATAAATGTAAAAAAAAATGCAAATTAATGCAATCTTGCAATAAAAAATAAATAAGGCAGAAACTTTTAAGGGGGTTAAAATGTAAATAAAAAAAACAAAACTAGTTTTTATTTTTAATATTAAATGTAGTGATTTATTCACGCTGCGATTTAAACAGTGTCTTCAATAAACATTATTGAAAATAATTTCAAAAGGCAGACACTTTTTATGGGTTTAATTATCAGGAAACATAAAAATAAATGTTGCCTATGATAGACTGCAATACACCGTCCGTGTGTAACCATAAGAGTGTATGAAAGCACCGCACAGTTTTGGTTGTTCCCTGCGCTCTCATTGGTTCTTGCTCACATGTTCATGTACAGCTGTTCCGGATTAAATGGCAGCGTGAATAAAACTCTAGTATCTTCCCTATAATGACGAGAAATCGATTCAGTATTTGATGTTTTTCATAAAGATACATATCCTGTCGGGATTTAAATCCTTTTTAATCCCGGGTGCCTACCAGATGAAATCTTTATAGGTTTGTCGGACTAATAGTACAGCTTGGAAAGACATAAATTATTTGAAATATCTTGTCATGCTTTGAATGCCTTATGAAACGCAGTTTAATTCGATTTCCAATGTAAAATCACTTTTATGAAGGATTTCTTGGAAGTCTATTAATGCAAAATCGAAAGGGCTAAGATATACGTATTCACATATATTTCGCTGAAAAAAATTGTGCTATAAAAAAATCCTGCTCCTTAATAAATTTGACTTTTTGTTTTAATCAAAGTATTTATGTGGAAAATATGAACATAGGACCATTTTTTCAGAGCTAGAGCGGAAACAGAGCACTAAACTAGAGCTTTAATATCTGTTATTTCTTAGTGTAATCAGTGTAAGTGCAACCGCAAACACATAGTGTTTATTGCGCTGGAAAGAAAGAGAGATTTCTCATTTCCTTAACCGTGAGACCTGCTGTCATCCCCTTACACAAATTTAAGATAAACTGAGCAAATGGGCAAACTATAAAGATAGATTAAATAAAGGTACACTTTCTTCTTTAAGTATAATTAAAGAGAATTTTACTCAGAGTCTCCTATATCATATAAAGATCATGAAAGCAGGTTAATGAATTCACATTTTTATTACACGAATAAGGCGTTATTCATATAGTCATAATTAATTCACTTTTCTTTTTTTTTTTTTTTTTTTTCTTTTTTTCTTTTTTTTTATATCACTTACCACTTACCATGAATTCCCAACCATTGTCGAGGTATTTTAAAAAATATACCAAGATGCGAAAACTTTTCATGTCCATTACTATTTTTTTCTATTACTTCCAAACTCAATTAAAATTTAAATATCTTAGTTCAGATAAATTTCGGACATCTGAAACAGTTAGTTCTGAAACAGAATTAGTTTGGATAAGTAGTTGTATCAATTTTTCTCCAAAACGGTTACAGATATTGTTTTAAAAATAATTTCACACGTGTTAATAACCCCAAAGGTTGACACGCATTAAGCCTAAACAAAAAAAAAATTGTTTCATTCGTTTTCCTACGTTAAAGGGTAATACTACCTTATACGATCAAAATAAAAGTCATTTTCATGAATCTATAAATAACGAATAAATCAATATTTATCAATTCTTTATATCAAACGTTTTATATTGGATGTTAAAGTACCCCAAAAAATAAGTTTCAATTCTTTGGGAAAAAATGGCGGCGCTGTGTAAGATTAAGGGAAACCCTCTTTTTTCACGGGCAATAGTCTGCAGGCGGCAATTATTAATCTAGAACGAAAAAATACAGTGATTTCGAAAGAAAAAGGTTAAATTAAGAATGTTAGAAAAGAGAGGCAACCTGTATACACAAAAAAATGTTAAATCTAGTAATGTACGTAGGATTTTTAAAAAATACTAATATTTCGAAAAATGGTGAACAATTATTCATTTTCTATTAAAATCAAATATTGCCCATAAAATCGTTATAATCCAATGAATCGGGAAAAAAAATCCTACGTATCTTACTTGCAAATATCATTACGAATCTGCAGTTAGAATTTTAAGTTGATCGGGCAAAAATTGAAGACGCCAGAGAATCGCCCGATTTTAAAAACATAGTTTTGAGGAAACGAAAAGGTTTAGAGTTCCGAAGTGTTCATTCTTGTCCTCTTTCATTTTTGTTTTTCATACTTTCTTGGAATAGAGATAAAAAAATGAGTTTTAATTTTGAAATGTATTGAAGGAGAACCAAAGAAAACTTAACAATTAAAAAAGGACCAATCAAAACTCGCTAAAAATTATCTTGGAATCAGCATCGCGTTTACTCGGCATCGGGACTACTCTCGGAACATCGTATATTTTGCTCATTTAAAGTTTTTTCTTTGCATAAAGCCTTTTTGATATCATTTTTGATTAGTTAAGGAAGAATTTTAGCCGATCAAAAAAAAAAACAGTTTACAAGGTACCTAAAAAACAAAGAAATAATATGGAATCTTAAGACTTTCCTACTAGAGTGAATGTGGTATTTTACATTATTTCGGAACCACAAGACGATAAGATACTTATTACATGTAAAGGTAGAAGTTGATAAGTAGTTACCTCGCTACTAAAGTACACACTTCCTAGAGCTTTCAAAACTCCTAACCAGCGGGGTTAACTTCTCTCTTGGAAATTTAGAGGGTAAGGCCAACTTATAAATAGAAAATGCCTAGGCTAGAACTTTAGTAACGACAGAAAAAAAAGTAGAAAGAAGGCGGATAAAACTTTTTAATCGTCCAATGCAGTCTTCCAATAGTCCTTGTATAAATAATATGCAATGGACATTTTTGGATCATTTTATAAGAATCTTAAATCAACAAATGAAGATTTTATTTTTTAACGAAGGCTTCATATCCATCCAATTTCAGCATTTAGTACATTAAACAAATAAAACGGAGGAACTGTATAACTAAGCACGTTCCCAGGAAGGTTATTTTCCGTACCTGCCGTAATTTTTGCATCTTGAAACATGCCCAAATAAAGAGAAAGATGTCTTCAGAAACTAATAATCCAGTCAAATTAGGTGAGAAAATAGTGTTGCAGAAAAAAATAGTGGGATTTGTTTAACGTTTGCTGAAAACCGAAAAGGTTTAGCACTCAATCAACGCAGAATTTCATGATCTAAATGTATGGTAATAGTAAATTTTTGGTGAAACTCTTTGTTTCAGAGTATTTTTCTAAAAACCATGAAAAGTACGAAAATATCGCAACTTTCTCCACATTATGACTCTACCACAACTCAGAAATTAGGACAAACATAATTGTTTGGTGCTGTTTGAAACGTACCTCTATGGAGCGTACCTCTATGACGAAACTAGAACCCGACCGTATGTGATTTGGTTAGCCAAGACTCGAGACGAGCAGAGTGTCTGTCATAAGACTCCGTACGAGCAGAGAAGATTTACTGTTTCTTCAAATTGTGAACCTGTGATTTGAAGGCGAAGAGTGTAGGTCCTTTTCTTTCTTCCACTCGATTATAAATTAAGTTAAATTAATTAAAATTGGTGAGTAAAACTTAATGTCTTACGATAGTATGTACAACAATACCGCAACTTCCTGTCCACGATTTGAACAGCTCCTTGTACATAATTGAGAAAACCCGTCATAACTGAGAATCCACTGCCAAATAGTATATAATTATGTTACTGATATTTGACGCCTATTAGAATAAATAAAAGCGTTCCCAGACCTTCCTGCAATTTACTTCGTTTATAAGTTGGCTTGCCATATTTTTGGTGAGTGAAACCGGGACACAAGTGTTATTTACTTACCGGGGGGAAGGGAGGGGGGGTATTGAATAAAAATTTTATAAATTAGAAGCAAAATGGTGAGTTTGAACCCTCAGTAACGAGGGTAGGGAATCTGGGACTCCAAATTGTTAATCTACCCACGTTTTAAGAATAAAAAAGGACGTTTTGCTACTTAATTAACTTTAAAAAATCACCCAGCCAAATAGTAAAGGGTCTGGCCGATGACAGCGCTGTGCAAGTATTACCAGCGTTTGCTCATAGATTACAGTTAGAATACTTAGTCAAAAATATTAATGGTAGAAAAGTAACTGATTCTTAAAAACATAAATTTATTACTTTTTACATCTTACAGCCATTGATAAAACCATTGGGACATTGATAAAACCGGGCGGTACACCGGGACAAGAGCAAGATACCGGGACCTATGAGAAGCCATTTTATAAGTAAATTCAGTGCATTCGTGGTACAGGTTTACTTTGGATGTACTTCAAGATGAAGAGTAAATTTGTACATATGGGACGTAATTTTCAATATCTTCGTTCAAAGAACAACCAAGCACATTAATACCCCAATGTACAATAATAATTGTACATTCGAAATAATTTAATAAAAGTTTCTATTTCCCAGAATTCTTGGTTTTTGTAATTCACAAGGGGAGTATACAGTGATACCCCACTGACAGTGGTATACAGTCACCGATCTCGCCCATTTTTTTCTGGTGATTCTGCATCAAAAAATAGTCGTCACGTGTCCTGGCATTTCGTCCAATGCGCCTAGAGAGCTAGCAAATAAAATAAAATAGGTTAAAAACGCTAAGTTTTTATAAGAATCATGTCGATATAATTTTACAAACTCGATATATAAATATTTTATTTTATTTTTCAGCTCGCAATGCGCATTGGACGAAACGCTCGGACACGTGTCGGCTATTCATCGATTGAGAATCACCAGAAAGAAAGGTAGGCCCCTCCGGTGACCCCACCACTATATACTCCCCTTGTCATTCAGCGGGCTGAAAAAAAAAATCGAGTAGGTAAACTCCATACATTTATTAAACGCTTAACTTTAAGCACGCTCGTCAATAATTTGGCGTGAATTAATCTTGCTACGAAATGTCATGCAGCTTCCGCGGGGTGAAATATTCTTTTCTTTATGACGAAACTCCCTAAAGCTAGTGAGAGCAATAAATTATGGTTTTTAAGTTTGTTTTTACAAAATAATAATAATAATAAAGACAGATTGTAAACTTAGTTTGTTTTATAAATTCCTCAGACGTTTTAACGACAACTCTATAAGTATTTTAAATTAATATCGTATAATAATGGCGCTTTAATGTAATTCTAATACTTTCAAAATTAAATTTAATGGATATAATGAAAAATACCACGAAGTATTATTTTTCCCTAGGAATATTTGTAAGGAGAGTAAGGATCCGAGAGTTTGGGATAGTTCTGGTCCTCCATCAAAGAGGCATTTATTCAAGCAGGCCACTAGCCACATTCCTCTCCTTGGCGGTGCTGCTCTTAAGCATTCGTGCGGATCTCCACTAAAGCAAAGTCTCTTATTCTACCACAATCACTCTAATAGCTCTGGTATCTTCTCATTATACTACATACAACTTCATTACATCTCTTCTTACTTTCTACGCTTGTGTATTCCATGGTGATTCATGTAAATTTAACGTGTAACAGGACTCTTACTATATAACATATACTTACATAAATATCTATCATGAAATTTAATAAGTACACTGTAAAAAACAAAATAATATAGCTATTCTTGTGTCTCTTTACTACTAATTTATCTGTATCTCGGAATCAATTTTAATACCCAAACAGGCTATTTTGAATCTGAAGTCAGACTCTAAATAAAATCGTTCAATTTTTTTACCCTTCTTATATAATTTTTCTAGATTAATTATTTTTCCTCTGGTTCCGTCTCTCCGGCATCTCTCCCCAGCGGTGTCATGACATCCCAGCGAGGAGGTTTACAGAAGAATATGATTGCCTTCCACGGCAAGAGCGCTTACCACTAGACGACGCGATTGAACATGACGAGATCCCGGATCACGACTACCGAAAACGACACAGGGTAAAAACACACATACAGCGATTGAGAACGAGGCGGAGCGGGGCGATTTAGAAAGACAAAATCAGATCCATATAATCGAGTTGGAACGCGCACACAAGCAGCTGAGAGTGTAGCGTAGCGGAGCAGTGTGGCGCGATTTACTTTGGAATAATCTCGATTGTTTTTTCGAGCGTCACTGTGCGAGTGTGTGTTCAATAGATTTAGAATTGTTGATCGCGTATGTTCATGAAAGATGTACTATATGGCAAGTTAAACATAAAAACCACTTCAACAGAGGAGTAGTAGACAAATATTGGGACGAGATTAAATCAGCCCTACTGGCAAGTAAGAAAAAAAAGTCCGACTCGCAGGAATTGCATCATCTTACCGCGGTTCCGTTCTTATCCCTAGTCTAATTTGGAAAGATTAAAATAGAATCAGTTATTATTTTGGTTCCACCAGTCTTGAAAGGTCTTGATTTATGATCTTACCTGTATGGGTCGGCCAACCCATAAGTCGGCCAGAAAGGCCTCCGCTCAGAGGCATTTGGTAAGCCTTGGGATCTCTCTCTTTGAACGCTACATTTTTAACAATAAATTGATCTTCTTATTTTACCTAATCTGTTTTATTGTCAAATACATTAAGCGACTATAAGCAATTAAAAAATAACAAGGAATAAAACAAACAAAAAGAACCGTTCGAATAAAAGAAATCAATTACTTCAAAGTTTTAAGCACTTATTTCTCCGATTGATATCTCTTAATTAAAACTTTCTTTAGAACCTTTTTTGTAGAGCATTTAGTAAGCTTTCTAAATGCTCATCTTAGCGTATGACATGGCCGAATTACTTACTGACAGCAGTCCACAAATACCAACAATCCTTACACACCTCAAAACTATTAATATGTATGGAAAAATTGAACACTTTCTAATTTATTTATTTATTTTTAAATAGAAACATGCCATGTCTCTATTACATTTAAACGTGTGCAATAAATAGCATGAGGAAGGTATTGCGTCACTTGGTAAATTGCCAAGAACGAATAACATGTAATGAATGAATATGTTGTATTGCCTAATTTTGTAATATAATTTATAACTAATTTACGAACCAGATGTATATGAATAATACCACTTGTTTATAGATGTATATATATAATATTGTAACTATTGTATAAATGGAATAACTGTTTGGAGCGAAACGCCTTAGATGCGCATGGATGCTCATAAATAAATATTAAAAAAAAAAAAAAAAAAAAAAAAAAAAAAAAAAAAAAAAAAAAAAAGAAAAAAAAAAAGCTTTCTAAAGGTAATCTTCCGTTTACCAAGATTCTTAACCTATTTCGTGATATTAAGGAAAGTATACAAAGTTACCAAAACTGTTTATGTCTGTTAATAAAATATTTCATTCTAACCCTTCCTTTACAAAATTTGGAAGAAGCCAACCATTTTTAGCACTTCCTAGTTATTTAACTAAGTATTTCAATGAACCCAGAGGGATCAGGCAAGTAAATTGTCTCGGGGCCACTGTCTCTTGAGCCGCCTGGGAGGATTGTCTGGATGGGATTGGGATGATAAGGATTGACCTTCAGGATTAGGATGGTGAGACAATTTGGAGTGGAACGTTTGGAAACGGGTTTTAGCGAGGTCAAGGACAAATGGGATGTTGAGGTCATTGTGTAGGGTTTTGTTGGATACATAAAAAGGGGCATTTACAATTTTACGGAGGACTTTTGACTGGCATGCCTGTATTCTGTTGATGTTGGATGTTTTTGCAGATCCCCAGAGTTCAAGTCCGTATGTCCATATTGGTCGAATGATTGTTTTGTATATCGTTAGTTTGTTCTGTATTGATAATTTAGATGAGGGTCCAAGGAGTCGTCTAAGTAGTCCGTATCGTTTGTTCAGTTCTTGTCTTTTCAGTCTCGTGTGAGGGTTCCATGTCAGTCGGCTGTCAATGTATAATTTTAGATATCGAACCTCGCTGGATACTGGTAGTGGAGTGTTTTTGAGGTAGACTGTAGGACATGATCTCCGATTTAGAGTGAATGTAACCTACTGCATTTTTCAGGGTTGATTTTAACTCTCCATCTTTCACTCCAATGCTGAATAGCGGTAAGATGTTCCTGCAGTAAGAATGTGCCTCATGAGCTTCAAGAGACATTCACATATATCTTTTTACTGGAAATGTATTTTTATATTGTTGTAAATTCTGACTAAATAAATAAATAAAAAACATAAAAAAAAAAAAAAACATTTAAGTAATTTTTGACATGACTGTGTCTAAAGGAGAAATAAGTGCTTAAAACGTTGAAAGGGTTGGGGGGGGGGTCCATTGCACGGTTCTTAGTGTTTGCTTTCCTCAGTTCTTTATTCTTTGTTCTTTTTTGTGTGTGTGTTTTTTTTTTAAGCTGTAATATTAATTGCCCAGCAAAATAATATTCTTGTCAATCAATGTAAGGGTATTATGAATGGCTATTCCTTTTTTGTGGAGATTGCTAAGATTCTGGAGGTTTCAATTTATTCCCGCAGAATAATATTAGACAAAATTAAATATTTTTGTAATTTATATGTATAAATTAGAGAATTATGTAATTGTTAAGTATTGGGAAATCCTCGCTGCATCCAACAGGACAGCGTGCTGTTGTCTTATCACATTTTGGTGACGACTCTCATATGGCTTGCGGAAGTGTTGAAAGCATTTTTTTTTCGTTCTTTACAGCCTTTTTTTTTTTTTTTTTTTTTTTTTTTTTTACGGCGCTTTAACAACCGACATCTAGGGTGCAGGAGGAATTTTCCCAACGAGCTGTGGGATGAGAAAAGTCCTGCTGCCGGTGGGAATTGAACCCATGATCTTCCGCTTATGAATCTAAGGCGCTAGCCACTAGACCACGGGAGACCCCGACCCCACAGCCGTTGTTAAACAATATTTTGATAATTTAATTTTGCATGATGAAATACCATCAACTCCTTGATACTATACAAAAATAGAAAATAATAAAATAAGAAGGACCCCAAGAAATATTCTTATAAACGAAAGAAAAACTTTAGGCTAATTATAGCCAGTTAGATAAAGCCATTCGAGTTCTAGTATATTTATTGACGATTTTTAACATGTAATAAATACTAATAATACAAGGTAAAACATTGCGAAGAAAACATTAAGTTATTCAATTAAACGGAGTGTTAACTTTATAATTTTGTTTATGTTGCCTTAAGGAAACATTTTCCTAGACATACGAGGACTCGGGATTTCCCCTTGACCTGCTTTTGTATAATTAACAAAAACAATGTATTCCTTTTGAAAATGAGAAATTTTCCCTTCTTCTTATTACAAGAGACAATCCTTGACATTCCTCTTTGTAAATTATATGAAAGTCAGCCATTATTGTCTAATTATAAAAAATACCGAATACACACACACATATAAATATATATATATATATATATATATATATATATATATATATATATATATATGAGTGTGTGTCTGCGCGTGTGTGTGTAATACCTAGTGTATATGTGGTTGGATTCGGGCTCCCAGACCGACCCTAGGCCAACCCAAACCTTTAATGAATTTAATGGATACCTGCAAAAGGAAATACCAGATGGGAAGAGCATAGTACTGACCGGACTATCTACTCTCTGGGCCTTTTTGGCATGCTAAGGGACTGATTTTGTTATAAAGCTAAATAGAAAACAATAATTATGAGGAGGCATACAAGAAAATATTTATTTAATTTATATTGCAAACAGTACGTGATAACTGAAAATTCGAAAAAAAAAGAAAAAGAAATAGTGTAGCGTTTATTTGGCAAATAATAATTAATACGTGACAGTACTACATAATTCATTACTACAAATACGGCCTAGTAAGTATATGTACGTGTAAGCGTGTGTGTGCATTTAAGCATTTGAAGATATAGCTTAAATAATCAATTTGTGACGATAAGCAATACATGTTCGACATAAGTAACCATAAATAGAAATAGGTATAAACCGAGAATTGTAGGTCATAAACAGAAAAAAAAATCATAATTAAACTAACACCCATAATTATTCTACGGTGAAGCTAAAAAATTACAATGAGGAGTGGAATTACCTTAAAGTTGATAGCCCAAAAAAAACTTCGCATTAGACTGAATCCTGCTCGCCATAAAAAAAGGCAAGGACTTACACTGCACGGGCAAACCCTCTACTTATAATACAGACAAACAATAGAATTACGTACAAGAACTTATTTAACCTCGGTATAAATTCTCTGGTTCCAGTACTACCACAACCGTGGCTTGTCGCCCTTATGTCGATATCGCTTGCCCACGCTACTCCCACTAGTACCAGTGACGACGGTCTCCCACCCAAGGTACGACAACATAATCGAATTCAGTAATTATTGAAAGCATTAAGCAATATGCTATCTGGTTTACCCGTCATGACACATGCGAATCAATTATTCGACATGCAAATGCAGAACCTTTAATTCCCTGTTTTCGGCTGTATTTGATTGATCTACGAGGAATCAGTAATCCGTTTTCATGGATTGTTGATTATCAGATATTGGCCTTTTCGGGGATGCAAAGCCCGAGCCTTCTGTATTGCTGCATTGCAAATTAGCTGTTTATGCAGGAGAGTGAAATTGATGCCAGACTTTATAAGGCTCCAACGGCTGGTTCCAACCCTCCCTTTTGGTATTGCTTATAGGCAATCGGGTATTATACCTGCTCGACTCACGTATATCCGCTAAATATTCCATGGATCCTATACATACTTAGACTGATGGTTTTTTTAAATTTATTTATGAGAAACATCATATTCTGATAAATGAAATGTCTTCCGAAGAGACATCAGATGATGCGAAGACCATTTTTATAAATTTTACGAATTTGGAATTTTATTTATTGATTTTTTTCTACAAATTAAAAAATGTTGACATTTGGTGCACATATTTGTGACACATGTGTGTTAGTGTCAAATATTATATTTGACACTAACATACAATAATTGGTAGACAGAGACTTTTCAAATATAACCAAAAATAATTTTCTTCCTAATAGATTAAGGGATAATATTGTGTTGTACCCTTTTTTTTTATAGGCTAAAATTTTTCCTTAACTAATCAAAAATGTTATCCAAGAGTGTTCACGTGAATAAAAAAAATTTAAATGAGCAAAAATACGATTTTCCGAGTGAGGTCCCGGTGCCGAGTGAACGTAATCCTGAATTAAATATAATTTTTTGAGCGATCTTCGATTGGTTCCTTTTTAATTGTTGAGTTTTTTTTTGGTCCTACTTCAGTAAATTTCAAAAGTATAACCCCCTTCTTTTATCTTTATTACAAGAAATAATTGAAACATATTAAATAGAAAAAATGAACTAATTAATTCGTTTTCTCAAAACTATGTGTTTCAAATCGGGCGATACTCCGGCGTCTTCAATTTTTGCCTGAACAACGTCAAATTTTAACTACAGCGTCCTAATGATATTTTTTAATAATGTGCGTAGGATTGTTTCGATTTATTGAGTTTTAACGATTTTTGGCGGATTTTTAATAGAAAAAATATTACTTACAGATAGTAGGAAAAAAAACTTTAGTATATTTAACCTTCTTCTTTCGAAATAATTGTAGTTCTTTTGTTGTAGATTAAAAATTGCCGCCAGCAGACTATCCCTCGTGAAAAAAGAGGGTTTCCGTTCTTTAGATACAGCGCCGCCATTTTCTTTTCGAAGAATTGAAACTTTTTTTTTTTTATGGATAGTATCTCATATAATTTATTTATTAAGTGTTCCTCCTTTTTGGCGATAACACAACGATCAGTATCTTCTGAAAGGTCTTGCTAGGAAATCAGCATGCTTATATATGTAAGTGTATGTGTTAAGGTAGTGGGTATATGTAAATATCAATAAATATTCGTGGAAACGTAATGTTCTTAAGGCAACGGTGCCGAAAGTCATTAAATAAGTTCGTAAAGCCATGGGTTCCTGAAGTATGTCAGTACAGTGCTTATATACTGGCTATCATTGCCTAAGAGTTCTTGTATATCATAAGGCAGATTAATACTGTTTCTTCTGCGGCAGTCTGTCAGTAAATGTTTACCTGTAAGTTCGCAGATACAACTCATATAAAACGATTGATATAATGAATTTTAAAATATTGATTTATATGTTGTTTATAAATTTAAGAAAATCACTTTTATTTTGATTGCACAAGGTAGTATTACACCTTAAGGAAAATAATATAGTTTTTATCACCAAATGGCAAAACACTAAAATAAAATAAAAATAATATTTAACAGGCATGCGCAGCTTTAGTTTTCGTTTTAAAATATCATGAAAATTGTAGCGATATCTTGTTGAGTGGTTGGACATATTCGAAATCCTATTTGATTTCCAACCCATTCATGCCTGTGATTCGATTAAATAAGGTTTACTCCCAATAAAGAAGGAGGAAATCCGCTAAATAAAACACATGCAAAGACTCGCATGGATAAGCTGATCCATGTCTAGTTATTGGATTCCCCGAGGATGCAGAGACTCGCATGGATAAGCTGATCCATGTCTAGTTATTGGATTCCCCGAGGATGCAGAGACTCGCATGGATAAGCTGATCCATGTCTAGTTACTAGATTCCCCGAGGATACAGAGACTCGCATGGATAAGCTGATCCATGTCTAGTTATTGGATTCCCCGAGGATGCAGAGACTCGCATGGATAAGCTGATCCATGTCTAGTTACTAGATTCCCCGAGGATACAGAGACTCGCATGGATAAGCTGATCCATGTCTAGTTATTGGATTCCCCGAGGATGCAGAGACTCGCATGGATAAGCTGATCCATGTCTAGTTACTAGATTCCCCGAGGATACAGAGACTCGCATGGATAAGCTGATCCATGTCTAGTTATTGGATTCCCCTAGGATGCAGAGACTCGCATGGATAAGCTGATCCATGTCTAGTTACTAGATTCCCCGAGGATACAGAGACTCGCATGGATAAGCTGATCCATGTCTAGTTATTGGATTCCTCGAGGATGCAGAGGTGCCACAGTCGGCACTTACAAATAGCATTTATCATCCTTTCAGTTTTTACCCCTACAAAGCCCAGCTCACTAATGACTCCTGCCACTTTTTACGATCCCATATTTTTCTTGTTTCATTTCAATTTTTTTACACTTTGATGAAAATGTACCATAAATGTTTCTTTATCCCTCGGGATGAAAATTCGAAAGGAATTTTATTTTTGAAAAATAATTTTAGCATGTAAAAATATATTTGTTATAGACGTATCAAAATAATTCTATATCATTTGTACTCATAATAATACTTCTGACGATACTGCATTAACCCATAGAACCCGTAAGGTATTAATAGACCATGAAAATTAGATCTTTGCAGCAAAATTGGCCGTAAAGTCTGTAAACTCTTTTATTTATTCAAGTGCATCAAATACCAATAATATAATGTTTATATATGTGTGTGTGTGTGTGTGTGTGTGTGTGTGTGTGTGTGTGTGTGTGTGTGTGTGTATTATACATAAAAATTTAACCCACCGTTATGTTTCGATGGCATCATGATGTATAGTTTCTGAAACGTGAACCTTTCTGGTCGACTCTTCCGGACTGCGTCATGAGGTCAACCTAATAATAGAGTTTACTCCCTATGAATGTAGGGAGAAAACACCAAAATTTCAATTAAGCTGCCTACACAACTGCTTAAAATTAGTTCCTATTCTAAGCTTCCCGAATCCCACCAATGTCAAAGATTACACGAAAACACGCTAACATTACGTAGTCAGTGAGCCGGCCTAATTTGTGAATGGATGGTAAAGTAACCATCAGATATTCCAATAAATATATATATATGATATATAAATATATGTGACATTTCAGAATAAAAATATCCAAACAGTTAATCAATAACGGAATTTGAATATTTAAAAAAATCACACTAATTGAACCATAAAGAATAATGTATACCATTACAAGAGAAATAATCCGCCATTGAGACAAAAACCAGAGAAAAGTTACGGATTTACTAATGTACGTACATTTCGAACGGACTCTAGATCTGAATTTAAAGGAAAAAGAATGCATAATGCCTGGTGGGTTTTTGAAATTGTTATTCCAATGGAACCAAATGCAAATAGTTCAATAGAAATTCTATTTTCACATATTGAATAAAATTATACTTAGCTTTTTCTTTCAAGCTCTAAAAGTGAACTAAAAGCAATCCAAGGTAAGGGAGTAATCGTGCCAAACTGAGCAGAACTCTCTCTAAAGTAAGGAAACTGTCAGGGGTTTACAGGCAAGAAAGAATATTACTTTAAGATCAAAGCACAATCACACGTGCTCTAATGAAAAAGAAAATCACACAAAAACTGGGCCATCTTGGCGTACTTCTGAAAAAGTCTGACAAATTAATATTTGGAATTCATACAATAGAAAGCTTACACATTTCCAAAGCGTTTATCTCACTTAGATACAACTGAAACTAATTTATAGGACTGTTCTAAGCATTCGAACGGAAGCCTTAAATTTACGCAAGAATTTATGGAATATTTTATAACATAAAATATACACCAGTAAAAAATGGTTCAAGTAAAAACAAGTGGAAGAGATAGACCAATTTCCAAAACAAAAACTCATGTCAAGATTACTTGAAAATTATCAAGATATCATTCAAATTTATTCTTCAAAGTAACAATAAATAATATACGAGAAAGCTTATTAAAGCAAACCGTAGGATAGTTTTTCCTATATGTGACCTTTCCTTTTTGGGAAATATCTTTTGGGCAAAATGTTATCAAACTCCCGCATTGCTTCAGACGATGAAATCAGATCAGCAACACCACATATATATCCACACACACGCACACACACACATTTATATATCCTTATGTAATACATTCACTTGATAGGTACAGCATCGTTAGCTGTCGGTAGGGTTATGTCACTTTACTACAATCATTCAGTGTTGGGTATGACCATAATCAGTCAGTGTCAGTAGAGTGAGGACCCTGAGCTCCCGAGGATTAGTGTCAACGTGTTCTGTCCCGCTTTAGTGGGGCAGCCCTCTATTCTTTATTCTTTTTTTTTTTTTTTTTTTTTTTTTTTTTTTTTTTTTTTTTGTATAGTTTCAAATCATCAAGTTTTTTCACAAAATGGAATTAACTAAAGCTACAACATCTAAAAACTGGAACCCAGTACCACCGGCCAAAAGTAAACGACAACCACATTCTCCCCAAAAAGATGAATTCAAGGTACAGACCTCAAATATACATGAAATCTTCTCAGATATGTATGACGAAGATGAGGGAATAATAGAAGAAAATGCCTCCAAAAAAAAGATTAAAGTGTCACCTTTAGTCCTTTATAATCAAATGAAATCAATAAAAAGTCCGTCACACAGAAGCTGCATAACTAAGCACTTTCCTCAGAATTTGGGTAGTGTAGACTGGTTTCTAGAAAAATTTGCTTAAAATATCTTTTTAAAATATGCTCTTTTAATTTTGTAATGAGTAACTGTTCAATTATTAATCTTGTAATTAATTTTCTTCCAGATTGGGCAATGATAGCCACGTTGTTCTTTGCCCTAAAAAACAAATAAACAAACAAACAATTTGCTTCCAGAGTTATGTTTACACATGGTACCTACTACACTACTTAATAAATACAAAAAACTTCATATTTTTGTCATTTGATCTGACGCAGGAACAGAATACAGTCCCTCTAGTGGTAGAAAACGCTCCTTGCGGCGGCCTTGTGAACCTACGTCTGGCAAGCTAATTCTATTGAAATATATTACAAAGTAAACACCCCTTTCCGATTGACCGATTTAGCTCATTTTTACAAACCTTCTTTCCCATGAGTTACCCACGACGTATACCGCGTTTCGTTACAATACAGCATAAATTACGACCGGTATGCGTATATTAGTAATTTGGGTCCGGAGTAAACCCCCCCCCCCTCCTAATGAACCGATTTAGTTTATTTTTACAACACATTTTTACCTGTATATTACCACTACGAATACCGAGTTTCGTCAAAATATAACAAAAATCACGGCTGGTAGTGGCGAATTGGTATTGTAGGTCCGAAGTAAACCCCCCTTCTAATGAAACAATTTAGTTTATTTTTACATCTCACTTTTCTCTCTAGATTACCACTACTAAGTTTCGTTGAAATATTACGGCTGGCATGGTCAAATTAGTGACCATGCTACTAATTATGATTATGCCACTTCCGGTGGACCGATTTTGGTGGTTAACGAACTCGTTCAATCGTTTGTTAATTGAATGCTGTATACCAAGTTTCGTGACGAGAAAAAAAAACTCTGGCCGCTATCGTGTTAGCAGACACCCATATATATATATATATATATATATATATATATATATATATATATATATATATATTAACGGGGGTCATTTTCGGTGTCTACTAGGTAGGATCGATAAAGATTTGAAAAAGTTTTTCAAAAATTCCGTCATGGGTCCAACCTCAATAGCTACTTTCCTTCGGAGGAAAGTGCTAAAAACAACATAGACTATATAAAAAGTAAATTAAAAAATGATTTCCATGTAAAATATAAAGGCAATAGAACAATATGGTATCCCGCAACAAAAGAAGATTATAATGATTACGCACATAATTAACTATTAATCATAATATTTCTGAGAGAATACTATGGTCGGAGATTAATATCTATGAATCTCATTTTGATTTGAATAGATTTCCGAATTTTCTGCAAAACTGTGTGTTGTTTTTGAGACTTTTGAGTCGTACTTACAAAAAAAAATACGTGATGCCGTTCGTAATCACAGAAAGGCTATGATTACAGCTGTAATCGCAGAAAAAATTGTAATTACAGTTGTAATCACAGAACAAATTACCATTAAAGTCATTATCATCAATTTAATCATTCTCTCTCTCTCTCTCTCTCTCTCTCTCTCTCTCTCTCTCTCTCTCTCTCTCTCACACACACACACACACACACACACACACACACACACACACACACACACACACACACGCACGCACACACACACACAGACACACACACACACACACACACACACACACACACACACATTCATCCTTAATTGAATTTCTGTATTCAGCTTGAACTATTGAGTGATTCAAGATCTGTAGCAAGATTCAAATGCACCCCCGGAATAGAACTTTAGAGGAATACAAATCATCTCAAGCCTTAGCAATTCAGACAAAGCTTTACAGATCTTATTGGAATACTCAATATCTCCCCCAACTCCTCTTAAAGCACTTACTAACTACTTGGAGCTTCAAGGAGGAACAACTAGAGTTACATTTAAATAATGAAATGATCATCATAAATTCTCAATGATATGTCCTTATTTAAGGAAATTTATTCATTTTACAAAAATTATTACTGTGTTCTGTTATATTTTTTTCTACGATATCGTTTCTTTTGTGTTAAAAGATAAGCCTTATTTCACCTAAGTGGAAACTGTTATTGATACTGACGCAAAAACAGTGTACCTGAAAGGCAATAATTCGTCTTAAAAGCAAACATTTATTAATGGAAAACTCATCTCAAGACACTAGGCGAGACGAGGTGGTTCTGTCAAGGATTAGAATTGGACACACTAATCTCACCCATGCACATTTATTTAAATGAGAATGAATGCCTGAATGCAGTGTTTGTGGCGAACACTTTACTATCAAACACATTTTCACTGAATGGAGAGCCTACGAATCCGCTTGGAACCAAATCGGACATTCATGGACCTCTATGTGATATACTTGGAGACGACCATGAATCAAGCCAGAGAGCGTTGTTTTGTTTTTTCAGAGCCCTTGAGCTATTTAATAAATGTAATAAGCTTATTTGCAAACAAATTAATAAGTCAAATATTAAAATATAAAACATTTCAATTAACTTTAATTTTTATTTTATCTGCTCTTTAGTTTTAATATTTTAGTATTATATAAATAGTATATTTTATTTTCAAAAACTTAATTTGTTTTTATTTTTTCCTTTATTACATTAACATTCATTTCAGTAAATTGCCTTCAACCACACGGGCCATGTAAAAAAAAAAATTTGTTAAGAAAATAGAAATGATGTCACCAAATAATAAGTGAAACAAAGTACATTGAGGTTGCTGGCAGAGAAGGAAGATCTTTAGGTAAATGAAAAACGTCCAGTTCCTTCACAAAAGTTTATTTTTCCACGCTTCACTGCTGAGGGCTGACTGTCATTAATAACATCGGACCATAATGATATCAATCCATAATTAAGAATCAGTATTGGTATTGACGTACTGCGACAATTTTAAATATTATAGACCTCTATCGTTTCAACTACAGAATAAAACTATAATAATTATATCTTGAGAGAACGTCATTTACTCATGAAAGGTCCAGATGCTCAGTTATTATCAAGTGTGGAAATGTTCAAGATCGGTTATGACTGTTAATAAGAACAAAAAATAATAAAAATTGTTCTTATTCTATTATTACCAACGTTTCTGCATACAATATATATATATATATGTGTGTGTATGTGTGTGTATAAATAATATATATATATATATATATATATATATATATATATAGAGAGAGAGAGAGAGAGAGAGAGAGAGAGAGAGAGAGAGAGGGAGAAAGAAGTGTGTGAGTGAAAATTCATATTTTTTTTTTTTTTTTAAATTGAAAAGTAGTTTTATACAGGACTTAGTTAAGAGTAAGTGAAAATAATCAACAAAAGAGTCATGCAAAGGTACAAACACACAAATAACAATATCTTCACGTGTTTTTGTTTGTTTTTTGTTTTTTATGGAACGGATTCTATACCTCTAAGAGTTTATTTTTCTCTTCTACTTATCTTCTACTTTCGCTGAGAAATGTGATTCCCTGCTAAGTAAAAATAACACCAATCATCTGTTTTTATTGGTGAGCGAGGAAGACCACGAATCAACAAGCTGGAGTAGATAGGCGAAATGTATTGTTTCCCAGATTTGTTAATAATGTTGATGGGGTTTAAATGAATGAGGACTCAATCTGAAATCTGACGTTCGGAATTTCAAAAAACGTCGGCATTCCAAATGCATCTTCTCACATCCAATCAGTTTGCTGGGCGGATTGGAGGTGAGAACAACACCACTAGATAGACCCGGACGAATGCGAAATAAATTCCTACACGAATCAACCAAGGACAAATAAATGAAGGAAGATACTGAAGTATTGTTTTTTACCAATATCATAATGAATATAATTCTTGAAAATGTTGTAACAGGAAAAAAGTCAGGATGTGGTAACAATATGCACGAACGGGTCTCCCGTGGTCTAATGGTTAGCGCCTTGGATTCATAAGCGGGAGATGGTGGGTTCGATCCCCACCTCCAGCAGGAATTTTCTCATCTCAAGGCTCGTTGGGAAAATTCCTCGCTGTACCCTGGATGTCGGCGCTAATGACCTAGAAGTAGATGCGCCGTAAAAAAAAAAAAAAAAAAACAAAAAAAAAAAAAAAAAAAAAAAAAAAGAAAAAAAAATATATCCACGAAAAAAAATTTACATTGAAAACAATTAAGCAGTTTATTTATTAGCATCCGATGGGGAAATATGTTTCAATATTATTTCTTCGTAATCGGGTGTAAAAAAATTCGCTTTATTTAATCCCAGAAGGAGGCTTAGGATTAAACACTCGTAAATAACCACATGTGATATGTGAGTTTTATCTCACATTTTCATCAAAAACAATTTGTCCCACTCGTCACATTAAATTATTATTTACTTTTACAAACTTTCAAAAAATGTTAACATTCCAAGGTGCTTGTTTTCATGCTTGAATTAAATATTTTACTGAAATACGTACCTCAGGTGTAACGAAACTGGGTTGAAGTTGACTTTTCACCTAAAAAAAAAAAAAAAAAAAAAAAAAAAAAAAAAAAAAAAAAAAAAAAAAAAAAAAAAAAAAAAAAAAAAAAATGGAATTATTAAAATTTATGTATAATCCTATAAATAATTATATCTACATGTTATTTCATATTTACACCATCTTCTGCAGAAAGATTATAATAAATTCATCTGTAATATAAAAATTCACTCATATTATACAAGTTTCATCGTTTTATTGTGGCTGAAGTCTAGACGTGTTCCGGCCAGTAGAAGGTACGATGCTGGGTTTTGGGGCAACGAATACAACATTATGGACGGTAGGGCAAATTAATTATTTGGGCCCGGAGTAAACTCCTCTCAAAATGGACCAATTTTGACGGTGGAACGGACTCGTTCAATCGTTTGTTTTAGGAAGGCTACATACGAAGATACCTTACGAAGAAAAAATAAATGTGGCCACTTTCGCCTTACTTTACTTCTTCGGCAATACCAACCACTAATGAGACATGGACCCAAAATCAGCTTCTCCCAGTTGTCACGGTCTTGTGCTGCCACTGTCCGGACTCTGAGTAGGCTGCGGGCATCGGCGGCTACTCCATCTTGCCATCTCAGTGCGAGTCTGCCAACTCGTCTGGTTTCATGTTTCTCTCGAAAAATATCTTTTGAGGCATGTATTGGTCTGGCATCCTGGCTAGGGGACCTGCCGAGTGGAGACGACCAGTATATGCTTTACTAAGTCAGCCGCCCTAAATTGGTTGACTAACTCTTGGTTTGTCCTACCTTGCCAGATCCCCTGGTCAAGGACACCCCCGTATTTGTCCTGTCCATGTTTTTGAGCCATAATAGAGGACTGGCCTGGTGAGGGTTTTATAAAGCAATGTCTTTGTGGATTTCGTCGGGATTATCCCTTCCAGTCGCCTTCAAAGTCTATAAAAACTACTGTTTGCTGCCAGAATCCTAGCACTAATTTCCCTGGATATGTCATTAACTAAAGAGACAAAGCAGCCAAAGTACGATTAGTGACTCACTTTTTCGATGTAGTAGGGACCCAAGGTATCAGCTTCCCCTGGTCTAGTTTATTGTTCAGCGAGCATGTACTTAGTTTTCCTATCGTTCACTTTAGTCCCATTTTACAAACAGGCTACTCTAAAGCAAGAAAATCGCCTTAGCGGATCATTTTCGGTATTTGATAGTATCTATGAAGATTTGAAGACATTTTTCAGAATTTCTTCCCTCAGTGCAACGTCAATAGCTAAATTCCTCGCATAAAAGTGCTGAAAATGAGTTACTACAGTGTTTATTAGCTAAAAACTGTTAATATTTTTCATAAAGTCGGTGTTATTCTGACTAAAATATTGGACTTAATTCAAATCATCTTGTGATAAATGAGAAACGATTGGCTGAGCAGGATAAAAATGAGCACACAGAAATTCTTCAAAGACGTTTTAAGTACATAAAAAATGTCCCAATGATGAAAGCAAATCCAATTTCTTTCGATAGATGCAGTAATGAACCATAACTGGAAATACTTGGAGAAGAGCCGGACCTGTAATCAGGACACGAAAAGAAGCGGGGTCTGTATTTATTATTGCAATATCTTTGTGAGCTCGCACCTTCAATACTCGCACAAATGATAAAAGAAAAACAAATATTGAAAATACTTCTCCATCAAAAGGGAGAAGGTCTTTCAATATTTGCTCTGCCTCGAGCTTTCCGTCGCTTTCATGTTCGAACTTTCGTTAAGCTCCGAATTCAATGCCAATTTCTCATAGACTTCAGAGAAAATCGTCCTTCAGTGCTTTCTGACCTCTCTCAGAAAGGAAAAAAATTGTAGACAGGCTCAAATATTTAAACTGTTATCATTTAAGTTTTTCTAAATTTTTATCACAAACATACAAAGGTGAAACATTATTTCCAATATATTTCTTATACTATCTTAATTCGTTGTGTCGTTTAATCCTCGACCAATTAAAACGAAATATCAAATATATTAAAGGACAGAAATAACCCACGTGCTTTACGTAGAATTATGAACACAAAAGTCCAATTTCCTTCTAATTATTGATGACTATGTAGACAAACTCATTATACCGTTTAATGAAGGTACAAATTTAATGAATCACCTTTGTTGTTTTTGTTTTTTGCGTGCCAGCTTATTAGTCATTACCGCCAGTGAAGTAGGAGATAATTATGAATTTTTTATGGTGAAGATATGCAATTGATTTTATTTTTTGCCAAGTTAAATTGTTTATGTTAATTTAAATTATGATATTTTTTTAAGTTTAAGATGGAGATGATGAAATATATGCCTACGGTTGATAGCTATCGAAAAATCAAAAAAATAAATACTTTTTGTTCGTAGGTACCAGAAAACACATGAAAAACGTTTCAATCCTGAAATAATACTGATAAGAAAACAAAAAGATTAAGCCGGCTGATGATAAAAATGTAAACAAACCCCTCCCACGGAGGATTATTCTAGGAAATACATCGCAAGAACAGTTCATGTGCAGGAGATGTATGGTTCTTGCAATATACAAAAAGTTTATACAGTCAATAAATCCCATACTAGAAACACCGTTTGATAGATCTTTGTTTAAGGAATCCATTTTAGTCGAAAACACAATTTTTAAAAGTCCGTCACGCAGGAGCTGCCTGAAAAACATTAATAGTTGTGCTCTGTGCTTTTATGAGCAGCTCTTTCAATTATTAATTTTGTAATTAATTTTTTTGCAGAGTTTTGTGTATGCGGGGTACTACACTACGTACTAAATACAAAAAGCTTCACATTTCATCTATTAATCTTGATGAGTTTCGCGAGCCTACGTTTGGCGGAAGAATCGAATTCAAACAAAGTACAAAGTAACATCCCCCTCCCCTTCCAATAGACCGATTTAGTTCCTTTTCACAACACTTCTTTCTTATAAGATACCCAGGACGTATAAAGAGTTTCGTAACAATACAACAGAAATTACGCCCGGTATAAAGAAATTAGTAATGTCTGTCCGGAGTAAACCCTCCCTTCTAGTCAACCGATTAATTTATTTTTACAACACATTTTTCTCTTCAGTTGAACACAACAAATGCCGAGTTTCGTTCAAATATAACAAAATTTACGACTGGTATTGGCAAATAACTACTTTGGCTCCGAAGTAAACCCGCCCTCCGGATGGGCCGATTTTGTTGGTTAACGAACTCGATCAATCAAAAAACTCAAAAACAAACACTTTGGCCTGTATCGTGTTAACGGACACATATATAACTATATATATATATATATATATATATATATATATATATATATATATATATATATATAAATTTTAACTGGGGTCATTTTTGGTGTCTACTTGGTAGGATCGATAAAGATTCGAAGAAATTTTTCAAAAATTCCGTCATGAGTACAACCTCAATAGCTACTTTCCTTTGGAGGAAAGTGCTAAAAATATGGTGTTTGGATGGTGTTTGCATAGCATAGTCCAGCTGGATTTCTTACTTGATGATTCTCTTGTAGCCTACGTATGGAAATAAAATATATAAATATACTCCATGTAAAGACTAAACCAAAACAAGGGGGGGGGGGGGGTAATGTTAAAGTAGTTTACGAAAACTATGGTGTAAGAAGCATACCGGTTAAAGTGGAGTAAGTTGGTTTTTGGCGTGCGGTTGTCTTGAGTTCTGCTGGACTTTAGGAGTTTACGGCACTGTAAATCAGTGTGTTAAAACCCAAAACTTTCTTACCCACAACTCAACCCTTATTGTATTTTAGTCCTCTTATTAAGGCTCGACTTTAATGTATTCCTTGTTCTACGTAGGCTCTTTATCCTGCAAAATTAGATGTTATAACAATGCAATTTATAATTATTACGAGGGGTCTCTTCTGTTCTCTGTTAACAATTCTTTAGAAAACGTTGATAAGCAAGATAAGTTTTGTTTTATTTTATTATTGATTTTTATTTCTATGTGGCCACTCCAAATCAATTCCAAATTATTCTGGCAGTAATGCTTGTTGGGTGTCTTAAATCAGATCCCCTGACACTTTTAAGAATGCAGTTGAGGCGAGCAATGCTTTTGGAATAAAACCATCGGTCGACATAATGACAAGCAAGGGCAGTTAATCGTGCGGAAATAATGGTTTAGCACTAATGTCAAGACATGATTTTTTTGCAGTTTTTGGCATTATTTGTGTATTAAATTTTTCAATGCACCTACATAAATAATTAAATGTAATCAGGAGTTAATTGGTTATTTAACCCTTCTTGTTTTGCGTGTTTAAACGCTACAACTATCTAAACAGTATAACTAAATAATATTGTGCAGGTTCGCAGTCAAGGGGGAATTTGGACGTTTCGGTATGCTCTTTTGTAGCCTTGTTGTGAAAAAGTCCGACTCGCAGGATTTGCTTCATCATAGCGCGATTCCTTTGTTACCCCTAGTGACATTTCTAAAGGAATAGAAACAGTTGAAACAGTTTTGATATTTCGTGAAAAACTTGGAAGGGTCTTGTCTAGATAGACTCACAGGACAGAAAGTAGAGAAAGTTTCATTGACCCCTACCTTATAGATAGACAACTCATTTAACTGTTCAATACATTTCAATAAAACGACCAATTAAAATGTGAGGCAAATAGGGGAAAAACTGTTCTAATGACCGAGACCAACACCAGCGAAGAAGTAGAAAAATCGAGAGTCTTTGAATCACTCTTTTGGAAAGCTATATTTCTATCAATATTTTTGGTAAAAATGCAGTTTCACGCCCTCCAAACCGATTTCTTTCAAATTTTGTACAATAACGTATTTTGATGCACTAAACACGAATACTATAAAAAAAAACCTTCGCATTTAACTAGGAAAGAAGTTATTAAGCACTTAAGTTCACTGTTATGCAGGTTATGAGAGCTAATGTAAACAACTAAATTTGTGACGACTTTAAGGCATACATGACTTTAAGGCATACATGCTATGCGTTTCCGCTCGCTACGCTCGCTCAAGAAGATATCAAAACCCCAGTCAATCCAACTCGCTAAAATTAATAGAATATAATATTAAGCACTAAAGTTAGGAAGGTTATAAAACTAGGCGTCATCAGCGTATTTGTAAACACGCGCATGCGCAGACATGTAACATTGGGAAACAGAGAACTCTCATTTGAAATGTTCAGAGACCATTTATTCGAAAATATTGTTAATTTTAAGGGCATCCTCACCTGTCGCTTAAGGGCATACGTGCTATGCGTTTCCACTCGCTACGCTCGCTCAAGAAGATAACAAAACCCCAGTCAATCCAACTCGCTATAATTAATAGCTCTCATAACCTGCATAACAGTGAACTTTAGTGCTTAATAACTTCTTTCCTAGTTAAATGCGAAGTTTTTTTTTTTTTTTTTTTTTTTTTTTTTTTTTTTTTTTTTTTTTTTTTAATCGTATTCGTGTTTAGTGCATCAAAATACGTTATTGTACAAAATTTGAAAGAAATCGGTTTGGAGGGCGTGAAACTGCATTTTTACCATATTTTTTTTCCTTTTTTATTTATCCTGTTTTATTGACAAATATATTCTCCTACTAAAACCAATTAAAAAAAATTAAAGTAGACAAAAATTACCGTTCAAATAAACAAAATCAATTACTTCAAAGTTTTAAGCACTTATTTCTCCGATTCACATGGCCTAATCGAAATTTTCTTCAGAACCTTTTTTGTAGAGCATTTAGTACGCTTTCGAATGGTAACCTTCATGTGGTAGCATATGGTAAATGGAATTTCTAATACACGTGCTTTACCCTGTCGTTCTAGAGGAAGAAAACAAGAAACAGAAGTCAACTGAAGCTAGCAATAATCGTACTTAGTTATTTTGCTATTATGTAGCACGTGTTAGACAAAATCTCCAATACGAGAGGCTATACTCGTCGTGTTAGAGGAAAAAGGTCAAGCAGAAATCAATCGAAGCTTGCAATAATTGAAGTAGCTTACTCGAGAAGGATGAGGTAGGCAAAGGACTGAGAAATTGCTTGTAATAAAAGAACCAGGAGAAGAGGACTAATATAACTGAGTAGGAGGTCGTCTCGTTATGTAAGCCCTAGAAACGAAGCCCTTACATAAGAACTTCCTTAGGAGTGAATCAATCTTGAGGGCTTTTCGTTAGCAGCTCTTCACCTCTTGGTCGTGATAACCATTCACGCATCCGAGGATAGAAATATCCTCTTACATTTTCTAACCTAATCTTCAACCAATTTCAGATTTGATTATAAACTTATTATATAAAAAAAAACCTTCGTATTTTCGTGCTAGGCGGAAGGTATACAAATATAAAACTTACAGCCTCAACCTGAGAAGGATAACCTTCCACCAGTACGTCCATACGTACTGGTCTTGGTCTAAAAGAATCCAACATGGCGAAATATAATCAGATGTTCGATAATCGATATGTCATACTTTTAGAACTAATTTCCAGAAGAAATATAGTCTTAAAAATTAAAACCCTCTTCCCGCCCTCTAATTAAAACATACTTTTATTTTTTGTCAAATTAGTTAATAAAAATAGTATTCGAATGTATTATTTCATTTTTTTTTTTTTTTTTTTTTTTTACCACTTTCTTTCTATTTTTTATGATATGGATATTTTCCTTAATTCTTCTTTTCATTCTATTTCTTTCTTTGCCTAATGTGCTAATATTTTTAAAATCAAAACTATGTTTATATTCATAGCCATGACAAGCCAACGCTACTTAGCGCATGTTGTTTAATTCGTTTTCGAAGTAACTGTTCCGATTCCACTGAGTATAATTTATTACAGCTATTCCAGTTAATTTTGTACATATTCCATGTATTTCCCCGTAATTTTAATTTATCTTTAATATAACTAAAGTTATTTTTTATTTTGTTATCATATTTCCAAAATATTCTGCCTATATCTTTGCATATATGTCTTATTTTGTTTTCATTAGTTTATGTAATTCTTGCTACTTTTGTTTTTTATTTTATCTGTTTTTTTTTGTTCTTTTTTTGTTTTGTTTTTTCTTCATTTTACTTTTTTCTTAATTTAGTTATTGGTGTTCTTTTTTTTTTTATTTGTTTTGTTTTTTGTTTTTTTGACTAGACTGAAAACACTTCCTTCGTCATGAGCTCATCACTAAAATTGCGAAGCTCAAAATAAAATAAATTATTTTGTTTTCTACCACAAATATACGAAGATTAAGAAAACGGTCATCTGAACAATAATTATAATAAAACCGTTCAGTACGCGCAGTAGGCAGCATGCGTTGCTTGGACAATAACAGGCCAGCTGTGACCGTACTGTACCTATTTCACAATATTATTTTTATTTGCGGTCTATTTCAACTATCGTGGCAGACCTTGAATATCTAGAAATAAACTGTGATTTTATCCCGCATAGAGTTTACGCTATACCTGGTGATGGTCCATCCGAGGTAATAATATCCTGAACCCTTGCACAGCCTTTTCACACATCAGCATCCCTAGTCAGAACACTTCTTGGTAATGTTGGCAAATATAATGGACGTTCCCAAATGACATCTTGGAAATATAAATTTTTAAATTTTAACCTGTACTGGTTAAACCCTTGTTACTGGAAACCTATAGATAATGGGTTATCTCTAGGTTATCTGTTTCTTGGCACCGGAAACATTATACATTGATAGGTACTTATCAATTGATGAATAACTTATAGTATGACGGGAACCGTGCTATATTAAACTGCACAAAATTATGTAGTAGCGTTAATTTTGATGATACATTATTTAACGCAATAAAATAACTATTTATCTGTCATGACGAAGCACGGGTAGTCAGCCAGTATACTATATTGAAACGCACTAGGTTACGCAGTATTTATATAATGTCTTATTTAATAAATTAAATTATTTATTCTTTTAAAATATGAAAAAATAGGATACAATATCATTTCCTGCGAAAAGAAGTCAACAGAGGCCTATATAAAGCTAGAAGGAAATTGAACAAGCCGAGAGGATGAGAGAGACAATCCTATCATGCTTGGAGAAGAGGATGTGGAATATTAGGTTTGCTAAGCCAGGTCTTAGCACGGCAACCAATATTATACACTGGACTCTCTCAGCAGCCTATTATATCAATAACGTACTCATTAAATTACAACAATGCCGGTTAGAATTAACTTAATACTTAGATACAAACATTTGCACTGATGGCAGGGCCGCCACATCTCTGAGCCGGGCCCGGGACCAGATCACAGGCCCCCACTTCTCACAGCTGGGCCCCCACTTCTCACAGCCAGAATGAAAATTCTAGTAATTCAAGGACTTTGGGCATTTTAAAATTATTTTCATCTTGAGCAAAATGAGAATAAAAGCCGACAATCGGTGCTGCAAAGGTCACTTTCGGAACTTTTTCCAATTAGCAAGGATCGACCCGGGCGCCCACGGTGCCCGGGCCCGGGACAACTGTACCCGGTTGTCCCCCCCCCATGTGGCGGCCCTGACTGCTGGACTTCTTTTAGTCCTGGTAACTGCCTCTTGGGTAGATATGTGGTGGCTAGATTACCGTGGAACACCAGGTACTACGCATAGGGAAAGTGCTAAAACAAATATTCCCCAAAAATAGAGTTTTATTCAGAAGCCAACTATCTTTAATGTAAAATTAATACAATTTTACAACGAATAATAAATAATAAGGGAGACACTTTTAAAGGGGGGGGGGGGGGGGGTAACATGTAAAATAAAACTAATTTGTTTTTATTCTAATATTAAATGAGTGTTTCATTCACGCTGTCATATAAACTGGGAAAGCTGTACATGATCATGTGAGCAAGAACCAATGAGAGCGCAGAGAACTAACACAACTGCCCAGATGATCGGTGCTCTCACTCACTCTTACGCAGTGTATTGCAGTCTATTATAGGCAATATTTATTTTCCAGTTTCCTGATAATTAAACCCCACAAAATTGTCTTTCCTTTTGTACCCATTTTCAATTATGTTTATTAAAGACGCTGTTTAAATCTCAGTGTCAATAAAGCACTTCATTTAATATTAAAAAAAAAAAAACTAGGTACTTTGTTGTTGTTTTTTTTTTTTTTTTTTTTTTTTTTTTTTTTACATTTTAACCCCCTTAAAGGGACCTGCCTTATTTATTATTTATTGTAAAATTGCCTTAATTTAAAATTTGTTTACATTAATGATATTTGGATTCTGTATAGCAAAATTTCAAGGTGCATAAAACACTTGATGAAATGTGCGACTAATAAATGCTGCCACTAAAACTGATTGACATGAAAATGTTTTCGTGTTGTACATTATAAATAATGAAGTTTCACACTGTTTTATAAAATAATAAATTCAAATGGGCCGTATTGCGGTCCTGTGGCTAACGCCTTGGATTCTCATGCGGGAGTTGCGGGTTCGTACCACGCCTGAGGCTTGTTGAATTCCTTTATATCAGGCACTGTTGATGGAATTTCCTACAGCACCATGGACGTTTAAAGGCTCCGACTCACAGAACGTGATCTAGGCAGCGGGCAGCGATCCAACGAACGTCGCGGCGGTATATCTTTGTGAGCAATACAGTAATCCGGTTCCTTTCTAGAGAACAGGTCGTGCTAGTTTTATTTAGTTCTGCTATTATTATTGTTGCAATGCACTAATATATTCGGAAATGATTAGCTCGAACGAGGAAGAACTGTTTCTTTTACTATCGTTGCGAAATAGATGGAAAAGACCATGTTAGGTACATGATATTAATACGAGGAGAGAACATTTGGGAGAATACCACCGCTTGCGTATGGAACTGCAATCACATGAAAATAGATTTTTCAAAATTTTCAATAAAGAATTCGTTTTCTTTAATCATTTTAAAACCGATCGCGCGTTAAATCTGTACTTTTTTTTACAGCCGTACCGCGTGCTAAAGCGATAAAGACAAGCTCGCATTTACAGCTCATGTTTTGTTTGATGGAGCTAATGAAATACTGTTTAATACAAGTAGATCGCCTCCCACCCTCGATCAGAGATCGCTGCCTGCCGCGGTACAGATCGCCTCAAGTCCCAGACCGAGACACAAACTATGAGTTATCACTTAGATAGCCAATACCAATGTATAATTCTAATCCAATCGTCAATGAGCCATTCAAACCAGAGATGGGCATAATTTTATTTATAAATAAAAATACGAATTTATTCGTACTTCTTATATTTGTGAATACGAATATAAATAAATTAGTACTTCATATATTTGTGAATACGAATATAAATAAATTCGTATTCATAAGTGTTAATACGAATTTATTTTTATTCACATATATTAAATATAAAAATACAAATAAAATTTTATTCGCAAATTTTTCTGCGAATAAAAATAAATTCACAGAAAAAATTGTAAATAATCATAAAAAATGTGAATATTTACAAAAAATCAAGTGATTACAAAAAAAATCACATTAAAATATAGGAATAAAAATTTATTCACATGAGAATTTGTGAATAAAAATTTATTCACAATAAAATTCGCAAATAAATCATGAATTTATTCGTATTAAGATGACATTACGAGAGTTATTGAAGGTGATTTTTCTTTTTAAGACGTTTAACGTCTAGGTTATTAGCGCCTAGATTTTTTGTTTACCCCGAGTCCGCCGCGGGACCACCAACCATACTGCAGGGACACAGTTTGTCATCTGTACCTCCTTATAGAAAGAAAAAAAAAAAAAAAAAAAAAAAAAAAAAAAAAAAACCTGTAATAACTTTCGTAATATCATCTTAATACGAATAAATTCATAATTTATTTGCGAATTTTATTGTAAATAAATTTTTATTCACAAATTATAATGTTAATAAATTTTTATTCGTATATTTTAATGTGATTTTTTTTGTAATCACTTGATTTTTTGTAAATATTCACATTTTTTGTGATTATTTACAATTTTTTCTGTGAATTTATTTTTATTCGCAGAAAAATTTGCGAATAAGATTTTATTTGTATTTTTATATTTAATATATGTGAATAAAAATAAATTCGTATTCACACTTATGAATACGAATTTATTTACATTCGTATCCACAAATGTATGAAGTACGAATTTATTTATATTCGTATTCACAAATATATGAAGTACGAATAAATTCGTATTTTTATTTATAAATAAAATTATGCCTATCTCAGATTCCAACATACCAAACCCCCTGCGGTGCTTTGTAATCTTGTAGGTTGCACAGTACCTGCACTTCATACGAAATCCCGGGCTCATGCTTGAGTCGGTCCTTTGTTAATCCTCTGCTTCATGAGAGAGTTTCAATGATAGGTCTCCATTCATAACTAGGACTTCCATTGATCTCCCGG
The DNA here is from genome assembly GCA_946811695.1 of Gonocerus acuteangulatus. NCBI lineage: Eukaryota > Metazoa > Arthropoda > Insecta > Hemiptera > Coreidae > Gonocerus > Gonocerus acuteangulatus. The sequence continues at coordinate 35,685,379 of OX328124.1, read as the reverse complement.
TATTGTAGTAGTCTAACCATACTCATCCCAATGTGGGTTCCGATTACCCACATTCGACACAAATGCCAGCAACACATAGTTATTCACAAACCTCAAAGATATTATAAAACTATCCCTCAATTCTTATACATTTTATTTTCGCAAGAAAGCCAATTTATTCGTCCCTAATTTATCTCAACTCCTACTGTGATCTCTTGTTGCCTTCTCTACATAATTTGATGAATGGCCTCTACACTTTTGTATCTTTTTTCTGGAAGTGCGTGAAAATCTATAAATAAAGCATCCCAAAAAATATAACGTGTTATTAAAAAGTGACATCTAAGCATTTTCTTCTTCTTCGTGTTGTTATTATAATACATTCCATTATAATATGACTAATAAGAATTTAACAATTATAAAAATTAATTATTTGCGATTATTTTAGCGCGGTTCCTCCCTCCCTTCATAGGGAGGAACCGCATTTATAAGGTTGATCTCATGAAACAATCCGGAAGTGCCGACTAGAAAATTTTGCGTTTCAGAACACCTACAGGCCGAAAATGACGGTGGTTCAATTTTTTATATATATATATATATAAAAAACGTCTGTTAGCGGCGTAGCTCAGAGAGCAATGGTCCGATTTTGATGAAATTTCTTATGAAACCAGCAGAATCCGCACACTGGAAGATGGCGTTTGGGGCAAAATTCGCGCAAAAAAAATCGCAATGCTTACGTTTTTGAGTTCATAAGCATGTAAGTACTCTTGGGCTTCATGGGCTGGGAAAACGAATGAAACCATTTTCAAGTCGATAGCTTTAACCGTTTTCGAGAAAAGTGGAAAAATAGTTGTTGAATACCGTTTTTGGTTTGGGTACTTAGAATCATGGGATGCAGTTGAAACATTTTCTGCATGTTCTACTTTCATTAAAACTAATATGTTAAATTTTTTGTTACGTTTGGAGTTAATGAAGGGTTAGAATCAAATATTTTATTAACAGGCATAAAAAGTTTTGGTAACTTTGTATACTTTCCTTAATATCTCGAAAAAGGTTGAGAATCTTGGTAAACGGAAGATTACCATTAGAAAGCTTACTAAAAGCTCTACAAAAAAGGTTCTGAAGAAAGGTTTAATTAGGCGCTGTCTTTTTTTCGAAAGAAAAGCCACCGCCCCTAGTGGGAATCGAACCCACGACCTTTGGCACGGAGTGTTAATAGCTCACGCCGAGAAGATCAATTTATTGTTACAAATGTAGCGTTCAAAGAGAGAGAAGGCTTTCCAAATGCCTATGAGCGGAGGCTTTCTGCCCGACTTATGGGTTGGCCGACCCATACAGGTAAGATCATAAATCAAGACCTTTCAAGACTGGTGTAACCAAAATAATAACTGATTCTATTTTAATCTTTCCAAATTAGACTAGGGATAAGAACGGAACCACGCTAAGATGATGCAGTTCCTGCGAGTCGGAATTTTTTCTATTTGACACTAGCAATGCAGCAATTCTTTTTTTTTTTTTTTTTGTTTCTTTGTCACTGGTTCTAAATAATCAATCTTATGATTTAAAACGTCCACCAGAACGAAACTAAATCATTTCAGCATGTTTCTGAAAATGTATTTTCCCTATTATGATTTGGCAAATTTATTATGGAAATTCTTGACGTTTTACTTTTAAAATTATTGTAACATTTGCTGCTTTCATTTGTTTATTTGTTTTACTGTCAAATAAATTCATAATGGATAATTTAATAATCTGTTTACTGAAACTATTAAAGATTTATTAATACATTTGTGACAGTAAAAAAAAAAAAAAAAAAAAAAAAAAAAAAAACGTAAATTTCTCAGATCGAACCTATGGCACATTGTCGAACAAACAATATTTTTTAATTATTATATATATGGCACAGGTCATAAGAATAGTACTCCATTTTCTATGTACTACTTTACTGTTCACTCGCCCTACATGTTCCGTGTTTTTATGCCACCTCCTCAGGGGCCATTAAATCCCCATGTGTGGGTAACTCGCCACCCATATTACGACTGTCGTAATTATAGTTTATAGTTTAGACGAGGCCTTCATAGCAGCAGGTTAAAATATAGTTACGGCGCCAAAGTACTGACGAAAAAGGACACAACTACACACAGAAAAACACATACCGACAAATTTAACTACTAAAACAATAAAGGAAAATGAAAACAAATAAACGAAACACAGATGCACTGAGAAACGCAATCAATTCGCATTAATACTTACTAAAAATTGTCTGTATTCAATATGTAAATTACATACAAATTTATGAGACTTCGGCATAATGGTCATCCAGAATCATTGCCTAAAGATTTTTTTTTTATCAATTAATATGTTTTTTACTTATTTTTTGTTGTTACTGTTCATTTTTATGCCTGTTTTTTCTCTTCCTACTTTATAATAACTATTTATGATGGATAGATGCAGAAAGTAACATCTTTAATGTTTATAAATATTCATATTTAAAATTATTGGAATACACATATATTCTGTTTGTAATTTATTTGAAAAATAAAAACCTTTATTCATTCATTCATATATAATTTTTTTTAACAAAATATTGAACGACATGGTTATGCGCCAAGAAAAGCTGATCTTGTGAATCTGACATCTTTTTAATCTCTGTCAGCAATAAATATAAAGACATTTCCTTCAACTATATTGAAATACTAGCTGAATACCCGTGCTTCGTCACGGCAGATAAATGTATCATCAAAATTAACGCTACTATATAATTTTTTGCAGTTTATTATAGCATGGTCCCCGCCATACTATAAGTTATCCATCAATTGATAAGTAATCAAAGTATAATGTTTTTTGACACTGGGACGCTACGGACCAGTATAAAGAAACAGATAACCTAGAGATAACCTGTTATCTATAGGTCACCAGCATGGGCTTATATACGGGTAGGGGGCTGAGGGGTCTGCAGCCCCCCGAAATTTTGATTTGATGAAACAATGTGTTTTAAAACCCTTAAAAATACATTAAATAAGAACACTTAGTTCATAAAAAATATTTCATTTTAGTTGTAATAGCGTCTTATTTGCCTAAAACTATTCCAAGTTCTAAATTTTTAGTATTCCATACCCCGTAATTTTCCCAGCCCCCCCCGATATTATTTCCAATATACGCCCATGGTTACCTTAAAATTAAAAAAATTATGTTTCTCAGATGCCATTTGGAAACACCTATTATATTTGCGAGGATGACCAAGAGGTGTTCTGCCTGGGGATGTTGATGGGTGAGGAAGCTGTGCAAGGGTTCGGGATTTTATTACCTCGGATGGACCATCATCAAGTATAGCGAAAACTCTACAGGGGACAAGTTGAAATGAACCGCAATTAAAACGGTGATTTCTCCCCTCATAGCGTAAACTCTATGAAGGACAGTTTATTTCTAGTAATTCAAGGACTGCCATCATAGTTTAAATTAACCTCAATTAAAAATAATACTATGAAATAGATAAAGTACGGTAACGGCTGTTCTTTTATCGTCCTAGCAACGCATGCTGCCTAGGCTTGCCTGTTCTAACCAATTAAAACTTTAAACCCCTCAAAAAATAGTTAAAAATGCGAATATCAAAAAATCCTTTCTTAGTGAGTGTCTACGTTCTATAGGGAGTGTCCATGCAAAATTTCAAGTTTTTCTGTCAAATGGTTTGGGCTGGGCGATAATAGGTCAGTGAGTCAGTGAGTGAGTGGTATTAGACAAATATATAGTAGAAGTATATTACTGTAACCTATGTAATATATAGTAGAAGTAAATTACTGTAACCTATGTAATATATAGTAGAAGTAAATTACAGTAACATACGTAATATATAGTAGAAGTAAATTACTATAACATATGTAATATATAGTAGAAGTAAATTACTGTAACATATGTAATATATAGTAGAAGTAAATTACTGTAACCTATGTAATATATAGTAGAAGTAAATTACAGTAACATACGTAATATATAGTAGAAGTAAATTACTATAACATATGTAATATATAGTAGAAGTAAATTACTGTATCATATGTAATATATAGTAGAAGTAAATTACTATAACATATGTAATATATAGAAGAAGTAAATTACTGTATCATATGTAATAAATAATCATTCCGTCCTTCCTTTAGTGATTAGAATTCTAGTCATGTGGACGAGGAACAGAAGGAATTCCCAGGTCAAGATGTGAGCTCCGAATCCTCCAACTTCTCTCAGGAGAGAATACGTAAAATCATTTAGAAATTCACAGAGTGAATTCAGAAGCAGTTCCGAGAATATTTTAAGGCTATTTATACGTTCCCGGTTCTTTTTTAGATACAAAGTATTAACTACAAATAGTACGAATTGTACACACAAGGCATTCTTATTTAAATCAGATAACATTAATAGATAAAACAATGGAAACCTAGCTACAGAAGCTATCGGACTGAAGAAATAGTCCTTAAAAGACATCAAATTGATAACACAGGTCTAAACGTATTTTCTTTGACGTATTTTTTACCGCTGAACACGGATCTGAAGTCATAATTGGGGGTTAATCAGCAAAAACGGAGAAAAATGAAAAAAATCGATAAAAATAAAGATTTAATGGTTTTTTTAACTATGTAATAATTATTACATACATACATAATTATTACAATTATGTATTATTATTATTGTTATTAATTATTACATACATAATTATTATAATACCTATTATAATAGATTACTTATCTAGTGCCAGTTAATAGCAAGACAAGACTAATCACAGTGTCTACAATTTTCTTGTTTAAAGAAGCACACACCACATGATATGAATTAACTGTTGACAAATGGTTGCCAACTGCTAAAAATTCTTTACAAATAAACGTGTAACTGTTTTTATAAAACAGTATTCAACGAAATGTATTGGTGTTAGAAATTTCTGGACGGTGGAAATTTATGTTGAGAATATTGAAAAAAATGGTACAAGATTTGTTTCAGATGTATCTCGTGTTATATAGAGTTATGTTGTCCACATGTACCTTGTATTTTCGTGTCGTTTTATCGGGAAAAAGAAAGAAAATTTAAAACAGTTTGTTAAAAGAACATTAACTTTTTTTTTTTATGAAACATAGCTGTTCAACGGCTTGCCATACTACACCTACATTCTGCCTATGACTCTCCCCGTATCAAGATCTACCTGTATACCCACTTACGTCAAAATCGGTCAAAGGGTGTGAATTTGTTCATATCTGTCAAGCAATTCAGAAAGCAGCCGGCAGAAGCCAATACCACAACAATTCATAAAACAGCCGTCAGAGGCCAGCACCACAGCCTGTGAGTAGATAGCTCTTATCAAAGAAAGGCCAGCGCTCCTTAGTTAGACAGTGACTGTTGATATAAAATTGAAATAAACTGCATTACATGATTATATCATCGGTACAAATGCAAACTAACGAATGTGAAAATCACCACTTTCAAGATTGAAAATACTTTTATTAATTACTTTGCTCTTGGGCAGTCAAATAGTAGGCAGACTCGACCTTTTGACAGTGGATACATCCTTCTTTCACTGTGTGAACTTAGATTCGATAGTTTACCATACATCAGTCCAACAGCAATCAGTAAAGATTTAAAATGAAAAATGCGTTTCTTCACATTCGAAACTTTGCATTTGTATCGACGATATAATGGTGTAAATTCATCAATGAGTTTGCATTATTCTAATTATCAAGAACATCAACAAATAAATTTAAGGATTTATTTCTATAAGGAACAAACAGACAAACAGACAGACTCGTTATTTTTATATATATATATATATATATATATATATATATATTTATATATATATATATATATATAGATAGATAGGTAGATAGATAGATAGATAGATAGATAGATAGATAGATAGATAGATATTCCAAGCCTCATCTATTACTAAATTCAAAAACAAATGAACCATACAATGAAAAAACGATCCTAACACAATTTTTTTCGAAATTGAGTTCTCGATTAAAATGGATTCCTAAGACATAGATCTATCAAACGGTTTTTCTAGTATGCGAGATATTGATTGTACAAACATTTTGTACAGTGCAAGAAACATACATTTAACGCACATGAACGGTCCTTGCACTGCATTTCCCAGTATAATCCTCTATAATACTCCGTGGGAGGGGTTTGTTTACATTTGTATAATCAGCCGGCATGATCTTTGTGTTTTCTAATCAGTATATATATATAATAGATACATAACATCAATTTAAAAAAAAATAAATACATATAAAATAAATAAAATGTCATTAAAGTCAATCCTCTATATATTTAACCTTCTAATATATGAAAACGTGTTGTTTGTTATATGTATATAACCGCCCTTACTGGCCGAAATATTTTTCTGGATTTTTTTTATAAGTACAAAAAAGCATAAAAAAATATTTCTTTCATATAAACAACACATATTTTTCTTTTATTCTAAGAGCTAGAATGTCTTAAGTGTCTCCTGAAAAGTTTCAAGAAGTTTAGTTAGATGGTTTTTGCATTGCATAATTAAAATGCAATTCAGTATTACAATGGCGACGCAGTGGCCGTTAGTATTAAGGTGTAAGCACATTACACTCCGCGCCAAGAGCGTGGGTTGGATTCCCACTTAGGGGTGGTGGCTTTTCTTTGTAAAAAGGAAAAGGCATCAGCCCTAACCCGGTTAGAAAAGGGTAGTGAGTGACCTATAGGTCCCCCCTCCTAAAATTGTTTGTTAATTATAATAATTATAATTATAATGGGCATTATAATTTAAATATATAAATAGTATTACAATCTATAAAATTGTATATAAATCATTCTCAAACGAGTTGACAGGTTGTGAATGTCTCGACATTACAACACGGCCAAACATTACAATGTCGGTGGTTGAAGTGTATCCACGCTGTCCAGAAGTAGGATGGAAATGTCCCGTAGGGGACCTGTCGACCCTTATCGTCGCTTTATCGTCCGATAGACGATTCGTCTTCCCCGAGACCTTAGAACCCTCCTTCGTCTTCCTCTTCCATCGCCCCAAAGGGATTGAAGGCAGACAAATCCAATTATTGCCGTCATCAATCAGTCTTCAGTTTTACTACATTCATTCCAAACCGTTATCCGACACTTATTATGTTCGTCGATATTTTCTTTCTGTTTATTTATTCCAACACGCACCTGCACTAGACTATCCTGTGTAATTTCTCCTCAAGATGTTTCACGTCAACACACGCCTCTACAGGAGCAATAAACTAAATAAATATCTTTTAAACCATTAGTGAGAAATGCCTCCACAACATGAGTAATAAAATAAATATGACTATTGACAAATAGGTCCCTAATAAATAATTACATGGTTAAAAATATATTCAAGAGAAGGCTTTTAATTAAAAAAAATAAATAAATAATGTTGGTTCCCATGTTGGTTAGGTCTGATATTAGGTCTGATATAACATGTTTTCCACTGAGGTTCCTATTTTCTAGAGATTCTATTGCAGTGGAAGTAGAAGCCAACAGGCGGAATCTGGTGTTGGCATCCACCTATTTACCTGGCGATCAGGAAATCCCAACCACGAGTCTGGAGAAGCTGGTGGAGTATGCAAGGATGGAGAAGAAGGAGTTGGTGATGACGCCCACCATCAGATATGGGGTAGCAGGGATACCAATGATAGAGGTGAGTCTCTGTTTGAATTTTTAGTTATTAATAACATTAATGTCAAGAATGTGGGGAATAGTCCGACGTTCGCGACAAGGAATAGAAGGGAGGTTCTCGATCTGACTTTAGCTATAGAGGGCTCTGCAAGCTTCAGCCTACGAAATTGGCATGTTTCAAGAGAATTTTCAGGTTCAGACCATAAGTACATTAGGTTTGACATTGAGGGTAGGCTAACGGAGAGCCTAACATATAGAAACCCAAGAAATACCAACTGGGGAGGGTATGTACAGAACCTAGAGCAAGGGCTGAAAAGCTGTCCTACATCGGCAGTCAATCCACTCGAAATTGATCTTATGAATGACAAGGTCACCGAGGTTATTGTGCGGTCCTTTGAGGAGAACTGCAACATTACGGAGAAAAGGAATTTCAGAAAGGTCCCTTGGTGGAACAGAAAACTGGAAGAGGCGAGGAAAAGAACTAGGAGGCTCTTCAACAAAGCGAAAAGGAATGGTGGCTGGCAGGAATATAGGAAAGCCTTAACCGAGTATAATATGCTCATAAGACAGTCTAAAAGACAATCATGGAGAGACTTCTGTGAACAGATTGAAGAAGTCAGTGCGGGGGCGAGGGTCCATAAGGCCCTGGCTAAAAGGGGCAAGAATTGCGAATTAGGGTCCTTGAAAGGGCCCGATGGGAATACTTTTAGTACTCAACAAACACTCGAAGTGCTGCTGGGGGCGCACTTTCCAGGGTGCGTACGATATGAAGATCAGGCTAATAGGGTTGGCTGGACAAGGAAACAACCCGATTGGAAACAGGCCCACAGGATAGTAACTCCTCAGGCGGTAAGATGGGCTATTATGTCTTTTGATCCTTTCAAATCACCTGGATGTGATAGGATATACCCGGCCTAGTTGCAGAAAGGGATGGAACTTCTGATCAGTCCATTGATCAGGCTTTTCAGGAGATGTTTAGCCTGGGGGTATATCCCAGACAGATGGAACGAGGTAAGCGTGGTGTTTATACCAAAACCAGGGATGCCTACGTATGAGGAGGAAAAATCCTTCAGACCAATATGCCTATCCTCCTTTCTGTTGAAGACAATGGAGAAGGTCATAAACAAGTATTTGGGGATGAATAATCCTCGGGTTGGTAACCTGAAACATCAGCATGCCTATCAGAAGGGTAAATCATGCGAATCAGCGTTACACACGGTAGTAAGCGAGATTGAGGACTCCCTACAGGCCAAAGAGATAGCCCTAGGAGCATTTCTAGATATTAAAGGGGCGTTTGATAACACATCGGTTGATGTGGTTTCTAGCGCTCTTGAGGTCTTTGGGACAGAAAGGTGTATCACAGAATGGGTTAAGGGCATGCTAAGTAACGGGATAATTCATGCTACCAAAGGGAGCGGAAGCATCAAGGTCAAGGCGACTACAGGGTGCCCGCAAGGGAGAGTGCTATCACCACTGATATGGAGTATGGTGGTGGACTCATTACTGGCGAAGCTCAATGATGCAGGATTTAAGGCAATTGGGTATGCAGATGACATAGCTATTATCATCAAAGGCAAGGTGCAGTCGGTAATGGCAGACTTAATGGAGAGCGCACTAAAGATCACATCGGACTGGTGCAACGAGAAGGGACTGAGTATCAACCCTATGAAGACGGTACTGGTCCCCTTCACTAATAAAAGGAAGCTGGATAGGCTGAGAAATCCGAGTTTCAGAGGAGAGGTGGTACCCTATAGTGATAAGGTAAAATATTTGGGAGTGGTTCTAGACCGGCGACTAAACTGGAAGGAACAAATCACTCTAGTTACAAATAGAGCCATAAGGTTGTTGTGGGTATGCAGGAACCTAAAAAACCTGTGTGGAAACAACTGGGGCATTAGCCCTCGTATAACGCACTGGATCTATACAGCAATGATAAGACCGGTGATGACGTATGAATGCGTGGTATGGTGGCATAAGTTGGCCACCAAGTCCTTTAGCGCCAAACTGAGGAAGGTACAAAGACTGGGGTGCTTATTGGACACGGGAGCGATGAGGTCAACACCTGTGATAGCAATGGAGGCCATTCTTAGCCTGCTGCCAATTGATGTATTCATCGAAGCGGAGGCAATGAAATCGGCATATTGAATGACGAAACAGGAGGTCATGGGAAATCCTAAACAGGAAATAGGACATTCCCAGATTTTCTCAAAGATAGGGATGATCCCTGAACTAATGAGGAGCAGGATAAGCACTGCAAGGAGGTACGGAGTAGAAATACATGGCATCTGTACTAGTAAAGAGGATATCTTTAAGCCACCTAATGGCACTAACATTTACACGGCGGCTCCAAAACTATACATGGAGCAGGAGCAGGGGTCTGGACTGGGGGTGAGGGTGGCTTAAGGCTACAAATTTCCCTTGGAAAAACCTCAACTGTGTTCCAGGCGGAGATATACGCCATCTTAGCGGCGGCCCTCAGCATGAGCGAGAAGGGAGTCCGTAGGAAGAAGATTACATCCTTACGGACAGTCAGGCTACATGAAAAGCATTAAGGAGTCAGGAGATTACCTCAAGAGTTGTGGACGAGTGTCAGTCAAGGCTTAACCGACTAGCAACAAATAATAAGGTTGTCATTTATTGGGTACCAGGACACAGGGGCATCCCAGGTAATGAGAGGGCAGACAGGCTGGCAGGGGCAGTGACGCCTTTGGGTCCAATGCCTTTTGTGGGAGTATCAATGGCCTGTGCCAAGGAAGCAATAGCGGCAAAAGCCAAAAGGGACTTCGGAAAATTATGGGAGGGACAGAAAATAGCCCACACGAAGTCCTTCATAGATCTTAACAAATTCGGTAAAAAGGACATCTTTCTGGATATGTCCAGAGGAGACCTGAGGGAGACGGTCGCAACGATCTTAGGCCATTGTACGATGAATAAACATATGTATGCAATGAAAATGAAGTCCTCTCCGGTATGTAGGTGGTGCAAGGACAAGGAGGAGACACCCAAGCACGTCATATTCGAATGTGTTACATTAGGAAGGAGGCGGTTCATGCATTTTGGCAGCCTTGGAGAGGATGAGATCAGGAGGTCGGTTGAAGTCTGGCATTATCTGAGATTCATCAGAAGTCTGAGAGAAGCCTAAGCAGGCATACAGGACTCGCACAATAGGACAACTGGCCGAGGTGCCCCCCGTGTTGGCGGGGTCTTGAATCATAATTTATTCTATTCTATATATATATATATATATATATATATATATATACATAGTTCAGGGAAATAAAATAATAAAACGAATTGTAAAATGCTTAAATAATAACATAAAATGAACTCATTTTCTATATCTTACAAAAATTTTCGTTTCCCAATTATAACATTTGTTGAAATATATTTGTGTTTTTTCTCCTAAAACTTCTAACACCTAACCGAAGGAACACTACTAGATTATTGATTAAAAAGGAAAATATATGGAAATCCAAATCTAAATGAAAATTCCACAAACACTTTAAGAAAATTCTACACCTCTGTTTCCAGAGGTGATGGAAAACCTCCATAACTTACTTACTCCATGACATATTAAATACAGGATTAGGGAAGATGGATAAGCCTTTAGCTCAAACAAAGTTTATTTGGATTGAGGCCTGTCAATGAGTACCTAAAATGCGGAAAAGGCCAAAGGTCAGCTCTTGGGTCTTTTCGGAGCAGAAAACCTGCGCCCAAAATGTTTTGTATTGTTTAAACTGTTATTTTTCGAATCCATTATATCTTAGAAAAAATGTCTTGGTATAAAAGCCCAGATAGACCCAGGCCTGATCACTTAAATTAATCACCTCACGTTTCAGTCTCTGTCCAATTCAGAACCGAAATTACGATAAAATTAAGGGGTGAGGTTAGCTTAGTGGTAGAGCACTCGAAAAATGAACTGGAGATTTTAAAAAAAAGATTTTATCTTTTAGTTTCATCGTTTGAGAGTTGAATTTGGGGTCCCAGATTGTCCCTAGGCTCATCCAGTCTTTAATTAATTAATAAATTACTTAATGCTTACCTGCAAACGGAAATCAGGCGGCCGGAGCATAGTACTGGCCACACTATCTCCCTAGTGTGCCGTATGGTCAAGAATCAGATACCACTATATTATTTGCCCCTCTGGGCCCTTGTGTTTTTTTTTTTTTTTTTTTTTTTTTTTTTTTTTTTTTTTTTTTTTTTTTTTTTTTAAGAATAAATTACCTTTAGACGGTTCGATAACTCAAGTGCGCCTAACGATTCCTAGCCGTACTTTCCATTTCAGTCAATCAACCGTCAAACGATAATTTATTCTCAACGATATTTTTTGAGAACATGGCCGGTGACGGTTCTGACTCAGGAGACTAACGAGTGTCGAACTTAATAATAAACCTTAATGATTTATTAAATCAACCTTAATTCGTCCTAAAGATCCAATACTGACACAGACAACGTTATAGCAATATAAGGCTCAGAGTATGGTTACCCTAATAACACTGTCAGACTTCAGATGAACATTTTGTTGTGTTGAAACCAATAAACCTACCATTCCGAACTGTAACTAGTAACTCATACGACCACAAAGCCAGGAGAAAACCGAAGTCTAGCTCGCATGGTTCCGTTATTATCCATGGAGTCATTTGGAAAACTCGAAATAGAACAGTTCCTTTTAGATTTGGTGAAAAATTAAGAAAACAATTCCAACGACATCTCCAATAAAAGCGAGCTTTGATGCACCAAAATACACAGGTACTATCTGTATGGAACTGAGGGTACTCAACGCCAACCTGAAAATACACAGGTACAATCTGTATGGAACTCAGGGTACTCAACGCCAACCTGAAAATACACAGGTACAATCTGTATGGAACTGAGGGTACTCAACGCCAACCTGAAAATACACAGGTACAATCTGTATGGAACTGAGGGCACTCAACACCAACCTGAAAATACACAGGTACAATCTGTATGGAACTGAGGGCACTCAACACCAACCTGAAAATACACAGGTACAATCTGTATGAAACTGAGGGTACTCAACGCCAACCTGAAAATACACAGGTACTATCTGTATGGAACTGAGGGTACTCAACGCCAACCTGAAAATACACAGGTACAATCTGTATGAAACTGAGGGTACTCAACGCCAACCTGAAAATACACAGGTACTATCTGTATGGAACTAAGGGTACTCAACGCCAACCTGAAAATACACAGGTACAATCTGTATGGAACTGAGGGTACTCAACGCCAACCTGAAAATACACAGGTACTATCTGTATGGAACTGAGGGTACTCAACGCCAACCTGAAAATACTCACGTCTCATTCTTAAGAAAAACTCTATTACAACCATGTTTTTCATTCTATTCTAAGATTTTTTTTTATGAAATTAGTCATTTTAAAGTATTGAAAAATATATTTGACATGTTAACTGTTATTTATTAACAATGATTGCGTAATATTTTCTGCTGTACTGGAATGCTAATAAAAAAAAGTTTGATAATAATGTAATTAATTCTTACTGTTAAATGCAATTTAAAAAAAAAAAAAAATCAGCGAAATGAAACCTGAGGAAAACTGTACAATAGATCTAATGGCAGCCAAAAAAAAAAAAGAAACGAGAAAGGCTCAAATGAACGGTATTAACACAATCGAGTTTTAAGCATCGATTTCTGTAATCACTCACCTAAAATTTCATACAAATCGGTTTTGAAGGAAATTTAGTTACTTTTGAAACCCAAATTCCAAATATCTCTTTTCAATTTTTTAAGGAAATACATGAAAAAATTATAACTTCTGGAATGTTTATAAACTATTCTTTTGCTAAAAAAAAAAAAAACTCGAAACGAAATGTAATCAACTCATTATTTTCTCTTAGTTTGGATGAATTTCCAATGTATTAGAAACTTTTCAGTTGTCGTGTTTTGAAGAGTATCATTAGGCCGTTATCGTTAGAATAACGGATAAGCGCACTCGCCAGAAAAATTAATTTATTCACAAGCATGAGATCCGATTCAGTATTCTAAAAATTCCCTATCACTGGAACTGCAAGTTTATGGAACATTGACTAGGAATGTACTCAAACTAGAAGCAATTAAAGCATCTTATGCTCCCGACAGGGAAGGAAGAAACGCGATAACAAGGAAGGTACTAGTGGTTTGCCGAAGGTATCCAAAATAGCCACCCCTGCAAGTTAGTTTCAGGATTCAATAAAGCCGCCCTTGAGAACTTCTCAGACCAAACCCCCAATCCATTTAAGAGCATCGATTTAAAGTAAAAATTTCTTATAACGGATAGATTATTTTTTTATACTGTAAACATACTCAATGGAATAAATAGATGTGACTTTATCCTGTATAAATAATTATCAGTAAGAAAAAACACAAATTTATTCGTACATTATGGTCACCTGTATTTTCATCCTGTTCACAGGAGCTGTATTGCCGTAGCTTGTTTTAAAAAATTGTTAAATCTGGAATCTGAATAAGAAAACCTGGAATCTTAGGTACTTGAAAACCGGCATGTAATAATGTATGATTTATATTACAGCCCACGTCTCGTAATTTTCCTTCCATGAAAAGTAATATAATTTATATTTATTTATTTATAAGCGATTCACATCTACTAGTAGTAGTACTGGTAATACCTGTATTGTCTAATGAACCAGCATTAAGATGGGTATTTAATTCATAAATTAAGTTTTGTAAATGTCTGTTATATGCCTGGAAGCCTCTGGTTATTCAGCAGATGTCTTCAAATGCGAGTGCATAGTTTAGTGTCCTGCAAGTAAGAAAGTATTGTGTTTATGTACTGGCTGCTGTCCCTCAACAATTCGTAAATGTCATGTGGGATACTTAGGTTTTGTCGTCTTCTGCACTCCGTAAGTACGTGTTTTACAGTGAAGTCTGTATTGCATATATCACAAATTGGTTTGTCAAGTCTTGACATGAGGTATTCGTGTGTTAGTCTTGTGTGGCCGATTCGGAGTCGAGCAAGTACTTCTTCTCGTCTGTTGTCATGGTAGCTGGATGTCCACTCCTGAGTAGTAGTTTTGATTGTACGTATTTTATTGTCGGTTAGTCGAGTCCAGCTGTCTTGCCAATAATTGAAAATATTTTGTGTGATTGTATTGTCCAAGTCTTCGTTTGTGATTGATAGGTCAGGTTCTGTTGTGGCAAGTTTTGCATGTGAGTCTGCTAGGGAGCTTTTTCCTAAACCTTCATGACCTGGCAGTCAGTACATTGTGATGTGTTTTTTATGTGAGTGAATAGTTTTGAAAATGTCTATTATAACTTGATGCGTACAGTATCTGTCTGCTAGTGTCTGTAGTGTTCTCAATGATTCAGTGCATAGAATCACGGCTCGTCTATCTGTCCTGGGAATATTGTTCAGTCCAATAAGGATGCCGTAGAGCTCAGCTGTAAATATGCTACAATTATCATTAAGTTTCTTGGTAATGATTTTTTCATCAATTACAGCTGCGGCTCCCACACCATTATCAGATTTGGACCCATCAGTGAAGAAAAGAGTTTATCCAAGTTACATTGGTGAAATTCATCAAAATATTTTCCATAGAATAATTTTGAAGTAGGATCATTTTTATGAAATTTTGATAATGATATATTTGTATCGAAATTGTTCAATTTCCACGGAGGAAAGGGAATTAAGCCTTGGGACAGTATTTCGGCATCAGGAGTTTTTAAAAAATGTTGGATCTAACACTGAAGGGTCTCCCGACCTGAGGTTTGTTTCTGTACTCGTCTATGAATGGGTTATTGGTGTTCATTTAAAGACACGGAGAGCGTCCTATAGCTAGATATTTGTGCATGAACGATGCCATGAGCATGTTTCTCCGATGCTCCAGAGAGGGTTCTGATGCTTCTACATATAAACTAGAAGCCTGCTCATGAAGGCTCCTAATAAGAGATGAAGGCCTGTGTTGTGTATAGTGTTCAACATCTTCAGTGCACTAGGAGTTGCTGAAGAGTAGGCTACACTCCCGTAGTCTAGAATTGATCTTGTGAATGATCAATGATAGAATGATCAATAGAATAGAAAATATTATAGAACAGAATGATCTACAGAGAATAGAATGATATATAGAATAGTTTTTTTATCACATCCTCATTTAGTGGAGCTTATGATTCTCAGCATTTTTAAAGAGTTTTTGCATTTTCTACAGTGTTTTTTAGATGTGGGATCCAAGACAGCCTTTTATCAAATGTTAAGAGTAAAACTTTTAAGGTTGTTACCTGAGGTATAATGTGTTGAAAAAGAGTTAATTGAACGGGATCGACATGTTTTCTCTTGGTGAAAATAATGAATTTCGTTTTTTTTTCGGTTGAAAACCTTAAGCCATTGGTTTCACTCCAACGGCTTAATGAGTTAATTGTGTGTTGAAGGGAAGTTTTACTTTCATGAAGTCAGGCCGAACTTTTATATATGAGGTCATCAACATACAGACTATAAGAAACGTCATCTGGTATATGACCATACCATTCCATCTGGTATGGAAAACCTTATGAATACATAAAATTATGAGTAGATATCCATTTTTGCGAGACTTAATTTATAATGAGAGTTGGTTTCTGATTTCTGAGAACACCCATCAGGAATGCACATAGATTAGATTAGATTAACCATGACTCAAAACCCCCGCAAGCGCTGGGTGCACCTCGGCCGTTGTCCTATTTTGCGAGTCCTGTGTGCTTGCTTAGGCTTCTCTCAAACTCCTGATGAATTTCAGATAATGCCCCAGACTTCAGCCGACCTCCTGATTTCCTTCTCTCCAAGGCTGCCAAAATGCATGAATCGCCTCCTTTCCAATGCTACACATTCAAATGTAACATGCCACCATACCACGCACCCATATGTCACCACCGGTCTTATCATCGCTCTATAGATCCAGTGCGTTATGCGGGGGCTAATGCCCCAGTTCTTTCTACACAGGTTCCTGCATACCCACAACAACCTTAAGGCTCTATTTGTAACTATAGTGATATGTTCCTTCCTGTCCAAACGCCGGTCCAGAAGCACTCCCAAATATTTTACCTTATTACTGTAGGGTACCACCTCTCCTTTGAAACTCGGATTTCTCAGCCCATCCAGTTTCCTTTTATTAGTGAAGGGGACCAGGACCGTCTTCCCAGGGTTAATACTCAGTCCCTTCTCATTGCACCAGTCCGATGTGATCTTTAGTGCGCTCTCCATTAAGTCTGCCATTACCGACTGAACCTTGCCTTTGATGATAATAGCTATGTCATCTGCATACCCAATTGCCTTAAATCCTGCATCATTGAGTCTCGCCAGTAATGAGTCAACCACCATACTCCATATCAGTGGTGACAGCAGTCCTCCTTGCGGGCACCCTGTAACGGCCTTGACGTTGATGCTTCCGCTCCCTTTGGTAGCATGAATTATCCTGTTACTTAGCATATCCTTGACCCATTCTGTGATACACCTTTCTGTCCTAGAGACCTTCAGGAATGCACATAAAGAAATTCATCATATGAAAAAAAAAATCTTTTAGATTATCGAATTCTTTTAGATTTCATCCAAGAAGATTTAATTAACATTGCAATGGAGTCTACGAGTGATCAAGAGACACCCCGAAACTAAACGCCTAGAAGCAGATTGCAATGTTTATTAATAGACCGCTCGACCAAAGAGAACTGGGGTGAATGACACCAAGTCTGTATAAATACAGGGAGCACAATAACACACATTGAAAGTACGTCCTGGCGAGCTTAAAGGGATTAGATGAGATATTATTGGGACGCAGAACCTCTGTTCGTGCATAAGCTGGATCAGGGGATATACTGATCGACATGTCCAGCATGTTGTTTGCCCTTTTACAGTAATCTCAAACGTGCGATTATTACACATGACAACCTCTAGATTACAACCATGGGCTGCCCAATGTTGATTTCTCCTCTACCAAAGGCTCCATCTGAATTGATTTGTGTTAAAATCAGAGATTTAAAATGCGTTGGACAACCATTTTAGGGCGTTTCCCCCTTACCAGCAGGGTGCTAACCCCGCTTTTGTTGTTGAAAAAGTGTTTCATAGCCCGCAGTTCTCGAAAATATTTTGATTTAGGCCTTTTTCTAGACTTGTCTAGAATCGCTTGTTGGGCAAGTTTTGAAAGTTCCTCCGTGAGTTTTAAGTTGACAATTGCGGATATTATTGTTATTGGTTTGAGCCTCTACTTTTGTCTTTTAACAGTCCAACGCTTTCGTACATTCGGTTTAAGATTTCCGGGTCAAGGGCGGCTGCAATCTTTATCGCCACGGTAAGAATATCCGTTCTGTGTTGACCAGTAAACAGAGCTCAGGAGCATATTTTACGTCACCAAAGTTAATCCGGTATCGCAAGGATCTCACAGTATGGGCGTACATAAGGGGGGGGGAGGCTGCAGCCCGCTCAGCCCCCCCCCCCCCCCCCCCGAAATCTTAAAGTTATTTTAATTGGCTAATTTTTTTTTAAATTATAGGTGCTCCGACTGCAAAGGTCATTACCACCACAATTGTGTAACTATTCCAAGTTGTTGATTGTTGGTATTCCATACCCCCAAATGTTCTCAGCCCCCACCCCCAAATTCTCCCAGCCCCTCCTGGAATTATTTTCTAGATAACAACATGTCTCACAGCCAGCCCGTCATGATTATTAAGAGGACAAGGAAAGCTTAGAATTCAGCTAAGAGAAAACGTCACATTTTCAATAAACTCTATATTTCGGACGTTTCGACGTGCAGTTTTGGCAGCCTTCTTCGGCAATAAACGCTTAGGCTGGAGAAAGAGCACGATAACTTTAGATGACCAGGGAAATACCCAAATATCGCTTGGCATAAGTTCAACACATAGATTTTTCTGAAGATCAAAGGTCTTCTTCTAAACGAATTTTAACCTTTTCTTGACCTTCTTGATAACTATCTGCATATCATAACGTCATTATTATTGTTTTAATTATTGAATTCGCTAATAAAATAAATACAATAATTTAAAACTTTTTTGTGTTTATAACTCTCGTTTGTAACATTCGGCTTGACTTTAAATTATTTATTTATTACAGTGTCTCAAGTAAAATTTAAAAATGAAGTCATGGTATTATTTTCTGAATCACCGGTTACTCTGAATGCAAAAGATGAACAGATTAGTTGGTTAAAAATAAAGAAGACTAGATAGAAATAAAATACTCCCCAGAAAGATATGATAAAACGTACGAAATGATAAGGCCCGTACTAAGGTCGATAACGCTCGAGTTGTTGTAGGCTTTTAGTCACGCTTCGCTACGTTCTAATGTTCTCCCAACATGGACAGATATTCCCTCAGTGCTCATCTACGTGTTTGGCATAGATAGTACTAAGTTATTGGATCAATCTGCTGTTTCAGCAATTCAGGACGGGATACCGATAGGGTTTGTAGATATTTTGCTACAGTTGTACCAAAGCTTTTCAGATTGGATTTGTAAAACAATTTAAAAAAAAATCATCAAATATTCATCCGTTCTACCTATTAGAGGCAGAAAATATGCTCCTTAAAATTCTTATATTTATATACATGTCTGGTAACTTGATAACGGCCATGAACAGCATATCATATAGCGCAGTGGTATTTCTAAAGTGACACAACTAAAAAAAAACCTCAAATGGATCAAATGTGTCACTCTTGCCTATGTAAGAGGAATAGCATTAAGACAGGCAGAGTGGCACAAGTGCCCACTGATGTGCAAGCTCTGAAGCAAGGTACATACAGTGTTGATGGTTGATAAAGAGATAGTTACCAATGTCTTTCATAGTCAACTGAAAAACACCGATTTTTGAGTTCTGTCACTTTAGAAATACTAGTGCAAAAGGCTAGAGGACGTAGGAACCACTTGATAGCTCGGCCTTTTAGCTTAACTTTACCACATATGTGGTTGTACTAGCAAGTGGATGAGATGTTTACAAATGTAACAAGAAAAATAGCTCAATAGGGTGGGACATGGATATTACATTTATGCGCAAACAGTCCAAAGAGGTATTTTTTATCACTCCAATGAACTGTAAAATGGGGTCACATTAGTGCTGTGTAGTGGAATTGGTACAGACCTGTACTGCTTATATATGCTTTTGTATTTGTATAAGAGTGAAAAGACAAATATATAAGTATATATTTGTCTATTCGCACTCTTTGGGCAAAATTCGCCTGTTTGGTATCAGTTAAATGAATATATCCTAGCAGAAGCTGTAGGTTTGTACCAATTTCACCACACTGTACTAATGTGACCCCATTTTACAGTTCATTGGAGTGATAAAAAATACCTCTTTGGACTGTTTGCGCATAAATGTAATATCCATGTCCCACCATATTGAGCTATTTTTTTGTTTTTTTGAGTTTGGATGAATTTAAAACATGTAGAAAATATTTCAAGTAAATCCAACGATTAATAACTACCCAAAGCGAATAGTGGTTAGACAGACTAGTTTTGTCCAATACACTGTTACAGATATCGCCATAAAAAATCCATTCTTTCGGGAACCCATAAAAACAGTACCTGCAAGTCCATAACCTCGAAAACGTAAGATTTTATTCGCGCGAACATCGTTCCCAAACCAGTGTTCCGGTGGATGGATTCTGCTGGTTAACTTATGGGGTAAGAACGTTTTGCATGAGTCCTAAAATGACGCAGTTCCTGCGAGACGGAGTTTTTATTTCTTACAATTTGTTTCTTTCAGCCAATGGTACAGGTATAATTAAACAGCATCTGCAATAGAGTTGCTTAATTTGTCTCTTCCGTACAAATATAATGTTTCTCTACGAGGAAACACGGTATTGTTAACCCAGAATAGAGGTCTGCTCTTTTGGCGGAAGCAATTACTCGGTTTCGGAAGACCACAGTAGTATTGGGAGCAAACCACTACCAAGATGGAGGAAGGATTCGAATTCTTATCTCAGGATACAAAGGTGTTCGAACCCTTGGAATTCGACTCATTGATCTTGGCGACAAGTTCCCTCAAAGGGCCTGCCACCTTGGTCCTTCTGATAGGATGGCTGTCTCCAGCCCTTTTCCCAATTTTACCTTTTTACCTTCGCCAAGTGCTCCCGGTCCTTCCTACCATCCACTTAACTTTATTAAGTTTCTTCTGACGTGTTACAGCACTTTCGGTGTGAAAATGAGGGCACGCCGTTTTTATTTTTTCCTCTTCCCTCCAGGAATTATATTCATTCCACGTTGGCCGGCAAAGTAACTTCCTACCAAAATGTGATCATTTTGCCTTAGGTTCAATTCTCTTAAAAACCCATTTGCTTGAAACAAAGAAACTTATCATAGAGAAACAGCAACACTGTCTTGATAATTGTGGACTTGAAAATGCAAGTGGCATAAGTTAGAATTAAATTTTCAGGACATAGGGTTTCATATTTGACAAAATGAGTGATTGCATCATCAAGAATATTGTGTCATTGAGAAGAACAAGAAAATTGCGTGATCAAGAAAAATGTGTTGCTGCAACTTATGCTTAACCAATATTTCAAAATGACTGTTGTCGGAATATGAAGAGTATATTCGAAATTGTTTGGTATATTCGAATGTTAAGGCTTTCGCACTCCGTAGTAGGGATTAGAGTTCGATTCTCTTTCAAGGTGGTTGGATTTTCCACCCCCCTCCTACCAAACTGGAAAAGAGTGGTAAATATTTTAAACCAGGATGAATTAACGACATGCCTATTCCACTTTAATTCTTACTGAAAATTCTGTTTATACAAAACGAATGTGGCCAATGTTTTGCCGTTATGTTTGAGCGTAGAGAGAGCAAAGAGCATTGCGAAAAAAGTTGCTATGCCAACGTAGTTTAAAATGTAAACTAAGTTTTTAAAATTTAAACTTTAAATTGTTGCTATGAACACTTCTTTGCTAGCTCGACTATACTGCATACTTAGCCTCATATGTTTGATTTGTTCGCTATGCATTTTGCTCTTCGTCTATGCTCTCTCTACGCTCCACTATAAAAGCACCCTTAGTTTTCGAATAACAATATGTAAGAAATAAAATAATTCATTGACTAACGATTTGAAGTACAAAATGGATAGTATAATTAAAAATGAACAACCTTAAACGCCGCAAACGTTTTCAAACGGTAAAAGGCTGACTTGGATCACTAAATTGTTTTCCTTTGTGGTTTAATTCTGGCATCTATAGGTTATTTTTTCACCATAGACTTACACCAATTCACATCTGATTACACACAACAATTCTAAGAAATAATTTATCATTAACTAAAAATCAAAAATATCTTCTCTTACTGAACTGGTATACTTTATCTTATTAACTTACATGTTAGTCTATACTGTTATTAAACATTGATCTTTACTATTTTCAAATTATGGACAGTTTAATTATAAAAGCACATGAAATAATAAAAGAGGACTGATCTTCAGATAATTCTCTTTAGAGAAAACTCTGAATACAAAAATGTATTATCAACATTTCCTATTTATTCCCATCGTCCCTCAAATAAGGACAGGATTCCCCAGGACTGACAACGGGCTTGTCGAAATGTGATATTCATGAAAATCAGTGAAAGGAACGAAGGAATTACTTCAGACTAAATTATTCTTAAATGTTTTTAAAATCCCCTTTGACAGATAGCGTAAAACGAATCTTGAGGGATTGCACGCACCACTTTTAGAAAAAAAAAAACTGAAGATATTATCGGTTCCTATGTTTGAAATAATTCATGAAGAAATTTCAATTATAATTAGACCCTTAGTAATTATTATTTTTTCTATTTCCTCTCCACAGCACCCTTGCAGAGAAGGTGTTCATTTTTCTACATCTCTCTTACAACAAGTATTTAACGAGTAATTTGGATGCATTTTTGGAGTGATATCAATATTTCGATAACATTTTTTTTTTCCAGTAATAACATATTATTCCGAAACGCATAAGAGCTAACAAGAAATAGATTTATTTACTTTTTATTTTAATGATCTCTCATTATTTCATTCACAGCAGCTACATTTCCTGAATTTCAGTATTCAGGTTAGATTTAGTTCAAACCGACAACCATAATAAGAAATCTTGAGTTTCATGACCCCTGCCTGATGAAAGAAATAGGTCTTTTAAATTTGTTTGGAAAGTATATGTACATGTATATTTATGTAAATATGAGTCTGTTCAAGCTCTATCGTCTGTAAAAATGGTTTTGAAGATATTTGATACTAATATACTTTGTCTAAAGCAAATTGTGATGTTTAGCATGTAGAATAATCCACTAGAACACTGCTTTTTCAGTAAAGTTTGTTCGAAAAAATCATAACTCACATTTGGCATTAATTGGATCCCTGAAACGTTTTTTATCGGAGTTTTAAGTTGGGGAATTGAATAAAGGCAAAAAAAAACTGGAATTATGGTTCTGTTATCCCAACCAACGATGTTTTGCTATGACACTTTGTATTTGAAATTCATCCAAACTACTGAATACATTTTCTTTAGATTTTTTTTTTTTTTTTTTTAACCTACATTATTATTAACTATGAATTTTAGGGCGGGTTACCTATAGTAAAGAAAAGCCTCCACTCCTAGTGGGAATCGAACCACAGGCCCGGAGAGTTAAGTGCTAATGCCTTAAACCTCACGGCCACCGGTTCTTTAGAATTGGTGTGGAGAAAGTCATAAAAGAAAATCTGTTATGTTTATGTGTATTACTACATTCACGTTAATGAGGCGGAGGGTCATTAATAAAAAATATAGAATTAATTAATCTCTTAAATTATTTTAGGTCACACTAAAAAATTATCATACCTTTTAGCATTGACTCAGCCGGCAACCATAATAAATGCTGCCATTGGGCTGATAATAAATTTCTAATTATGTAACCGGAAATAGCAATAGTTTTAGTCGTAAGCTTTTGAGGAGGTGATAGAATGGCGTGAAACCCAAATAGCAAGAAATAAAATGTATGGAGCCAAATTAATTATGTATTTGAACTTCCACCTCATTTAAAAGATTTTTTTTTTCTAAATAAAAGAACCTTGAGAAATTTTGCTAATATAAACGCAACGATTTGAAAGCACAAAACATTTCCTACAATCATGTTCTTAGCATAATGTAACTTTTGATAGGTACTTTCGGCCAAAGAAATCAGTTCTTATAAATTCGAAAATGTTGATTTCGTTCTTTTCACGCTGTTTTCTTCCGTTTGTATTTGTTTTTAATAGTTCATTTCTAGAGAGAAGAAGGTCAAGATGGGAAATCGAGAGGTTGAGGATGTCTGGTAAATTTTTTCTTAGAGATTTAATTTTCGAAGGCACTCAAATGTTTTTATTTCGAACAAAAGAAATAACCACAATGTGAGAAAGGAGGCCCTGCTTGTTGGCCTTTTTATTACAAGCCATCTGTATGTTTTAAAAGAAGATGGATCTTTCGTCCTAGAAGGTAAACTAGATATGAACTAAAAGAATAATACTGCAGTATCGATAGAAGACATGAGCGTGTAGTTCGTGACTAGAGGAACTGGAATGAGAAATGAACTTATATTGGAAGGAGACTGAAATAAAAACTGAACTACTGCTCCGGCAGCAGATGTTCAAAAATGGCTTCTAAGTATCAATTCCTAAGCAAACCGTGTTCTACAAGGACTAAGCATTGGAGTCGCAAGCCAAGAGGGGAAATAAAACAAACTTATTCTATCTCAAGAGATTTTTTTTTAAGCTCAAATTTTAAAAGGGTATCACGTGTACGTTGTACTTTCAGATATCTTACATGCGAAAAAAATTTAATCACAACTATTGATTTCACCCATAGGCGATAATAATTATTATAAGGAATAATTCGGAGATTAATTTACAAAAAAAATGAACAAATATATTTATAAGTTTGAATTTAGAAAATAAAGCAAAATGGTTTATCTGTATTGGCAAATAAATTCTAGCCAATTGAAAAATTTGAAATTCAATTTTGTTTTTAGGTATTTTAGTATATAATCGAGGTGTGCGTTGTCCTGTGTGAGCCTCTTTCAGTCTGTAGGCCACCTGCTGTATATCATAACTTCGCTAATCGAAAAAGCTGAGAAAACCTCCTAAAAAGACGTGGTTCTAACAATAAATATTTCAAAAGTTCCATATATCAATAGAAAGTAACAAATCACGTGTACTAAAAGCCTAAATGTTGGAATTTAGGTGCAAAAACAAAGATAAAAATATCGTTATATTTTTCCATCTTACCGAATTATCTTGTGGTATTAATTTAGAGATATACAAAAAAAATCGATGTTGTTATTATTATATCTTCACCGTCTATAACATATGTTATGGTACTACTACATAGGAACACTAAGGGAATAGTAGGGCCGGATGCGAAACAAGGGGCCAACTCCACACCCCCAACTAGAAGTTGGGTGGTTTTGATACCAACTTTTGCTTTAGTAGATCCTGATCTCCTCCCGTTTCTCACAGGCCTTACATTGGCTCAGTGTTTAGTTTAACGGACTCTGGCTCTAAGTCATATTAGGGTCACTGATTCGAATCCAGGCTGGGGTTTGCAGACCTCTTTCAACGATAAGCTCACTGAATGAGAACTACACTATACATAACAAACCTTTATATTAGACGTGCGGGGTTGTTTGTGCCAATGGAAATATCTTAACGATGACAAGAGATAATTTCTGAGTGGATTAATGCTCTACCCATGTGTTCAGTCGGCATCTATTTTATTTGTGTCAGTACCGCGATCAGAGTCGCCAGCACTTAACTTTTGAGTGTTTTAATAAAATATATTGAGGAATTGTAAAGCTAGTGTATAGTAACGCTGTTCAATATGTTTTAAAAGATCTGATGGCCGGCGCGCAGTGGGGCCAAACGACTTTTCATGTTTAAATTACGTGTAAACAATTCACGAAGTTATTCAATTGAACGTATAATAATGTTTTATTTTTCATCTAATTCAATATCAGTACTGACATCGTTGAGAACAAACATTCTAATGTTAATTAGACTTGAAAAAAAATTAAAATCTATTTTCAAATCATTAAAAACATCACCTTATTTCAATTAATCTCATTGTTGAATTAAGATAAATTTACGTTTTAAACTTGAATTTTCGTCAGTCTGATTTTCTCCTAGCCCAATCAGGATTTGAATATTTAATTTCAACGATATCAGTGCTGATATTAAATTAGATGAAAAATCAAAAATATTATTATACGATCAATTGTATAACTTCGTGAATTGTTTAGATATAATTTAATAAACAGCGGAAACAAAAAACAAAAATCGGAACAAAGTTGTTTTAAATTTTATTAGATTTCATTTTTAAAAAAGTTCATTGAAATCAGTTAAGATTTAGAGGCTGCAGCCAAATGTCGTTTGGCCCCACTTAGCGGCGGTTGGTTGTGCCGCCCGTTTAGGACACAACTAAACTCATATAATTCTAATTGGCCTTATGCGGCTGGTTGTTCTTAAATAACAAAACCTTTTTTAATAAATAAACACTAGTTTTATTCAGAGCTTAATTATCGGAGCAACCAAGTAAAATATATTTCAAATATATTTGAAGGTGGGCGCGACAGAACTTAGCGCCCCTTGATGTGATAACATGTGACCCTCTGACTATTAGTGTATTATATTCTATAAACTGATATTGAATATGTCTTAAAAATGGCGTAATATAAAAACCTACATCAAATTTCATATAAGATACGTCTTATAGCGCAAGATTCATAGCGTATGTGCTACGTTTCGTTTTAGTAAAATCGGCACTTTTAGCCCCGCCATCTTGTACTAATGGCCTAGGAAGTCGTTGCATCGAAAAATGAACAGATATTAATTTTCTTATAATAATAGTTTAATAATCACGAATATAAATATGTACATTATATATTTTTTTTCTTACGGCGCATCGACAAATATTGGCCATTAGCGCGGATGCAGCCAGGAATTTTATCAGAGTCCTGAGATGAGAAAATTCCTGTCGCCGGTGGGGATCGAACCCACCATCTCCCGCTAATGAATCTAGCGCGCTAGCCACTAGACCACGGGAGACTCCTGTACATTATATTATCATAATTTAATTCACACTATTCTCAATTATAAATCGTTCAACAAAAACGTGCTTGATACTTGTTTGGCAAAGTATTTTGTATGCTAAAACTCCACAGCTACATTGGCAGATCCAATTTTCACCCATGTTATTATAAATTATAACAATCTGCTAACTCAGCTGAGCTCCATTGACTCACTAGTGGTATTTAGGTTACAGTTGCTTTTCTACCTAAACCCACTTAGCAATTTAAATATTATAACTGATTAACAGGACGGACAAACTGAGAACGATATATTGGCTCCGAGGACATGAGGACATACAATATAACGGACCAATTGAAAAAATAGAATGGAAGTCGTTATACGGAAATAGAACAAATATAAGACCCAAAATTAATTATTTGTTTGGCGTGAGAATCCAAAATTCCACTTAACAAATGCAAATCATGAGATTTTGCATTTACAATTAATCCATAATTAAATGTAAGAATTACAATTAAATGTTTAGTACAATTACGATTTAATTGTTAATCATCAATCGCCTCTGCAAGAAAGTTTTCCCTAACTCGGGGATGTTGCGTAACACCAAATTAAAATTTAAGCTCGTATTTTCTGGATGTCTTTGGAAGAAATCTATGACTTAAAGGACCACATGCTTCGACTACTCTCAGATGACTGACAATATATACAGTTACCTGAAAAATAAAAACTTAATGCTTTGATTATGAGTACATATAACTAAAAGTCCGTCACGCAGGAGCTGCATAACTAAGCACTTTCCTCGTGCTTTGGGAAAGAGGGGGGCTTAAAATAACCTATATAAAAAGCATTAATAGTTGTGCTCTTTTGCTTTTTTTATGAGCAGCTGTTTCAATTATTAATATTGTAATTAATTTCCTTCCAGAGTTTTGTATGCGGGGTACTACACTACGTACTAAATAGACAAAGCTTCACATTTTGATCTATTGATCTTGATTAATTTCGCGAACCTGCGCTTGGCGGAAGAATTCAATTCAAACGTAGTGCAAAGTAACACCCCCCCCCCCTCCTTCCGAAAATTAGTAATTTCTGTCCGGAGTAAACTCCCCATTCTAGTCAATCGATTTAGTTTATTTGTATAACAATTTTTTCTCTTCAGTTGGCCACAACAAATACCGAGTTTCTTTGAAATATAACAAAAATTATGGCTGGTATTGACAAATAACTACTTTGGCTCCGGAGTTACCCCCCCCCCCCCCCCCTCCGGATGGACCGATTTTTTTGGTTAACGAACTCGGTCAATCGTTTGATGGGGGAACACTACATACCAAGTTTCGTGGCAAAAAAACAAAAACTCTGGCCTGTATCGTGTATCGTGTGTGGACACATATATAACTATATATGCATATATATACACACACACACACACATATATATATATATATATATATATATATATATATATATATATATATATATATATATAGACACTTACACTGTTGCTATTTTTCTTTCTAGGATCCTGAACATCATATGATTGCATTGAACATTCTTTAATATCTGATCCGAAAAATAATTAGTTGAAGAGACAGTTATCCTGGTGCGGTAAGCTACTTCACCACTTTTACCGCTGTGATTAATTGAACGAACTTCCGATGTTCTGCAGGCAGGCTTTAATTTCCTGTCTCCACCTCTCGCTCCGAGCTTCCTCTCCTTCAATCTTAGTAAAGAAGACTATCTCAACAGATTTAAGTTGGGACACTTCCTTCTATCTTTTATTTATGATATGGTTAATAATAACTCGTCCGAATATAATGTCCAAGGAAATCAATGCGCCACCCAAAAACGAATATGCATATCGCATTTTTCGAGGATCTTTTTAAACACAAAATTCTTGTCACGGAACAATTTATTTAGCATTTTATTATTAGGTGATTACTGAAAATCTTTTTTATGGATCAATTTCGTGCTAAAATCATTTAGTGCAGTGTATGTAAACTTCACAACTAGCTCTTTTAATGAAGCTCCGTCACGGTGTTGTTGCAAAACAATAGTATTCCGAGAGGGAACTTTTTGAAACACGTTTTACATTATTTTTTTAATCGTCGTTTATTTTATACAAACATAAGAAATATTACACATATTCAACAACCACATCTTTACACTATTATGGCTCTCTGGGTATGAAGACAAAAGACTAAGTACTTCACTACTTCAGACTAAGTACTTTTACTAAGTAAGTAAAAAATACTAAAAATGAGCTACTAAGAAAGAGATCATAGCAACTCAAAAAGGACGGTCCTAATGAAAAGGTTTGCTGACGATGAAGCTATCTGCTGTCTAGATCCAGTGCATTCTGAAAGAGATTGGCTTGGCAGTTAACCGACAATAAAACGAAGCATTGTGAAGGATTGTTTGATGGATTATTTAAATACATGATCATAGAACTGGAGAATAGGGATCAGATAAATACGATTGCTAAAGATGAAAAAATTAAGTGCACACTTGGGTTGCACGTTGTCGGGTGAACGGGAATTAATTGAAAACGTAATAAAAAAAATATAGGAAGTTTCCCAAAACTTTTCATGTCTATTAATAAAATATTTTATTCTGATCCTTCCTTAACTCCAAACGGAACCAAAATTTAAACAGTTTTTTTTTATACGAATTTCAAACATGCAGAAAATATTTTAACTGGATCCCATGATGTACCCAAACCAAAAACTTTATTAAACAATTATTTTACCACGTTTCTTCTTCGAAAACGGTGAAAGCTATCGCATTAAAAATAGTTTCATTCGTTTCCCGAGGCTAAGAACCTATAAAACGAGTACTTGTAAGCATATGATGTAAGAATAACGATTGTTTCGCTTAAAAAAAACATGTTCCGGTCAACGGATTTTGCTGGTTAACGAACATGACCTTTCAAATTAGGCAAAGGATTTTGTATCAAATTTCAGTTGTGCTAAATTTAAATAAATAATAAGAGAATTTCAAAGAGAGAGTGCCACAAGTTAATTTTCTATCCTGACATCTATCTCTAAGAAGAAAGAACCGCCATATGTAATCCTCTATTTCTCTCTCTCTTGGCATATATATAGAGCTATTCGATTCGACAACACACACACAGCTTGGCATGAATTTCCCAGGAAGGATGAGGACAAACTCTCTTTCCGACCCTGAAGAGGCATGGCTTCCTTGTGTCAACCATGGCATCATGTGGTTTCCATTTTCATTCCAATATATGTACAGCTTCTCCCATATACTCCAATATATACAGCTCTGTGCTTGGTATGCATACAAATATTTTTCTTCTGATATGGGTTACCAGAAGTTGTCTTCCCTTTTGCTTTTATTACTCATTTTATGATCAAGATATTTCGTAGGAATCTGCTATCTCTCAAAGAAATCATTTTTATGTAATTGTAAAATAAAAGCTTCCTCCCATAAAAATGTCCCAATTTCACATTAAAACTAAAACAAATAATAAAAATAAGGACTTATTTTAATGTACATTCTGTAACACACAAGCTGCAGCTATTGAGTACATACTTGAGTCTTACCAAAAATAAAATAATACAGACAATAGCAAGGGCGTTATCAAAGACACAATTGTGTGTACGTGTAAATATATCATTTTTTACCAAGTAGACTACCTTCGCCTTCTCAATATTCTCAATGGTTCATATTTATGTTTTAGTTTAGACTGTGGTTTAGAAAACACCTACTCCTAATGGAATGATTGTTATTATTTTTATAACACACATTTTTAATTATTTGGGCAAGATATACAAATGAATATTTACAGAGCAAAAAAAAAAAAACAAACATTACGGCAGGTAATGACAAATTAATAATTTGGTTACGGAATACCACAGGCTTCTTGGACTGATTTCGCTTGTATTGATAATCAATTTCTCTTACTTTTTTTTTTCCCCCTCCTCCAAAAAATGTATTATGTACTTTGAGAGCCCAACGGATTGGAGCCTGAATCTGCATTTAAAACTAAAACCTTATCCTACTGGAAGTGACTGTGAAAATTTACAAACGGGAGACTTAAGCATACTTAATCGATTGTCCTATATCTAGGAGGAGTCAGGGACAATTTCCCTTATTTGATCTAAATATTAAATAGGGACTTTAGTTGTAAGAAATCAACAGCAGAAATACACCACCTAGAGCCTCATTCACAAGTGGGCATGGACTGACATCCAAACGATGGCTAAAAATCTCGGGGTTTTCTCTTTGTAGCTTAGTTTAAATGATTTATTCAGCTCCTCTGATGAATGAGACAATATTTTTGCTTAAAGTTTTGGAACTTAATTAACTGCGTTTTGATTGGAATTTTGAAAAGATCAACTACTACGATAGGACTTGGCATTAGTTTGCTTATCTAACAGGCACCAGCTTCAGGAGCGAGTAGTGTGAAGGTGACTCATGGAAGGCTCATCCTGAAGCCACTAATCACCGAGCTGATAACAATGGACGTGGATTAATAATCACCGAGATTGGGGTGATGTCGTTAATAAACGGAGATGATCCTCAGTTACAGTTATCGCAGGTAATCACCACCACCTAATGTTTCATCAATGTCGCTAAAATATTAGCCCAAAATACATATTTACAAATGGTTTACACGAAATTTTTTGAAAACGCACAACCAATCCTGATATACTATCATTTGTCATGGAACTAAATATCCTTTTTTTAGGATATAGACCAAATGGAACCTAGACTGCGATGTAGGTTGAATTACAAACTTCTTTTAACCACAGGTATTATATTGAACGTACTTCGCACCAAAATCAGTTCCATAATGAGTGCATTTATGATGTTTTCAATTCCGATATATAAACATATTATTATATATACAAATATATTTTTATTATTGACAGCAACGAAGGCGATTTGTTTATTTGAAGATCGACATAGAAACTACAGAATTTTAAAAAATAGAAATTTACAGACTCTTTTCTGTTATATTTACAAATTTTGAGGTGGTTAAAGGCCTTTAAAAAGGGCCGAGAAGAGATTCACGACGAACAACCCTCTGTATGGCTTCTTAACTTTTTTTTTTTTAAGAATACGTTTATTTAACATCTGGAAATTTATGGCTTCTTAACTAGCTAAACTGACAATGTGTTCCATGAGGAGTTTGTTCCTCAAGAATAAACAGTTAACACTGCCCACAACGTGATTTTGCTACAAAGACCCCAAAAAAGGGGTTCTAGTAATAAACGGCTTCTCTGCTATCTGATAACGCCATACCACTCACCTTGCCAAAACTCGCAACAAGCCGTAAGTTCCTGGTCAAACACCATATAAAAACGCTGCTCACCTCCCTTATTGACTGGCCCCAATTGACTTCTTTTTGTAACCCAGTTTAGGCAGCTGCTTTTCGTTGATTAAAGGGATCAGTCATAACGACCTAACGAAAGATACCCGAAACCGCTTTCCGGGGCGGGTATCTTCTGGGGGAATTCTTCTGGGGACAGCACTTTGAAGAATTTTAAGTGTTCGTGCCAATTTCTTTAATAAATTACTTTTAAAACAATTGCATAGCTCTCCGAACGCACCCTCTTCTAGATAAGTGCACTGTACATGTTGGTGAAGTCATTAGTCATTATGTCTGCAAGAGTTATGACCGATACTGAGGATGGTCATTCTACAGCTGTTTAATTTGCCGCAGTTTATTGTCGTTAATGTTGTTCCATACTGAATTTGTCATTTTTTTTTTTTTGTTTTTATTTAGAGTATGCCGGGTCCACCGTGGTCTTGTGGCAAACGCCATAGATTCTCATGAGAGAGACAAGGGTTCGAGTCCCTCCCGCGGCAGAGATTGTTCTAATCTGAGAGACCGTTGAAAAGGTTCCTTGCCTCACCATGGATGTCAGCCGAGTTTTCGGTGTACAGAAAAAAAAATTATAAATTTACATTGTGTCGTTAATCTCAAATTTATGTTAGTACGTATAATATGGTAGTTTCAGTAATTTTAAAATTTTATTTTTTCCTACTAAAATTCGAAATATATTATATATATTTATATATTAAATTTGAGTATTTGTTTGATAGTGGTGAGATATCCATCCTATTACAACCTGGTGATAGACAAGGCCAGCGAGGATTCATTAAGCACCTAATCCATCCAAGCTTTAATGGAACTAATCTGAAATGTATTAGCTAGGTTTTTAATTAAATTTATTTCCAGTTTAACACTTGATTATAATTAATATTTAATTTCCAATTAAAAATTCAATTTCAAATGTAACTTTTTCAAGCCCTTTTTCTACTATTATCTCGAGGACTGTGTGAGATGCAAAAAGCAGACCTATACTATCAAAAAGGGTGTCTCATTCGCCAACAGATTGATATGTTGACATGATGGCCCAAGCAACTATTTTCAAGATGATCTTAGATTAATGATTACATTTGTTTCTATTATAAACAGCTCCTTATTATAGAATTTGGAAAAATTGTGTTAAAACATAATTGTGTCTCAAATAACCCTATTCCAAAATAGAGACATTTTAATCAGGTTTCGACAATAATTTTTCTAAAAATTAAGGTCAAAATCATTAGCAGCGGAATCTGTCCACAAATCCGCCGGGAAATGTACTATTTGGTTTTGTTAGCAAAATCCGCTTACGGTTTTGCATTTTTGTATAAATAGGCTTCCAGAAACATTATTATAAGAATTTATACGTAGGGAGTCTAATTTAACCTCTTTCCAGGCGATAACATATTTGAGAAAGTTTGGAAAAAATATACTTTTTTTCCATAACTAAACAATTATACATGGAGTTAAATTACAACTTTGGGGGACTTTCACGCTTTCGAAAGGTTAAAAGTTTTTAACTTATGCTAAATTTATTAAACCTAATGCATAAGTATATAACTGATTCAACTGTTATGAAATCTTCCCCTAAATACTTTTTTTAATGCATTTTGACAAGTAACCTGAATGAAACACATTGAAAACTGAAGTTTTGAATTTGGGTTCAAATATGACGGAGTGACTTGAATTTGTTAATGCATCTTTAGCATTCCTCTAAACAATGTTTGTGAAAAGTTTTGTTACGTTCGGGGAAGTGCAAAAATCAAAAAAAAAATATTCTCTTATCAGACATAAGAGGCCATGGCTTGAGACAATGGAAAGCAATCTTTCGAAAGCATAATAAAATTCCTTAAAAAAATATAAATTAAATATTGATTTATAATCAATCTCAGCCACACAGAACACTTTCACTACAGCCATAGGGTCGAGGTTAGCTCAGTGGTAGAGCACTGGACTAATATGCTGGAGGACCTGCGTTCAAATCCCGAGCAAGCACTAAAGATGTTTATGTTCTAGTGTCTTCCTTCATGGGTTAGATTCGATCTCCCTGACCGTCCCACATTGGGACGAATGAGCAATCTAGGAGGAAAAAATTCTGTATTACTTAAATGGACCCGCCAACTAGATTAAAATGAACAATAACAACTTATGATGAACTTAAAACATGTTTTAAGGGGCTTTCCAATCAATGCGTAATAAATACACATATTAACAAGTCAGCAGCTACATCTTTGTCTTTGTTAAACAATAGACTTGAAATAAAAACACTCAACTGACCTGATCCAGGCATGTAAAGGCAATGTACCAAATTTATAATATTCCTTTAGAGCGGTTCCTCCCACCCCCTATGGGGAGAAATATCGCTTATAAGGTTGACCTCATGACACTATCCAGAAATGGCAACTAGAAAGTTTTACGTTTCAGAACCTATAGAACTAAAACATAATGGTGGTTCAAATTTGTGTGTGTGTGTATATATATATATATATATATATATATATATATATATATATATATATATATATATCGATATATTTTCTACATGTTTTAATTTCATCTAAACTAAGATATTTAAAGTTTGGTTACATTTGGAGTTAAGGAAGTATTTGAGTAAGAAATATGTTTTTAATTGGCATGCAAAGTTTTGTATCTCTTCGTAAAACGGTTGAAAAATAGTGGTAAATGTAAGGCGACTATTCGAAACCTTACTAAATGTTCTATAAAAAAATGTTCTGAAGCAATTTTCCAGTCGGACTTTTTTAATTGAAGACAACAGAGGGAGATCGTTCATAGATATCTGAGTAGCTCTACAAGGTTTTGAATGATTTCTTTTTGAGCTGAAACAAGTCTCTGAGTTTTGTGGCTTCCCCTCCTTCAAACGTGCCGGGACCTGCACGCCTATGCAGGTCCATGCCTGCTCACTCCATACCCATCGCCCGCACTTCCTCAGTCTTGTCAGTCAGTGTCCAGCATTGAAGGAAACTCCCCATTTTTACAATGGTCAAACTCGAGTACCGTGCGGTAATTAAATTCCTTTGTAAAGAGGGTCTTACTCCTGCACAAATTAAAGAGCGCTTGGATTGTGTATACGGGCAGTCCTCCCGCTCGTATTCCACAGTGAAAGAATGGGCAAAATTATTTAAGTTAGGGAGAGAAAGTCTAGAAGATGACCCACGTCCCGGTCGCCCATTGGAAGCTGTCACTTCTGAAACAATCCAACTTGTGGAATCTGAATTGCTGTCTGACCGGTGACTAAAAACCAAGGAAATAGCAGCGAGGTTAAGGCTTTCAAAAACAAGTGTTTTGAGGATCATCAAAGAACATTTGCATATGAACAAGGTTAGTGCAAGATGGGTTCCAAAGATTCTTTCAGCTGCTAAAAAACAGGAACGAGTTCACATCTGCAATGAATTTTTACGCGAGTATAATGCCGACCCATGGAATTTTTTGGACTCAATTGTAACTGGAGATGAGACAATGGTTCTATATTATGACCCTCTCAGCAAAAAAGGGTCCATGGAATGGACAAAACCAGGAGAAGCGCCTCCTTTAAAGGCAAAAGTCACGCAGTCAACAAAAAAGGTAATGGCCACAATTTTTTGGGACTGTAAAGGAATACTACTGATAGATTTTAAAGAAAGGAATACCCCAATGAATGGTGAGTATTATGCAGCCCTACTTCACCGGTTACGAAACGCCAATAAAGAGAAAAGGCGAGGGAAGTTAAGCAGAGGTGTCCGCCTCCTTCACGACAATGCCTCTGTCCACACAGCATTGATTTCCAAGGCCGCTGTGAAGGACTGTGGATTCCAAGAAATCTCTCATCCACCCTACAGCCCAGACTTGGCACCTAGCGATTTCTACCTTTTCTCAAAGTTAAAATCTGACCTTCATGGAAGGCGATTTAACACCGACGAAGAGCTCCAAGCAGCAGTGGAAGAACATTTTTTTCATGGTATAGAAATGTTGCCAAAGCGTTGTATTAAGTGTGTTGAGCTTAGAGGAGAATATATTGAAAAACAGTAAAACCAGTTTTTTTCTTTCACCTTTCCTTCTATCCCAGGCCGGAAACTTTTGGACCTTACCTCGTACAATGCTCTAAACGTTTATGGTTTCGAATGTTTCAGTAACGGACGTATCACACGATGAAGGATGACAATTACCCTTGCGTTTGGATTCTTGGAGGGGGGCGAGGGCGGATGATTGGTAAATACTAAGGCCTTTTCTTAGAGCTAGCTTTCTAGCTTTAATATAAGTATGCTTTGTTAATTTGTAGCCTACCATCAAAGCAAGGGCCTCTTTATTAGAAAAAAGACACATATGATTAGTTTCACTAAATCATTATTTTCAATTGAGTTGCAAATTTTGAGGGAGATTGAACTATTTCTCTGATAAGATTTAGCATCGAATCTTCACCGAATTCCTAACAGATTCTTCTATGGCATATGCTAATTCTTTCGTACTGCGTGACTTTATAATAACTTTAACTTTATTTAACTTTCCTCGGGCACAGCAGTCATCGAATCGTTTAATAGAGCGACCGAAAGCGACAGACAAGTAGATGGCAAAATTTCTTGAAACAAGTATTCGAACATGAACATACTGTCTAGCCAATCATTATTTTCAATTATAAATCTGTCCGGATATCTTCCAGCCTCGTGCCATTTCATTTTCGCTATTTTTTATTTGAAATGAGTCTTTATTGTAGCTGAAAACGTTGGAATAATATTTAGTATCTCAAACGTTTCCAAATATGGCAATATATATTGAATCTACATCCTTACAATTTCACCAAATACTAAATAGCTTCTTACGCAGGAATGGAATTTATTTTCCACAAAACACATAAGCAAACGAAAGCAGCTAAATGTTTCAATTTTCTCTCATATACCTTCTAAGTAACCTGTACCATAAATTTCACAGAGGTACTTTGAGGTACTTTTTAGTAAAAGTCCTTTTAAGTTTTAAAAATGCCTTATTTTAAAGCATATTAAAAAAAATTATATTTATTTATTTAAATTTTAACGTCCATTTATTATTAACTACGAATTTTACGACGGGTTATCTATAGGTTACCACCCTTTTCTAGCCAGGATAGGGGCAATGCCTTTTATTTTTTTCGAAAGAAAAGCCACCACCCCTAGTGGGAATCGAACCCACGACCTATTATTAAAAAAATTATAATAATGGGTCAAATTATAAACTAATTATTTGGAGAATCACATGCTTGAATAACAGTAGTATATATTAACAATTAAAAAATTAAAACTGAAAAAAAATATCAGTACGAAGATGTACGGAGCTCATTTGAAAGATTGAATGCTTTAAACCAAATGTAACCCGTCGAATCAAATACTATTTACAGCGTTGTGTTTACTTTGGAATTCGCCTACTAAAATCAAAACAACCTCTAATACGGTTTCAAGAACTACTTCCCTTTACACTAAATACAACAGTTTCATCAATTTCGAACATGAATTTTTTCCACCTAGATTGGTCATTCGTCCCACTGTGCGTCCCTAGGCCAGCCCAGCCTTTAAATAATTTATTAATGGGTACCTTGGTGCTAACGACCCTAGCAGTCAAAGCAGCAAGGGGAAAATCAGGTGTTCGGACCATATTACTGACCACACTATCTCCCTAGTGTGTCGTATGGCCATGAATCAGATACCTCTACAGTATCTGTCCCTCAGGGCCCTCGTGGCCTGTTACGGGACTGATTTTGTTTTTATAGCCAAATCATACCAAGGATAAGTATTATGTGAAAACACGCTAACTTGTCAAAAATCGTGCGAGTAGTACATTTTTTATTTAGGTCATGATTCAAGAAAAAGATTTTCATATTTTCTTTCTTCCATTTATTATGATTATTTGCTTATCGTCATGAACGTATGGAGGCCCGATCACCGTGAGATTTAAGGCTATTCTTGCGTAATGTTCGATTCTCACTAAGGATGGTAGCTATTCATTCGCAAAAAGGAAAGTTTTTTGATTGGAAAAGAGTGCGTTGAACAATCAAAATAAAAAAAAATGTATAATGTATGTTTTTTCTAAATGTAATTCTCAAAGTAAAATACGAATATAATTGAGAATTATGCGACAGTTTGCTATCGAATGAGTCAATGCAAGCGTCATAAAAGTTTCAATATATACATGCAGAGTGGAACCAGATTAATGCCGTCTATCCAACTCAATTTAAAGATCCAAGTAGAGACAGTGTATATTACATCTAAGTTTCTTTTAAAAAAAAACTATTACGAAAAGCCCAAGCAGTTAAAGCATTATACCGGATGCATTGTTTATAAAACTGGGCTTAGTAAGTATTGTCTGCTGTATATAGAGCTTAACCCACCGGCCGCATCTATTCGCCAGTTATAGGCAGATAGAAACTTCCTTCGTCTGAACAAACAGTCAGCGATAAACTTGAAACAGTACTCTTGGCTAGAAACTTTTAAGTCCTTATAAGCCCCATTCTAAGTCTACGGAGAAGTACGCCTCACTTACCGCATGAAGCGTCCCTCAGTTCTTGTATAATGCGGAACCGTAAGTCAACCCGTGGGGAAATGCAGGCTTATTTCAGTGAATGGCCACAAGGAGTAAGGTAAACAATATAATCTTGTTTACTAATGTTATGAACCTTTTTTTTCTTCTTTATTTATTTATTTTTATTTTATTTTATTTTTTGAGTTGTAAATACTTCCCCATATTCTTCTTTGTCAGTCTTATTTTCTTCTTGTGCCTTATTTTATTTATTTATTTTTATTTTTTGTTTTTCTTCCAATCTGACTGCTATATTAACGGACTGTGATTCTGCTGTTTCCATCCACGAGTTTATCGTTGCAATCACGGAACTCATTATTTTACGTACGTCAGACACAGGGCTGCCATTTTTTTTTCCAAAGAATTGAAACTCTTTTTTTAGATACTTGAACATCCCATATAAAAACATTTGGGTACTTACGTATTAGAGTCAAAGCAGGTTAAAGAGTCGGGCCTCAGAGAACTGGATCTACACCAGGTCAGAGAGCTGGATCAAGCAGCCAAATCAGTTTTTGCCAGTATGGCGACGGGATTATCAACGATTTGGGTTAACTAGAGTTATGACCGTTAACTTAGAGTGAAAAAGTCCGTCTCGCAGGAACTGCATCATCTTAGCGCGGGTCCGTTCATATCCCTAGTCTAATTTGGAAAGATTAAAATAGAAGCAGTTATTATTTTGGTTCCACCAGTCTTTTTTTTTTTAATTAATTATTATAATGGCGTGTCAACCCTTAAGGTCACTAACGCAATTCCTGTGTGTAGTAAAGTCTTGAAAGGTCATGATATACGATCTTACCTGGAAGGGTCGGCTAACACTAGGTCCCGCTAGTTACAAGGTCTTGGAATCTTGGAAATCTATATTTCTAACAATAAATTGTTTTTGTTATTTTACTTATCCAGTTTTATTGTCAAATACATTATCCAACTATAAGCAATTAAAAAATAACAAGGAATAAAATAGACAAAAAGAACCGTTCGAATAAACGAAATCAATTAATTTAAAGTTTTAAGCACTCATTTCTCTGATTGACATCGCCTAATTAAAACTTTCTTCAGAACCTTTTTTGTAGAGCATTTAGTAAGCTTTCGAATGGTAATCTTCAGCTTCAAAAGATTGTCAACGGTTTTCGAGATACTAACGAAAGTATACAAAGTTACCAAAACTTTTTTTGTCTGTTAATAAAATATTTTATTCTAACCCTTCCTTTACTCTAAACGTAAAAAAAATTTCAACATATTAGTGTTGATGAAATTCGAACATGCAGAAAATGTTTCAACTGTATCCCATAATTCTAAGTACCAAAATCAATGACAAACAACCCTCCCTAGGAAGGACGCTAGGCAGTTGAAAAGCTATATCTTGGAAATCCATATCTCTAACATTAAATTGTTTTTCTTATTTTTCTTAACCTGTTTTATTTTCAAATACATTATCCAACTATAAGCAATTAAAAAATAACAAGGAATAAAAAAACAGACAAAAAGAAAAGTTCGAAAAAGCAAAATCAATTACTTTAAAGTTTTAAGCTCCTATTTCTCCGATTGACATCGCCTAATCAAAACTTTCATTAGAACCTTTTTTTAGAGCATTTAATAAGTTTTCTAATGGTATTCTTCCGTTTACCAAGATTCTCAACCTTTTTCGAGATATTAAGGAAAGTAAACAAAGTTACTAAAACTTTTTATGTCTGTTAATAAAATATTTTATTCTAACCCTTCCTTAACTCCAAACGTAACCAAAATTTCAACATATTAGTTTTGATGAAAGTAGAACATGCAGAAAATGTTTCAACTGAATCCCATGATTCTAAGTACCCAAACCAAAAACGGTATTCAAAAACTATTTTTCCCATTTTCTCAAAAATGGTTAAAGCTATTAAAGCCTTGAAAATAGTTTCATTCGTTTTCCTAGCCCAGGAAGCATATAAAACGAGTACTTACAAGCTTATGAACTCAAAAACGTAAGCGTTACGATTTTTTTTGCGCGAATTTCGCCCCAAACGCCATCTTCCAGTAGGCGGATTTTGCTGGTTAATGAACTTGACCTTTCAAATTAGACAAAAGATTTTTGTACCAAATTTCATCAAAATCGGACCATTCGTCTGGGAGCTACAGAGCGAACAGACAAATATATATATATATATATATATATATATATATATATATATATACAAATTTGAACTACCGTTATTTTCGGTCTCTAGGGGTTCTGAAACGCGAAATTTTCTAGTCGGCACTTCCGGATTGTTTCATTGTATCAACCTTATAAGCGGGGTTCCTTCCTATTGGGGAGGGAGGAACCGCGCTAAAAACGCGTAGCACTTATATTAATAGATAATTGCTATGCGTTTCCGCTCGCTACGCTCGCTCAACGTTATATCAAAACTCTAATCAATCGAAGTCGTTGATAATATAGATCAAGGATGGTTTTTCGTTGGCTAATGGACTGATAAACAATTTAGCATCGCTTCGAAACAGTAGCTTTCGTCCTAGCTATTCTGTTGTCGCTAACTCGCACAAACACTGAAATCGCGTAACAAAAAAAAAACAACAACAATTGCGTAGGTAAATAAAGCACAAATGAATTGCGTTAAACAGACAAAGGGAACAAGATGGTTACTATAAACACAATAGATGATGATATCTCTGATAGTGATTGACCAATAGAAATGCGCTATCCATGGTCCAGATCTCTGAACGAGACCCGCCTCTTTAACCTGCTTTGACGCTAATACGTAAGTACCAACATTTCATATATTGAAAAATATTGAATTATTTGTTATTTATAAATTCAAGAAAATGACTTTGATGTGCGATCAAAACCAAAGTCATTTCCTTGAATTTATAAATAACAAATATTGTAGTATTACCCCTTAACTAAAGCGTATTATAAAGCTCCACAGATGTCGCGTGGATTTAGTTTTACGGGTTGTATAACTTAGGGTTTTTTTTTTTTTATTTTCGTTAAGCTTCTGTTACATAGTTTACTACTTACTCCGACTTAAATTAAAGGTTATAAGTAATTTTGAAGTAGTACTTTTAAGATTATATTGATTATTTTAAGCTGTCTTTAGAATTTTGAGTCCGTTATTTTTAAATGTTCATAAAATTCTTTGAGCCAACTATATGTCCAGAAATGAACCAATTAGGACTTTTCGTCATTTTCTGATAAATTAATTATTTTTAGAAACGAAAAATGTTTTTCAGCTAGTTAGGGATGTTCATGGCAAATAAGATAGTTTTCGTTCGTCCTATGAAATGTGGACAACTCCTGCATCCCTGAGTTTTCACCTCTGGGTTTGTTGAAACTTGGAGTGAAATAATACACGCTTTCTACCTCCCCCTAGGAATTCCTAAATGAGTGACACATGTTGTCTTTCTGCTATTCCCAGCAGGCACTCAGCTCGAGTAACACTCTCTCTCTCTCACACTCTCACACACACACACGCACTCCCTCCAACAGTACTGCGATCTTCTTCATTAACTTATTCTCACCCTCTTCCGTATCGTGTCTCTAAATCCTTTTTCTCGCTTATTGTATTAATTCGCCTCCATCTAGTGAAACTTTTGCCTTTCAAATTAAATTCTTCGGGCAATTTTTAATTTCAAACTTTAATCAAACTTTAAAGTAATCAAAAGTCATCTGATAAATGGTATATTAATAAATTGCGAATTAGCAGCAAAAGGACTTCCATGATTTCGTATTCAATAAAACGTGGCAAATAAAATAAAACCACTTCCTGTGTGATGTCTATAAGAAAAGGGGAAAAAACTAGAAAATTGATTTCGGGCATTCTAAAAGGACGGATTAGGTCCTAAGGTCCTAAGATTGTCCACCCGTTTAATATTAATTCAATCTATGATATGTGAATTTTAGTTATGTTTAAAAAAGAGGAACTAGTAAGAAAAAACGTATAAACGTGTGTATATATATATATATATATAGGTATATACAGGGTAGTCTCGAAGGAAATCGCCATACTTGAGGGGTTTGTACGCCAACTAAAGTGTAGTTGACATATAATATTATATTACATGATTTTAAATTAAAATTTAAAGTTTATTTACATTATGTTTGTGCATCAGTCTTTTTGCATTTGCATCCTAGGAAAATCAGTATGGATCAGAAGGTAGATGAATTATCTGCCTTCGGTAGGATATTCATGTCTCTATAGGACACTATGGTAGCAACACATTAAGCTGCGTTCAAATGAGTTGGTATAATCCATTGTTGTGTAGGTAATGTAGTATAGAGTCTATGTGTTGGCTATCTTCACTTAACAACTCGCATAAGTTGTAGTGTAAGTTCAGGTCACGTCGTCTCATGCATTCTGTGAGTAAGTGTTTTATCGTAAGAGTAGTGTTACATATTTCACATTGCGGCTGTTCTTGTCTCGTCATTAAGTAACTGTGAGTAAGTCGAGAATGACCAATCCTTAAGCGGGTCAAAACCACTTCTTCTCTTCGGGTTCCACGGGAACTGGATGGCCATTCTTTTACTGTATGTTTGATAGAACGGAGTTTATTTTCTGTTAGTTGTGTCCACGAATTTTGCCAGAATAATGTTATAATGTCTCTTGTTCTGTTTGTCCATTCTCGGTGGGTTAGTCTTGTTATTTCTACGTTTGTTTGTTCAGTAGCTGTTTTTGCATGAGAGTCGGCCAACGAACTTTTGCCTAAGTCTTCGTGACCTGGTAGCCAGTGTCTGTTTAGTGTGTGAGCATAGATATGTGTGTAAATAATAAAAACAAACTTTTATTAAGCATAATGTAATGTAAATATGTAAATATATAGACAATACGCTGATATAATGTAATTTAGTAATATATGTATATGTCTGTATATGTATGTATATATATATATATATATATATATATATATATATATTTATATGTATATGTATGTATGTTTATATAAAGTTCGTTGGCCGACTCTCATGCAAAAACAGCTACTGAACAAACAAACGTAGAAATAACAAGACTAACCCACCGAGAATGGACAAACAGAACAAGAGACATTATAACATTATTCTGGCAAAATTCGTGGACACAACTAACAGAAAATAAACTCCGTTCTATCAAACATACAGTAAAAGAATGGCCATCCAGTTCCCGTGGAACCCGAAGAGAAGAAGTGGTTTTGACCCGCTTAAGGATTGGTCATTCTCGACTTACTCACAGTTATATATTTATATGTATATGTATGTATGTTTAACCACCATAGAAGAATTGAATCGGCTTTATAATTTCATTGAAACTATCT
This sequence comes from Gonocerus acuteangulatus, assembly GCA_946811695.1. Classification (NCBI taxonomy): domain Eukaryota; kingdom Metazoa; phylum Arthropoda; class Insecta; order Hemiptera; family Coreidae; genus Gonocerus; species Gonocerus acuteangulatus. Next base: position 35,641,611 of record OX328124.1, on the reverse strand, counting down.
GTAACAAGTTTCACTCTCTTAGTATCAATGAGTAAATTCACAATATCAACAATTTTTCCAATCAATAATGTTTTACTTTCAGTTTTAGTTTTTGTAATTTTTTGTATCGTGAAGCGGACTTTAATAAACATATTTTTATAATACTGATGCATTTAACGTAATATTGATATGTACTTTATTGTTAAAAAAACATCATAAAAATAATCTTAGAATTTTTTAGTAAAAATGTATGATTAATATAAACAACGTATGAATACAACAAATATATTAATGATGTAAATTATATATTAAGTTAACTTTAGAACTATATAACATTTATATTGTCATTTGATGTGAAATTGTTGAAACATTATAGCATATACCAGACTCAAAATGGAAAGAAACAATGTGTCTATTATTGATATTATTTGTACAAGGTATATCTTACACAAATAAATAAATATCTATCTATCTATCTATCTATCTATGTATGTGTGTGTGTAGGTATATATGTATATATATATATATATATATATATATATATATATATATATATATTAACATAATAACACATATTTAATAAGCATTTTCTTTAGATTTCTTGGAAGTTACTTAACCATCATTAGTGGAATGTGCTTTACTAGGAATATATGCTAACCATAGGCCGTACCAACTGTATCGGGCGTCATATTTATTTTCTGGATAAATTAATTCATAATATGATGTTCAGAATCATAAATTGACAGATCATGACATAATTAAATATTCTGAATATAATTTAACAATGCCACAAAACATACATATTAATGGACTCCATTAAATGGACAAATAAATCACATGTAGGTACTAAAACAAAATGATACTTTACAAATTACTACTCCAACCCATTTGGGCTTATCCAAACATTCCGTTCTAAAGCTCTAAGAACAATACTCAAAGCTCCCTTCTAAGTTTCCAACATCAACCTTCATAAAGACCACAATATCCCACTCGTTAAAGACGTTATATTATTCAGATTCCAATGTTTTTATGCTAATCTTTCCACTCTTCAAAATTCTGAAGTCCTATCCGAGCGTCACCCACCCACTCTCTCCAGCAAGGTGATTCAGAAGACGGTGGTCCAGAGATCTGCTGCGGTTACAAAGTAAAGTGTTGGGCTTTCTCTTTCTTCAAATGCGTCACCGGTCTCTCTTCGACTCCAGTCACTGGTCGGAGCAGAAGGGAACTTGTGTAGGCACTTTCAACGTCATCGTAGCGTCTTTCAGACGTTAACCGAGGGTGAAGTTGGGAGGCGTCGACCTCAGGAATTTTATATTTTATCATATTACGAGTTGTATTAATATAAAGAATGTAATAACCAATAAATAAATCAATTGAAGAACAATAATGGACAAATAAGAAAAAACTTAATTTTTAAAATTAACCACACAATTTCATACTTTTTATTTAACTTTCCTACATGTTTCGTGCCAATTTGGCACGTCTTCAGGGGAATATGCTTCAAAACACAACTTCCCCTAAAGAGGTGCCAGAAGTGTATAGGGGGGTGTAGTGTTATTGATCTTATGCCTTTTTCGATAATTCTATAAATTTAAGCAAAGGATAAGTTACTTAATTTTTAACATTTTAAAAAAAAAAGAGAGAAATTAAAAAAAAAAAAAGAGTAATAATGATATTTTTTGAATAAGCAATAATTTCATAGTTTCGCTGAAAATGCACGTAGAAAGAATAATTGTAATACATTAAAAATAACTTTTTTTGTGTGTGTGTGTTATTGGCGTATCAATATTTGGGAGGCATATAAAGTAAGTTCCCTGTAAATAAATACACTGTATTATAGGCTTAATGATTTATCGATAGGAATCGTCTGAAAGTCTGAATAAAATATCGATGTTAGCCTTAGCCCCGAATAAGATCCTAGAGAGTTGCTTGAATAAAAAGTCTATCTGTGGATTTCCCAGCCAACTGGCCTCATTAATAAATATAGAACCATTTATCTAGGAAAGCTGCTTACATTACATAGCTTTCTCGAGATGATATACTACCATTATAAATCAAATTCCCTTTTATTTATCGACACTAACAGCCGTTACTTTCTATCAATGAGAAAATATACTATACTATGGATTGTCTAGAGATATAAACGCCCCTTTTTTATGAGAAGGAAGCTAAATAACACTAATTTTTCCTTTCAAATTTCATTATACTCCCAAATAATTGACATCTATGGCAAACAGCATATTATCCTCAGTATGAGCCGATGTAGGCATCAATCGATGCTGCTCCAAAAAATCATGAAAGTGTGTAAGTAAATTCAGAAATAGAGAGAAAATCTTTTAAAAAATTGGTAAATAGATAGAAAATAAATTTAAAAAAATGCTATATAATTAAGTATATAAGATCGTTCTGTGGGGCTGTAAGATTATTGCAAGAAGAAGTGAATTGTACTACTTATGATTATGTAAACATTGGTCCCAGGATGTATGTGGGTTCTGTTCTGAATAAACTTTGATATTGATGAGGTAGGGTAAGATCATTTCAGGTCCCTTGCATTTAAATAGAAATTTTATGAGAAATTAATTAATTATTTTATCAATATCATTTCCATCGATACATCTTTATCAAACGTTATTTTTAACGCGCATTCACTCAATCGCTGACAGTTGAACATTGTGACAACAAAAAAAAAGAGGTACAAAACTCATCCAGCAGTTCACACGTGACCAAGGGAAATAAGGTTTCATACATACATATACATATATATACATAAATATATATATATATATATATATATATATATATATATATATATATATATATATAAGACACGACAAGAGTTTCTCGTCCAGCCACGAGCTAAAGCAGGGGTGGGGTAAAAAAAGTATATAGAGCTGGCTTACCTCTGACGGGTCAGAGTCCACGCCCGTTCCTGAGGTCTTGGCCGAGATGGCGATGAGAGGTAGGTCAGCTCCAAATATTCTCTAACCTCTCCCAAAGGGAATAGTTGCTAACTTTAGCTAGCTGTCTCTCTCTCACTTAATCTTTTCTCTCATCTTAGCGATGGTTTATGATATTTATGTATGTAACAGTAACCCGAGTATGAACAGCAGTTTTGAGAGGAATTTCCGCTTCTCTAAAGTATTTCCCCATTATCTATTGCTTTAAATCCCGTCCTTGCTAATCGGTCCCTTACACACACACACACATATGTATATATATGTATATATATATATATATATATATATATATATATATATATATATATTGTGTAAATAAATAAATTACTGACGTGTCTGATTGCTGTGTAGCTTGCCTTTAATATTTTTATTTTATAATGGGATAAGGATACGCCCTAGTATTCTGGGCATTTTCAAACCGATTGTAAAAAGCCACCATTATCCGTCTCTCCAATACTCTGAGTTATACTCTTTGCTGAGAGTATAAAATGGATAAGCGAGATGAAAAAGCAGACCTCAAAGGGGTGAAATAGGGGAGCTTATCCAGCCGAAGCAGATGGTTTTCATGGGCCATTTCCCCCCTAGGAAGTGGGGGTGCAGATGCAGCAAGGATTAGCTACCATGTGCACTATACATATAGTTATCCCCTGAATAGCTAGTCCTGAGTGAAGGGAGGTCATCTAAATCAGGGGTAATGGTATTAGGGATGGGAAATAAAGGCAATGTCCCTCCCTTTTCATTAGAATTCATCCTATATAGCAGCTAATGTCTATTCTACCAGTCCCTTACTCATTTTTGTTCAATCAATCCACTATATTTACATTTTATACGATGCTGTTCTATCATTATTATTAATGCCATCTGCACAAACGAAATACATCTAGGGAAATAAATATTTCTATTTAGGAATCTTAGTTATTGGACTTCGCGCTGTAGTATAATGTGGGATTAAAAAAACATGTTGTAGGTAATTTGTCATCTTCGGAGCAAAGAAAACTAAGGACTAATAAGATAATACTTTAAGCCATTCTAACAAGGTCTAATATTAATGCGTTAATATAGGTAATAATCATCAAAACATTATATTGAGGCAATAATAATGATGGTTTAGTGTAGAGTGTATTGCGGCAATTTTTTGTAAGGTAGGTTTTAAGCTAATCTAAAAAAAAAAAAAAAAAAAAAAAAAAAAAAAAAAAAAAAAAAAAAAAAAAAAAAAAAAAAAACGGCTTCTTCAAATTTCGGCTTGAAAAGGTCTGTTTCTAACAACAAAATATAGTTTCTCATTTTACGTATCCTGAATTACTAACAATACATATTCCCACTATAAGCATTTACAAAAATAACTAGCTCTAAAAAACTAAGATAAACAGAAAAAAGTATCGTTCAAATAAACTAAACCAACAACTTCAAAGTTTTAAGCGCCTTCGAATGTAGACTAACCTATCGAAAATGAGTTCAGAAAATGTTTTGTAGGGCATTAATTACAACTTCGAATGGTTGCTGTCAATTTACCACGATTTCCCAACTGTTGTAGAGATTTTAAAGGAAATTACTGTGCTCATATCTGTTCATATTTTTTTTTCTTTTTCGAACTACAAATGTAAAATATATATATATATATATATATATATATATATATACATATATATACATATATATATATTATATATTATATATATAATAAACTTGAAATATTCTAGTTGGCATTTCTAGGTTGCGTAATGAGGTCAACCTCATAAGCGGTTTCCTCCCTATAGAGGGAGGCAGGAAAAACACCAAAAAGTTCATAAACATCTCCAAAGCCACTGTTACAAATAGCATCTTCCAGTCTAGTCCAGGAACCTGAAGAGAACAGACGTGTCAGCTCTGAGGGATTACGGCCAAGACACGCTCTACCCAGCTCGGTGTTAGAGCAGTTGAAAGTTTAGACAGCCTCTAGTCTGTCTCCCAGCTAAGTTTAGCATAAGTTCTAAACTATCTTATTATATTTTTATTTTACCTTATTATATCTATTCCTCAATGCAATAGACTAAAGGTGGCAGATGCACCATTAAAGAGAAATTTCATATTATTTTACATTATTTAATCATAATTATTATTATATTTATTTCCCACTTTCTTCAGCATTAAAAGAAACCGAGTATTAGTACTTATTTTAATTTTAAATTTACTCAGTATCATATTAATAAAGGTTATAATAGGCTTAGTTTTGCAATTTGGGAAAAACAGAATATAGTTTAATATGAATAAACCCCCAGACCCTCCCCTTAATTCCCCCGAAAGGAAAAAAGTCAAAAGAGTCTGGAATCAGATTCAAGAAAAAAAAATAAGCCCACAAGATGTTATATCTGTTAATACAAATAAATTTTTAATAGTTGAGTATGCAGGAGATGGGGATCTTTCAAAAGTCTCTCCCTTCTTGATAGCCAAAACTATTAGAAACCACTGTGGGGAGCCAAAAAACATAAAAAAATTAAGAAATGGGACACTTCTGATTGAAACCCTAAATAAAGAACAATCAGAGAAATTAATAGAGTTGACAAATTTAGGATCTTCTATCACAGTCACTGTTAAACCACATGAAAAATTAAATATAAGTAAAGGAGTCATCTACTGTCCTGATTTGGATAATTTGAATGAAAATGAAATTTTAGAAGAATTGAAAGAAGAAAAAGTAATTGAAATTAAAAGAATTATCTCCAAAAAATCCGGGATAGAAAGGAAAACACACTTGTATGTTTTAACATTCTCACTGCCAATCCTCCCAGAAATAATAAACATAGGCTTTTACAAAATCAGAATAAAATTATATGTACCAAACCCCGTTAGATGTAGAAAATGTTTAAAATTCGGCCATTTTTCAGACGGCTGTCAAAAAGAAGCTATCTGTGGCTTCTGTACTAAGCCCATTCATCCCGAAACTCCCTGTTCCACATTCGTTCCTAAGTGTATCAACTGTAATGATAGGCATCACAGCCTTGACCAAAAATGCCCTAAATTTATAGATGAAAAAGGAATCAAACTGATTCAATTTAGAGACAAAGTCACTTATACCTTGGCAAAAAAACAATATTTTCAGACTCTAGGAACATCGATGAGTTACGCTGCCGCTGCTAAAAATAAAAAGGAAGTTTGTAATGTAGGCACACAAACTGACACATTTATTCAAACAACTAATGAAGATAAGGTTATGAAACCTCCCATCTTTGATAAGCCTAGAACAGGTGGCTCTATTATCACTGACCATGTGCTTACTCTCCCTCCCGCGCTAGCCTCTCTCCCCTCCCCTTCCGAGGCTAACCTGCCTTCCCCTCCTGCCCTAGCCTCGCTCCCCTCTATCTCCGGGGCCAGCATTTCTTCCCCTCCCGTCCTAGCATCTCTCCCCTCTATCGCCCCTCCTCCTCTTACCCCTCCGGCGCCTCCTCCACTGCCTAGCGCGCCGGTGGGAAATCCAAAACCTCCAAGGCCTGGAGATAAAACCTCCAAGAAAACAAAATTATCTAGGAAACAAAAATGCCAGGAAGAACCTGCTATGGATATATCCTAGCTTACATCAACTTTATGACTAGTAAAACAACGCAAATCCATTCTCTCAATAATATATTTTTGTTTATTTTAGTATTAAGCACATTTGTGTTCCTATTAATTTTAAATTATTTATTAAGGTCTCCCAACTATCAAATAATGTTTAGAAGTAGATATTTTCTATTTTATAATTTTCTCAACTTTATGTTTAAGAAATATGTTCTTAACTTTTTTAGAAATATTTCTTGTTTAGAAATACTCTCCTCATTTATTGTACTGCAGCTGGTAAATTTATCTAATCAAAATTTCAATAATATCATGGAATTGTAACGGCTTACGTACACAATTTGAAGAATTTAAAATTCTTTTCCATAATCAAAACCCAGCTGTAGTATGTCTACAAGAAACCCATTTGAAAACAAATAATAATTTTAATATTAAAAATTGTACAACCTTTCGTAAAGACAAAGAGACACTAGGCAGAGCCTCCGGAGGAGTCCTTATTGCAGTTAAATCCCAATTCTACTCGGAACTTGTAGACATGGACACACCCCTACAGGCCATAGCGATAAGAGCTCACCTCGCTTTCCCAATCACCATATGCAATATATACTTACCTCCAACTGAGCCAATAGACGAAACAGCCTTAACTCATCTTATTAATAGTTTACCATCTCCATACATCGTGACCGGTGACTTCAACGCCTCTCACCATTCCTGGTCACCATCTCCTACAAACTCCCGTGGCAATACTATGCATAGGATAATAGACACTGTTGACTCTATCTTACTAAATAATGGCAATGCTACATATATCAGCCCGGCCTATGGCTCTTCCTCGGCTATTGATCTTACCTTTTCTTCACCAAGTATCGCTAACCTCTTCGTCTGGGACACTTGCGAGGATCAACATGGTAGTGACCACTTCCCCATAGTCCTCCTTCCAACTAGATCTCTACCATCTCTAGAGACAGTACCAAAGTGGATCATCGATAAAGCTGATTGGATTCAATTCTTGGAACAGCTCACACTATCTCAGGATGACTTACCTTCTGACATCCCTGGTATGGTAGAAGTCCTGTCTAAACATATTATTGAATCAGCCAAAGAAACGATCCCTAAAACAAAGGGCCGGCCTTCTAATAATCACGTACCCTGGTTCGACAACGAGTGTCGACAAATCATAAAAGAAAAAAATAGAGCTCTCAAAAAGTTTCAAAAGTTTCCTACCACCGAAAACCTTATTAGTTATAAAAAAATGAAATCTAAAGCAAGGCAACTTATGAAGCAGAAGAAAAGAATATCCTGGGCCAATTTTGTAGAATCCATCAACATTAACACTCCAATAAGAAAAGTCTGGGAAAAAGTCCGCTGCATGTCAGGATCTAAATATTTGGAATTTCCTATTGTTAAATTAAATAATTTAATAATATCTGATCCACAGGAACTTTGTGAGATATTTGCAGATCATTTTTCGCAAATATCAAACTCCAATATAGAAGAAGACGCACCACCACAAACTCCAGAGCCCTCTGAAGAAGCAAACAGCACACACTCCGAAATAGATTACAATAGACCTATATCTTATCAAGAACTCAACTCGGCCATTAATGAACTAAAAAATTCTGCCCCAGGAAACGACGATATCCACAATGCCATGATTAAACATCTCACCCCACAAACGAAAACAGTACTCCTTCACATCTTCAATAAAATATGGGACAAAGCCATTCTTCCGTCACAATGGCTAGAGACAATAGTTGTACCCATCCTAAAGCCTGGTAAAAATAAATTACTTGTTGACAGCTACCGGCCAATATCTCTCTCAAGTTGCCTTTGCAAACTGCTTGAGAGAATAATCAACAAGCGCCTCGTATGGACACTTGAAAAATTTAAACTTCTCTCGGATGTACAGTGTGGTTTCCGAAAAAGCCGATCTACAATGGACCACCTTATTGCATTGGAAGCTGAAGTCCTGAATACTTTTGTGGAAGGAAAAGAGGCAATAGGCGTATTCTTCGACCTCGAAAAAGCCTACGACACAGTAAGAAGAAGTAGTGTCCTGAATCAGTTACAGAAGTGGGGATTTCGTGGTAGACTTCCTAATTTCATTAATTCATTCCTCTCAAATAGGTCATTAAAAGTGAGAATAGGCAATAAATTATCAAGCAGCAGAAGAATACTTAATGGGATTCCACAAGGAAGTGTTTTAAGTTGTGCCTTATTTGCCATTGCCATTAATTCCATTACTGATCAGATTCCAGCTTTAGTCCGTAAATCATTATTTGTTGACGATCTGAAAATCTTCCTTAAATTTCAAGATGTCCATTGGGCATCTAGAGTCCTGCAGAACACCATCAACAAACTGAATTCCTGGGCCAGAAAAAATAATCTAAATTTCTCTACAAGCAAAACTAAATGCATTTTATTTACAAGAAAAAGACGACCAAGCCTAACTCCTGATCTATTTTTAAGTGACCACCGAATTTCATTCACAAACGAAGTCCGCTTTCTGGGAATGACATTTGACTCTAAGCTTAACTGGACTAGTCACATCAAACACCTCAAGGAAGACTGCTTTAAAAAGCTTAATTTATTGAAGGTTCTAGGCAAAACCACATGGGGTGCCGACCGGAAATCACTGCTCATGATTTATAAAAGCCTTGTGTTGTCAAAACTGGACTATGGCAGCTTAGTGTACGCCTCAGCTAAAAGCAGTGTACTCTCATGCCTAGACTCTATCCATCACGCAGGAATCCGACTATCCACAGGAGCCTTTAGGACAAGTCCGATCACAAGCCTCTGTGCAGAGGCAAGTGTGCCGCCACTTTTCATCCGGAGGCAACAACTAATTTCCTCCTATCTCGCTAAAATCGTTTTCCAACCCTCAAATCCTGCATATAACTATTTAGTTCACCCCAAAAACCTTGAACGCTACAATCAAAAAATGAATCACCCGGCACCATTAGGCGTAAGACAAAGATATGTTATTGGCTCAATCCCGGAAATTAATCTTCAATATCTCGACGTTAATGAGCCACCATGGACGTACAAAACCCCGAATATTGACATGCGCCTTAGTTCAGCAAAGAAGGATACTCCAATAATTGCACTCAGGTACAAAGCGGAAGAGTTAATAAACTCATACCCAAAGGGGCTGGTCATGTACACTGACGGCTCAAAATACGAAGATAACGTTGGTGCAGCAATAGTCTGGGACAACAATGTCTTAAAACAGAAGCTCTCTTCTCTAGCCTCCATCTACACCGCAGAAATGCTAGCAATTTCCACTGCCCTGTATAATGCAATTTCATCCCCAGAAAAAAATGTTGTAATATGTACAGATTCGCTGTCGTCCCTAAGAAGCATTGCAAACTATGATAAAACAGGCCCTCTAACCTCAAAAGTATTTCATTTTATCAACATCCTAAACTCTCAGTGCAAATCAGTAAACTTTATTTGGACCCCTTCACACATAGGTATTGCAGGCAACGAAAGAGCTGACAAAGCAGCCAAGGAAGCAGCTGTTATGTCTGTACCCCCTGTAACAGCTCTCGATCCAAACGATATTAAAAGCTGGTTGAGAAGCAAGGCATATCAAGCTTGGGAAAATGCTTGGAGGTCCGAGCCAGCTGTAAACAAACTGCGGCGGATAAAGGATACCACCAAGGAATGGGCCACCTCGATCCGCGGAAATAGAAGAGAGGAAGTAGCTTTGGCTCGAATGCGAATCGGTCACACAAAGCTTACCCACGTGTACCTAATCAACAAGGACCCACCCCCAAACTGCAGTACATGTCAAGTCCAACTAACTGTCCAGCACATAATAGAGGAATGCCCTAAATACCGGCACCAATTTGCTGCTGAAGGTATTAACAGAAACCTCGCAGTGTGCCTTGGAAACAATCCCTCAGACGTTGCCAAACTGTTAAATTTTCTTAAAACTGCCAGTCTCCTGAAAAACTTATGAATTGTTATCATTATATTTATTTATTTATTTTTATTTTTTTTTATTTATTTATTTTTTTTTATTTTTTTTTTTTACGTATAAAAATGAAACCTTTTGTGAATAAATATGTGAGCGAATGTATTTTTCCTTGTTATAATACTGAATTTTATTTGCTAGCTGAAAACTGAAATTTTGTCTATTGAACTGTACCCAATTCAGAACTATATCTTTGTCATATAAAGAAAGAAAAAGAAAAGAAAAGAAGAGGAAAAAAAAAAAAAGAAAAAAAAAAAAAAAAAAAAAAAAAAAAAAAAAGGAGAGGAAAAAAAAATAAATATATAGATATATAAAAAAAAAAAAAAAAAAAAAAAAAAAAAAAAAGAATTCAAAAGGTAGAGAAAGAATAAAAAAAAAATAAAAAATAAATAAAAAAATAATAATAAAAGAGAAAAAATATATATAAAAAAAAAATGAAATGGGAAAAAGAAAAAGGGAATTAAAAAAAAAAAAATAAATAAAAAAAAAAATAAAAAAAAAAAGAAAAAAAAAAAAAAAGAAAAAAAAAAGAAAAAAAAAAAAAAAAAAAAAAAAAAATGTACCTCTCTGTTAATCCTACCCACTATTATTATTATTACTATTATTATTATAATTGTACAGGTCTTCCCTTGTCCTTTTTAATCTGTATGAAACAATACCACCTAAGAGAATGGATATGCTAGTCATATAAAACAATGTAGGTTCTGGCGTAAAAACATGATAAAATGTTAATCGCCACTAAATCCTGATCCTAATCCTAATCCAAATAGCATCTTCCATGTGAGACATCTCAGGCATACTCAAGAGTGGCAATAACAAATAATACTTTACGAATAAATTCTTTTCTAAATGAAAATATTATTATAAAACGTTTATTTGACACACTAACAGAAAATATGAATTACTATCATTCTTTTAATACTATTCAACTATGCTGATTTTCTTCTTGAGTTTTTGTGCACTTTATTAATATTAACTGGTATAGACATTGTATTAAATTATCTAGCATCCCTTATCATTTATCAGTCCATTTTCTGTTCTCAATTTCAAAAATGAAGTGCAGAAAATGGAAGATGGAAAAGAGTAGAAGAATAAGTCTCAATACAAAGTGTTCTGTCTTCTACACGAACAATAATCGTTCTTCCTCACACTCCTTTACATCTTCACAAAAGAATGAATACTAAACCGGCTCGGCACTAATGCCTACCAGGAGAAGCGCCGGGAAAAAAATAACTAATGCGGGATGTTTCTGTAGGAATTTTGGGTAAATCGGGTGAAATCACTGAAAGGAAAAATGGATCATGTTTTTTTCTATTGATATTTTTAAATTTAACCCGCTACTGTACTTGCAATTAATATTTATTAAATTAAGCGCTCAATAATTATTTATTTAAAATGATAAATGGCTTAGCAAAGCGTTAATTTTACAAAGGGATAATTAAGTCTATGTTAATACTGCAAAATATATACAAAGTGCGTGTGTAATGTATAAACTTAGATGTATTCTATTGTGCTATTAAATTTAAGGATATCTTGAAGAAGAGTACCTATTTAATATATGAAAGATGTACATTTAATGAAATTTTGCATTTGGGATATCTTATTCATAACTTGTCTTGTTGATTTTCGTGCCATATTCCGCAGACCTTACGTTATCAGGTCGGCGAGCGAGCCTTTTCACGAAGGAAGGTCTAATCAAAACTCTATTACCTTATCTAATATCCTTTAGGTGTCAATATCAACAAAGCCATTTCTTCTGATAAAATATATTTTTTTTAATATCGGCAAGACCGTTTATGTACCTATAATACCGGAAGGAATATGGTTCTACCGTAGAGTACAACTTGAATATGGCCTAAAGGGAAACGTTTTTTTAAGGCACTTTCGTTGTCCAAGGTAGCTTTGAAGAGGAGATGTTGAGGATAATATTTCGAGTGTCGATGTTTAATTCATTTCTGATCTCATTAGTTCTGATGAAGAAGAATTTTCTATTGAAGAAAAGGAGCGATAGCAATTTAGACATTGGTTGAGGGGTTGAAGTATGCCTATGAAATTTGAGAGAAGAATTTGATGTCAGCGCAAATGAAGTGAAACCTCTCCTGCTTCAATGCAGTACATACTGTTTATTGGGCTTGTTCGGTAAGCACCGTTACTGAGTTGATCGGTGAGCAACCACTGTGGGTTTTGTGAGAAGTGTTTGTTTATCACGGCCAGTTAAGAGCAATCAAGCCTAATATAAAAAGATCAATTTAATATGGAGTTTTTGAAGTTTTGATAGGCTAACGCAAGGTATACAGGGCTATGAAGAAGATAGGCAAATGGATTTTTTTTTCTGTAAAATTATTGTTTTTAGAAATACCAGCGGCTTAGAAACTTAAGTCATAGGACTCGCAAGGTTACAATTCAAAGATATAGAAGAGCAAGTCCATCTGACAAGCAACGCAAAACGTGACATGAAGTTGAGTAGAATCGATGGATTCGGAATAAACAATATAAAAATGTTGCATTTAAACCCCATCGAGCTGCATTTAATCATAACGTGAAAATTGATTACAGTTCACAATAAATCGTTGCTATAATACCAATATGCGTGGTGTGTAAATATTGCAAGAATTTTAATTTTATAAATGAAACCCTGGATTCTGCTGTGAAGGCGGTCAAGTAAAATTGACGCCATTGCTAAATGTGACAGATTCTAAACATGTTATGAGTCATATCCAGCAATACAATAATTGCTTAGAAATAAAGTCCTTTGGCGTAACAAAAGTTATTCAAGAATGTTTTATGCGAACTTTCAGGGTATATTAAAAACAATAAACTTTTAATACCACGTGCCTGATGCAAAATAAGTTTAACAGCTTTCAATTTAAATGGTGTATCAATTTTAATTACTGTTTTTTTTCCATGTTTTCCACGTTGGAGGAACCCTCCAGCTAATTAATTACTGTTTGTAGCACGGTGAATTGCCCAAAGCACCCAGAAGTGGGTATGTTAGAAAAAAGTTTATGGGGGAATGGAAATTAAAAACAAAAAGAAGAGGAATGAAGTAAATTCGAGTTGGTTTAATGTTTAATCTATGTTCAATGTCTTACAGTGTTTGAGTACTTGCTTCAGTCACTAAGTCGTGTGAAATGTCTACAATCTGTCAGAATGGCCACGCACACTTCCAACACCAATAACCATGCTGATTTCCTAGAATAGCTAAATTCAGAGGATGCTGTTCTTTGTGTTATCGCCATTGAAGCGGGACCCAATAAATAAATAAATTTTGAAAATTATGAACACTACTTTGAAATCCGATATTATTTTATGTTGAACCATCTAAGTGGCCTAGGAAAATTATAAGATGATCAAAATAAAATGGCTCAGACAAAAATAAGCGGGAGAGGTATAACAATAATAATAAATAAGATACTAAATACCAATATAATCAGTGGAAGATTATTAGAAAATACTACATAGATATATATTCTAGAATGATACTAGCTTAAAAATGAGTCAAAGATACGTGGAGGATATGTGAAAGAAAATTTCCGCTCCATAAGTACAAGACGTTAAATCAGGGTATTTGTGAAAGAACAGATACATATACAAACAGCTTATACTATTTCAAAAAGAATACCTTTCCAGTGAAAAATCTTTTCTTCCGTATTATTGAATTCTCTGAAGGAAAAATAAGAAGGAATACTCCATGTAATATATAGTAGCGCTGCAATGGACAGACAAGAGAGGTGTGTTTTATTGGAAGACTGGATAGAAATCCTTGGTGAATGAAAAAAGGAAATAGAGTGTAGGGAGAGTGGAGCGGAAAAATATCGAAATCCTAGGAGAGAGAAAGTGGAGTAGATGGTATCTTATTTCGAAAATACAAGGCAGGAGGCGATGAGAACTCAGTACTAGGCACAATATACGGGGCTTGGAGTGACAAACAGCTGGTCTGAGTCTAATTATGGAGCTATTTTACCGCTGCAATCTCACAAAATCTCTCTATTCCTTTATTACATTGTATACTCTTGTCACATCAATTAAAGTAAATCATGTTTTAGGAAGAAAGGGGACTTTTTTGTCACCTGCCCTTTTTGATAAAAATAATAAATACACAAATAGAAAGAGAGAGAGATGTATTTGTAAAAGTGTGTTTCGGTAGCTCCAAAATAATATAAAGAAAGATTTGAGGTAATGCAATGTTCTAGAAGATACATCGCACGCCGCACAGTGGTGCCGAGAGACATAAAACCCTCAAAACTGAAGGTGTTCAATCGCAATTTAACTAACATTTTTTTATACCTAATAATTTTCAGAATTCTGGAAAGTTCGCAAAAAACACGCGCAACGCTGATTTTACGGGGTGTTGTTCGGGCCAACCCAGTACTGTGTACCCAATTTGTCAGCTTCGAATGACCTGTACTAACTGCGCACCAGTCGCAAGGACCTGCATATCCCTCCAAACATACTTGATAGTTAAATTTTGCACTTTTTTAGAAAAATAACCAAACTTTGAAGAGCTGTATCATAGACGTTATTCGACCTGAAGAGTTTGTTTCAGCGCTAAAAAGTTTTACATTTTATGTACTTTTAATAAGGAAGGGGTGCACGGTTTAGGAGTTATAAGAAAAAAAAAAAGTCCTGAAAATGTGGAGGTTCTTCGACAGGTGCACAGTTTGCAGATGCCTTTCGAAACTGACAAATTGTTTGCACACTACTGGGGTGGCCCCAAATCACACCCCGAAAAATCAGCTTGTCACGTTTTTTTTGCGATCTCGATATCTTATGTGACTGGAATATATATATATACGACTTTTCCATTTTATAAATAGTTCTGATCACAAAACACCTTTTTGTTGACCGTTTTCTCACCGAGTAAGAATCTCATAGTTTTTAGTGAAAAGTAAAAGCATCTTTTATACCACCTACTTATTTTACTCCTAAAATATTGGTTTTACCCAGGAAATCTCACGTGAATGTGTCCCTTTTAAAAGTTACAGGTTTTTCCCCCCAAAATTGGGCGTTTCGCACCACTGTGCTGCGCAATGTCAGGCCATACGAGATTTCGTGTACATTTATTAAGGTCAGGGGTCTCCCATGGTCTAATGGCTATCGCCTTGGATTCATAAGCGGGAGATGGTGGGTTCGATTCCCAACCTCCGGCAGGAATTTTATCATCCCACGGCTCGCTGGTAAAATTCCTCGCTGCACCCTGGATGTCGGCGCTAATGACCTAGATGTATATGCGCCGTAAAAAAAAAAAAAAAAAAAAAAAAAAAAAAAATTAAGATCTTTTCAAGTTGTTGATACTTCTGGAAGTAATTTTTCAAAAATAATGGAAAATCATGATTTATGTAAGCTTCCAAGTTTCCTGGTTTTATTTTTAAATACGTAGTATAATTACTACTATAAGAAGGGGTCTCTCGTGGTTTAGTGGCTAGCGCGCTGGATTCATAAGCGGGAGATGGTGGGTTCGATCCCCACCGGTGCCAGAAATTTTCTCATCTCAGGGCTCGCTGAGAAAATTCCTGGTTGTACTCTGGATGTCGGCCTTAATAGCCACGATTTCTTGATGCGCCGTAAAAAAAAAAAAAAAAAAAAAAAAAAAAAAAAAAAAAAAAAAAACTACTATAAGAAGAAAACATTTTATAAGTTCATCAAATAAGTGCCTACCCTTGAAAATTAATACCACCTGATTATTCGGTAATTTAATGTTTGTTCTGAAAGTAAATAAAGATGTCACAATACAGTAGGTCTCGGAAATCCGCAAAACGTCAATACCGTACAAACTCTGCGCCGAAGATGAACTTATAAAATACTTTCTTCTTATAGTCGTAATTTTTTTTTTTTTTTTTTTTTTTTTTTTTTTTTTTAAGGCGGTCGTAATTATACTAATTAAAAATAAAACCAGGAATCGTGGAAGCTTACATCAATCTTATTTTTTTTTTCATTCTTTTTGAAACATTACTTCCAGAAGTAACGACAACTTGAAAACTCCAAAATAAAATTATAGCAAATAATATTCTTGACGTAACACAACCTCAGTCACTATCGTGTATATATGAGGAGCTTGGTATCAAAGTTGGACAACTCCATTTTTTTCAGTTTTGAGACTTTAGTCGATTCTCAAGTGGATTTTTATGCTGCGTTCGATTTTACAACTGTTTTTCATTAAAAACGGACAGAAAATAGGTAAAATAGCGTTTATTTCAACCGTTCAGAATCAAAATATGGACAATTCCAACATAGTTTGGTTTCAAAAAATGACAACTCCTTCAGTAGCCAATGAGAAGCTTTCATTCATGCAATCTGCTCCCAACATGCACTGCAAATCCATCATGGCTGAATGTTGTAATGAGTGCATTTAGCGATGATTCTAATTAATAACAGTTGTCCCGCACTCTATGGTGCCGAATGTCGGATTTCGGGGCAAAACCTGTAGGTAATTGAATGTTTCTGATTTAGGTATGATTTTTGAAGAATTTCTTTTGTGCCGAGTCGAATGAGACCACTACCAATTCTATTGAATAATTATTTTAATAATAAACGGGCTTTATATAACAACAACCGTGAAAAACAGCATGTATTTAATTTAAAATATTCATATTTTACTCAAGTGGTAGAGCTATGTATCCTTCCAAATGTATTTTCAAGACCTGAAGTAAATTAATTAACAACTAATGTAAAACTGGTAACTGTTCTCGACATATTCCTCTTTATTAACATTTTCGCGTATAACAAATAAATATTGAGAGTTTCACACTAGATATTAGATAGATCTCGCCGTTAATGTTCAGTTATTTGCTATTACAAACTTTTCAACAAACTCTCTGCAGAAAATAATAATGGTTAGCTCGTTTTTCGTGAAATGATCGCATCGCTAATTGATAACTTTATTTAATTAGCTGTGCACAGGTTTGGCTGAGTACGGCGATAAAAATTATAGCACAGCAACTTCAATACATGTACTTTTAGATAAAACTGTGCAAATAGGATAGCTAAGTACCACGTTTTTTCTAAACTTAATAAAATAAGGATAATTTAGTTTCATTTCAGTTTTATCAAACTGAATTTAAACAAAAATGTTTCATTTTTAATTTTTAACTATATAATTTTTTTTTAATACATTAGACATAATTACATTATATTAAAACACCCTCGTGCATATCAAATTCATATTTGTCTGGTTTCAAAAGAGGATAGGTTCAATTTTAAAATGGCTCCCTTTGGTTTTAAAAACAGACAACTCCATGACTTGGTTTCAAACATAGACAACTCCACTATTTAAAGTGTAATTATGGCCTTAATACTCATATAATTTTGAAATGCATTTGAAAAAGTGTTTCTGGGGCCTATAAGAATAACATATAAAAAAATCACCATGATACTGACATCAATATATTAGATATGGTTTTTTGCCTCTCCTGTAAAAAAAGCAAAAGTGGAGTTGTCCAACTTTGATACTAAGCTCCTCATATGTCCTATAATCATTAAAACAAAAAAAAATTGGCAATCTAAGTTCTCTGACTAAATAAATATTAAACTCAGAAATTCTTAATAAATATAAATTCTCCCTTTATGCTTTGCCCTAGCTATAAGATCCGAAGTAAAATCTCTTCAAATACTTATCTCGAGCTAGAAGGAGCTGAGACGTGTAATTCCAACGAGCTATAAATAACTCAATCTTCAATCGACGGATTATTTATTAATAGTTGAGAATTCCATCTTGGGTCACAAGTTCAATCTCCTCGTCGAGAAATACCGACAAGCCAGCGAGAACTGAACCACTTAAGGGCTCCCTTGTAATCGATTCAGTAATATTTCAGTGATCGACTACGCTGTTAAGTGATACGCACAAACAAGAAATGCTATAACATACCTCTACCTTATATATTATGCTCTATCTATGAATTGCATATTAGATTAGTTATTATTAGGCAATTCGTGAAAAAAAAATTAATATTACATTGTCGTACATTAACACCATCCTTTACAAAAACTAAACGAAACCCACTATAGGGATGTCATTACGTTCATGAAAATTTAATTTGCGAAGTAAGTAAAAATCAGTTATTCAATAGTTATAATATTTTGTAAAATTATTCCATAAACTCATTTACATTTTTTTAAAAAATAAACATAAATTATATTTTTCTTACTCTAATTAAATTGTATTTTGAGACTTTATTGAATATTACTCTAACATTAATGGAAGAAAAAACATTATATATATATATATATATATATATATATATATATATATATATATATATATATATATATATATTCCACTTTTTCTTGTTGCTTTTTCTGGCAGGGGGCGATAAAGCAGAACACTCTTTGTTTACATTAACTGCTTTATTTGTTATGTTTCGCCCGACATGTTTCGTGCCTTTTCGCACCTCTTCAGGGGCTTTCCTATGTAACAATATTTTTTGTAAATCCTAAACATTAAATGGTTTACACTAATATACATATCCTGTCCCTAAATAATTTACATTTCAACATAAAATATTTTAACTTAATCTTAATCCTACCTTATCAAGAAGTCCTCTCGTCATGTTGTCTAGCTTGAGTCAGGCGTAGTACTGAAAAGTCATCTGTGGTAATTAATATGGCTGTTTGTATCGATTCTTTAGCTATTTTCATGGTATCGATTATTGGTGAAATTTGTTTTGTGAGGTTTAATTTATTATACCATGGAAAATTTGGTGCACATTCTTTAAATCTGTTTTTTTATTTATGGCAGTGTTGGAATTTTTAATTATGTAAATATTTTCTTTGATTTTTCTTTTTAAAGTGTTCCTCTCTTTATTTAAAATGTGAACGTCCTTAAAGTTAAAGTTATGTTTTAAAGTTAGTGCGTGTTCCGTCAATGTTGTCCTGTTTTCGTTTGTGTCTATGCTTTTCGCGTGTTGCACGATTCTTGATAAGGTAGGATTAAGATTAAGTTAAAATATTATATGTTGAAATGTAAATTATTTAGGGACAGGATATGTATATTAGTGTAAACCATTTAACGTTTAGGATTCACAAAAAATATTGTTACATAGGAAAGCCCCTGAAGAGGTGCGAAAAGGCACGAAACATGTCGGGCGAAACATAACAAATAAAGCAGTTAATGTGAACAAAGAGTGTACTGCTTTATCGACCCCCTGCCAGAAAAAGCAACAAGAAAAAGTGGAAAATACACATCGGGTCATCTTTCACAAGAATTAATATATATATATATATATATATATATATATATATATATATATATATATATATATATATATATATATATATTTAGAGGGTATATTGCAAGTAAATAACAATATCAAAAGGAGTGAAACTATATAAAAAATGTAGATAAATGCTGACAAACATAAGTTTTTATCTGCTATTGATCCAAATATACTTCAGGTGAATTCATATAATGAATGTAATAACCAGTAAAAAAATTTAAAAAAAGAGCTATGATGATGATATTTTTTTGATTTTTTTTTTTTTTTTTACGGCTTATCAACATTTAGGCTATTAAAGCCGGGCTATCTATAGGTTGCCACCCTTTTAAAATGCCAACGGCACGTGGCCGGTCACCCATTCAGGTACCGGCCACGCCCGACGCTGCTTAACTTCGGTGATCAACGGGAACCGGTGCTTTCAACGTGGCTATGGCCGTTCGCAAAAAGAGCTATAATTTCAATAACAGTAATCAATCATCTTTACAATACATCCCTGAAATTAGAATAAAATCATAATTATTAAGAGATATAGACCTTTGTAGTCTATAGATAACGCAGAGCTTAAACCAAAAAATACCTTAATTAGGTTTAGAGGTGCCTTTAAGTTGTGTCTTATAATACAGTCTGATAGTATTTAATAGTTAAAGGTGCGTTGCAAGGTTTTCTATTTGAATGAATTTAACGAATGTAATTGTCAATTAAAAAATAGTTAAATAAAATAGTCGTTCAATAGAACTGTAAAGCTAGAAATAGTAAAAAGTCCTACTAATTTTTTTTTTCTTTTTTTTTACGGCGCATCGACAAATCCTGGCCATTAGCGCCATTACTAAACTATTATTTTTAATTTATAAAAAAAATAATGTACTCAATATAACAGTGCGGCACTACAAGACTCTCCTAGGTAATTCTGTAGGTAGTGGACGGAGAGTAGAACGGAACAGAATCGGTGACAGGACAGGATGAGATAACAGCTGATGTTTAATAAATAAGCAACAGTCCTTAATAAATGAACACAGAGTAAATGGAGGGACACAGGACAAGAGGTGCGTGGTCAGAACTCATTTCCATAACGTCTCCGCACAATAAGCACCTCTACGCAGTTTCATTCCCAGTTTATTTTCATTAGCACAATGTTATCATTGTATATATATGACCAGTTTTACCAAAATCATACTTAATTTAAGACAATTAGGTACTCCTGCGGGAATTTAGCCCAATTTCCACCATGATTTTCTCGGGGCACTAAAATAACATTCAATCAGATTTTATAATTTGATGCTAATCATCACCGGAGGAATTCAGATATATAAAGTTTCGTTGTTTTTCAAAAACATGAATATATATATATATATATATATATATATATATATATATATATATATATATATATATATACATTAACACATAAAAACAGTTTTAGACTTATAATATATTTTCAAGGGGGCGAGGTTAGCTTAGTGGTAGAGCACTGGACTAATAAGTTGGAGGTCCTGAGTTCAAATCCCGAGCAACCACTAAAGATGTTTTCTTCTAGTGTCTTCGCTCAAGGGTTGAATTCAGCCTCCCTGGCCGTCCCTAGGCCAACCCAGCCTTTAATTAATTTAATAATGGGTACCTTGGGTGCTAATGACTCTAGCAGTCGAAGCAGCCAAGGGGAAAATCAGGCGGCCGGACGATAGTACTGACCATACTATCTCCCTAGTGTGCCGTATGGTCATGAATTAGATACTTCTATAGTATCTGCCCCTCAGGGCCGTCGTGGCCTGTTACGGGACTGATTTATATATATATATATATATATATATATATATATATATATATATATGTATATATATATATATATATATATATATATATATGTATATATATATATATATATATATATATATATATATATATGTATATATATATATATATATATATATATATATATATATATATATATATATATGTATATATATATATATATATATATGTATATATATATATATATATATATATATATATATATATATATATATATATATATATATATATATATACAGTGTGTCCCACATTGAGATGTCATAACTTTAGGGGTTTATTTGCATATCATTTGTAGTTCAGAGGCGCAAAAATGAGCGTTCTATCTTAAAATGTAGAGGAGCTACGCAAACTTTTGTATTTTTTAATAACGATAGGCTTTTAGCGCGGTTACTCCCTATCTCCATAGAGAGAACCCGCTTATGAGGTTGACCTCATGACGCAATCCGGAAGTGCCGACTACAAACTTTCACGTTTCAGACCCTATAGATCACGAAAATATAGGTGGCCCTAATTTGTATATATATATATATATATATATATATATATATATATATATATATATATATATTTATATATATGCTTGTCTGTTCGCGCTCTAGCAAGCTCAAAAATGGTCCGATTTTAACGAAATTTGGTATAAAAATCTGTCGTCTAATTTGAAAGGTCAAGCTCGTTAACCAGCAGAATCCGCCCACTAGAAGATAGTGTTTGGGGTGAAATTCGCGCAAAAAAAATCGTAACGCTTACGTTTTTGAGTTTATATGCTTGCAGGTACTTGTTTTATACGTTTCTTGACATAAAAAAACGAATGAAACCATTTTTAAGGCGATATCTGTAACCGTTCCTGAGAAAAGTGGAATCAATGATTTTGTAAGTCATTATATTGTTGTGAGTACTTAAAATCGCGGGATTCAATTGAAATAATTTCTACAACTTGGAAATTAATCCCAACTAAGATGTTTAAATTTTGGTTATATTTGAAGTTAAGGAAGTATGCGAAAAAAATTATTTTATTAATAGACATGAAAAGTTTTCGGATCTTCATACATTTTTCGTAAATATCTCGATAACGGTTGGGAAATCGTGCTAAGTGGAGGGTGACCATTCGAATGCTTACTAAATTCTCTACAAAAAAGATCCGGAAGCAATATTCGATGGGGCAACGTCAATCATAGATATAAGCGCTTAAAACTTAAAAAGTGTTTGTTTTCTTGTTTTGAAAGGGTTTTTCCCTTTGTTTATCTCACTTTTTAAATGGTTGTTTCTTGTTTTAAATTGCATTTATCAGTAAAATTAGTATAGTAGTAAAATAAGCTAAGAAACGGTGAAAGGTATTGGTAATAATAAGTCTGGAGTGGCTGTGGTAATCAAGATGGCTGTGGCTAATCATGATGACGTAGTTTGTTTTGAATTCTCCTGTCTTATAACCTTCCTCATAGCATACCTGTCGGTGGAGACCGTCGTCACTGGCATCTGTGCGAGTACTGTGTGTGTGAACGAGACATTACACATAATACGCAACAATCTTACAGAACTATACGACGGAGATTACATTGACCAACTAACTGACGTACTAAAAACAGTACTTTCACAGAACTACTTCCAATTCAACGAGCAGATCTACAAACCACAGGACGGACTAGGCATGGGCAACCCGACATCTTCAATACTAACGGAAGTATTCTTACAACACTACGAGGACTTAACCATTCCAACACTTATGGACAAACACAAGATAAAATTCTACGGTAGATACGTCGACGACACATTTCTCATCATAGAAAACGATACCACAGACGAACTCCTTACAGACCTTAACAAAATACACCCAAACATTATCTACACGATGGACAAAGAGCAGGACAAAACTATAAACTTTCTCGATCTAACAATAACAAGAACAGAAAACTCACTTACATACGGCATCTACAGAAAACCTACCACGACCGACACAACAATCCATTCCACATCCGTACACCCCACACAACACAAACTCTCAGCCTTTAGACACATGATCCACCGCCTCCAGACTACACCCATGACCCAACAGAACTACAACAAGGAACTGTCAACCATATACGACATAGCACATAACAACGGTTACGGGCGAACAACCATCGACAAACTAATAACACAAAACAGCACTAAAAAACTCACAGAAACGGACGAAGTCACGACAAGACGCTGCACTTTCACATATACAGGGCCGTTAACATACCGACTAACTAACTTGTTTCACAAAGAAGGAGACAGCACTAAAAACAGACAACAATTTACGGACTAACCTCACAAACGATATCGACAGACCTAACAAATACGACCTAAACGGAGTGTACAAACTAACATGCACTTGTGACCACACATCGGACAAACAGGACGAAAAACTAAAGACACGATATACAGAACACATACGATCTTTTAAACAGAACAAACGTGACTCTAACTACGCCAACCATTTACACGAACACGCACACGACCCTAGCAACATAAAAAACAGCATGACACTCATACACAGACAACAAAAAGGACGTAGACTTGACATACTAGAAAACATGGAGATATACAAACAACGATACTTTAACAGAAACATTATAAACGAACAGCTTAATACTAGCTCTGACACAATATTCAGACCACTCAAACTACTCAAACGAAAAAGGACAGACACAACATCACTTCCAATAACTAAACGACAACGTACTTAACATAAAAACAGAAAAACTAAGAAAGTTAAACATAAAATCACATTTCCCAAGATCAACATACAACGAACCACTTGCACAGAGTACAGACAATCAAACTACCTGGAAAACCCTTAGACGGCAATGACCCACGGAGCCAACAAATACTTTACCTGAACGAACACCTGCACAGAGTACAGACAAACAACCTACCTGGACGACCCTTCACAGAAGTAAACAACTCACTCCACCCTGTATAAATACTCTGACACTACAAACACAGTTCAGTACTAACTTAACAGTGGCTTGATAATGACGTATTTACGTCGAAAGCGCTCGCCCACAGTACTCGCACAGATGCCAGTGACGACGGTCTCCACCGACAGGTATGACAACAGTATATTTACTGGCGGACCTAACCCCTTAGATTATTTACCTTCCTCATAGCCTCTAATTGAAGTTATCGTTATTTCTTATTTTATAGAAAGATTTAACCCACGACAGAATGGAATTTTATTCGCCATGAAGCACATATTTACACTTGGTTATAACCGTAAAACGAATTTGCTAATAAAACAAGATACTTAAAATGACAACGAATTTTTGGTTGTTTATAATAGTCTTTTCAGCAGTAGTCAAAGAGTAAGTACGTTTTCAGTACATAATTGTATTGACTTATACAGATTAAGAATTATCCGCTTCTGTGTAAGTTGGCTACTGTCAGTTTCCTGTGATTTGTGATGCTAATCTATTCCACCTCTTCGATATGTAACCGCGCTAAGATGACGCACCCCTTAGATTATTTACCTAACACAGCCAGTCAGGCTAAGGTATTACTAACACGCATGATTAACAAGACACTTAAAATACACAATAGCCAACATTAAATTTAACAAACAATGCCTTACTGACAAACTGACACCGACATATGCGACAATAGATATAAAAACTAACACATACGCAGCAAGACAGACTAAAAAGATGGCAGAGAGACAGTGGATAAAAAACGAAATACGATCCCTTTACATAAAGAAAAGTCCGACTCGCAGGAACTGCCTCATCTTAGCGCGGTTCCGTTCTTATCCCTAGTCTAATTTCGAAAGATTAAAATAGAAGCAGTTATTATTTTGTTGAGAGGAGATCGTTGACCGTTGATGATGCAAGGTAGGGATTGTCCGGGTTAGGTCACTGCTACTTAATAATACATACCCCATATGTGTAGGTATGTGGGCATATATATGTACATATGTGTGCGTGTATATGTGTATGTGTATATGCATATATATAAATATATATATATTATATATGTATATATATATATATGTATTTACATAGATATGTGCATATATTAGTGTTAAATATGTCCTACTTGTATTTACAGCCCTGATGAAGGCTTGAAGTTCAAGCCGAAACGTCGGCACAATAAAACCATTTTTACGATAAAATGTAGTTTTGTTAAGTAGCAGTGACCGAACCCTGACAGTTATATTTTGGTTCCACCAGTCTTGAAAGGTAGGATTTACAATCTGACCTGGAAGGGTCGGCAACACAAGAAACCGTCCCGCTAGTTGCAAGGTCTTGGAATCTTGGAAATCTATATTTCTAACAATAAATTGTTTTTGTTATTTTACTTAACCTGTTTTATTTTCGAATACATTATCCAACTATAAGCAATTAAAAAATAACAAGGAATAAAATACAGGCAAAAAGAACACTTCGAATAAGCGAAATCAATTACTTTAAAGCTTTAAGCTCTTATTTCTCCGATTGACATCGCCTAATCAAAACTTTCATTAGAACCTTTTATGTAGAGCATTTAATAAGCTTTCTAATGGTATTCTTCCGTTTAACAAAATTCTCAACAGTTTTCGAGATATTAAAGAAAGTTCCCAAAATTTATATTATTTCTAGCAACAGAAAATTGGCCTCATTTTTCATATCCTGTTTTACACACAAAATTTTCGCAACATAAGAAATTACAAAAATAAAAAGCAATAAAAAACGAAGGGAAAGAGACAAAAATTACAACAAGAACGACAAAAACCCGTTCATAAGAACAAAACAGACGTATTTGAAGTTTTAAGCACTTATTTCTCCGATTGACATAACCTAATCAAAAATAGTTTTAGAATCTTTTTTGTAGAGAATTTAGTAAGCTTTCAAATAGTTTCTATCCATTTACCACGATTTCCCAACCGTGTTCGAGATATTAATGAAAGTATACGAACTTCCCAAAACTTTTCATGTCTGTTCATAAAATATTTTATTCTAACCCTTCCTTAACTCCAAACGTAACAAAACTTTCAACATATTAGTTTTAATGAAAGTAGAACATGCAGATAAAGTTTCAACTGAATCCCATGATTCTAAGTACCCAAACCAAAAACGGTATTCAAAAAATATTTTTCCAATTTTCTCAAAAACGGTTAAAGCTATCGCCTTGAAAATGGTTTCATTCGTTTTCCTAGCCCAGGAATCATATAAAACGAGTACTTAGAAGCTTATGAACTCAAAAACGTAAGCGTTACGATTTTTTTTTGCGCGAATTTCGCCCCAAACGCCATCTTCCGGTAGGCGGATTTCGCTGGTTAACGAACTTGACCTTTCAAATTGGACGACGGATTTTTGTACCAAATTTCATCAAAATCGGACCATTCGTCTTCGAGCTAGAGAGCGAACAGACAAATATATATATATATATATATATATATATATATATATATATATATATATATATATAAATATATACATATATATATATACAAATTTGAACCACCATCATTTTCGGTCTCTAGGGGTTCTGAAACGCAAAATTTTCTAGTCGGCACTTCCGGATTGTTTCATTGTATCAACCTTATAAGCGGGGTTCCTCCCTATGGGGGAGGGAGGAACCGCGCTAAAAACAAACTAAATGACGAACTGTACAGATTACACCTAGAAACAGCCAACTTACTTACTCAACTAAACATGTACCACATCTTTCCACCATACCTAACATACTTAAAAGACAGAATACACCAACAGATGACCAACAAATACAACAAAGCCGAACGAAAACTTACTAAACTCAACAACAGACAAATTAAGACGAACACCACATTCCACAAACGCATCGCCAATCTCACTAACATCAATTTTACCGACGCTGAGGAGCAACTACTAGAAAAAGGACTAAAACACAACTTACCACAGACGAACGTACGGAAAACAATAGAAACACACATACTTGACGCAGAAACGGCCATTACATACATTCCCACTGAGAGACAAGAACAAGTACGACACAAGGTAGCAGACATATTAGAACACGCGATAAAACAACAGACAAACCATAAACACTCACAGAATGAACACAAAACTATAAAAAGCATTAAAACAAAACTAAAAGATAATGAACTAATCCTTACTAAAGCAGACAAAGGAAACGTAACAGTCATAATGACAAAGGAAGACTACATAACTAAAACAAATACATTCATCACTAACACACGCTGCATTAAACTAAAAACAGACCCAACAGATGTATAATTTGCACGCCTCCCTGGCATGGGTGGTGCGCGCAAATCTTGATCGAGCAAGCTCGGGATCGCCGGATATGAGTCCCGGCGTGGAGTTGATAAAAGTGGACTGTATGAAATGATATGTAACAAAGATTTATATGAGAAAAATAGCTATATTAAATAAAACATGTTTCTTCCCTGGGCTTGAAGAGCCAATGGTGTTAATATTGTTAATGATTGATATTAATGTTGCCTGGGGATTATGATGGCCGCATGCTGTGATGTTGCCTCGACGTTCGCCGGTTTGCTGTCTTCGCTCCTCTCTCCTCCGCACTCGTGCTCCTGGCCGGAGATTCGCCTCTACTCCCTCATGGCGTTGGATTGCATCCTCTTCGGTAAATGGGTGAGGGGGTTTTGCTGAGGAAGAGCTGTTGAGCGGGGTACTTGCTCTTCAGCTGCCCAGGACGTACTGCTCTCTGGGCTCGGTGCATGTACCCTAGCGCTGCGTGCTGCAGTGCCTGCTTGCAGAAGTTCCTGCTTCACGCACTGGACCGAGAGAGTGCGTGGGGTCTTCGATAGGCGAGTGATACGAGTCAGCTCGTAGAACGAACAAACCGCCCACCTAAATCAGTGTAGCGGTGTCCGCCTGATTTAATAAATTACAATAAGAAAGGTAGCAGTAATATACAAATGTAATGAGGGCTTACAATGCCCGTTAAAAGTAAGTAGCTTCACTCACCTTGCGATAAGAACGAATATATACAAAACATAATAAAGGCTCGTTGGGAGCGACATAAAATGAAAAAAAAAAAGGAATAATAGCAAACCTAGCTAAGAGATAACAATGAACTGAAGTCCCCCTGGGGATGAAATAAACTAACTAAGAGTTCCCTGACTCGTGATAAAATAAGGGAACCAAGGGGTCACTGCTCTGGTAAGGAGCGTGCCGGAAGGAGTGCGAACAACGGAGAAGTGTCCAGGTGTCAGCACGTCAAAGATCGAAGGATTAGTTTAGCGGCTCGAGGAATCCATTAGCGCAGTCTTAGAAGCGCCAGGCATAGTGACGGTCCTGCATGAAAATTGCGCGCATGGATGTTGTCTATCAGATTCTTTGATAAGTGCGCTCGGGGCGGCAGCAAAATTGGATGCTTTTGGCTCTGGGGGAGTGACGACTCTTGAAGACGGCCGCCCACCCTGACAACACCCGCCTCATCAGATTTGGCCGAGAGCACAATGGGAGCGAGTAGTCCGAGAGGGTCGAAGATTCTCGCGACGGCTGATAACATGGCGCGCTTGGTGACGTGCTCGAAGGGGGGATTCCGGATCGTGTACAGAAATGAATCAAGGTGTGGATTCCAGCAGAGCCCCAGGATTTTCACGAAGTCGCCTTCTGGCGGCACGACGGAGACTAGATCAACTCTGTCGGAACTGCATGATGAAGGAAGAATCTTAGGACAATTTGACGCCCACTTGCTTAGTTCAAATCCTCCTGCCGCGAAAAGATCAGTTAATTGGCGCATAAGCTGAGTTGCCTCTTCCTTCGTCTCTGCTCCGCTCACAATGTCATCGACATACATGTCGCGTGGTATTCGCAAAGCGGCTATTGGGAAACGATGGCCTTCGTCTAGAACGAGCTGGCGGATCACTCGAAGAGCCTGAAAGGCGCTAGATTTCACACCGTAAGTGACGGTGGAAAGTTCCATTTCCGAAACGGATGTCGAGGGATCGCTGCGCCAAAGTATATGCTGATAGCGCCGACCTTCTGGATGAATCAGGATTTGTCGATACATTTTCACGAGATCAGCGCAAACGGCGACGGCGTGCAATCGAAAGCGGATTAGGATAGAACATAGGTCTTCTTGCAGCTTGGGTCCTGCATGAAGGAGGTCGTTAAGACTTTGGGCTGTAGAGGGACAGGACGCATCGAAGACCACACGTAGCTTGCTGCCCTGCGGACCTTCTTGCCATATGCCGTGGTGAGGGATTAGATACTGAGACTGCTGCGTTGTGGGTGACATATGCTTGAGGGCGAGATATTCGCTCATGAAGTCACCATATCTCTGGGCGAATATGCGGTCTCTGCGGAACTTGGATTCCAGTGAGTAGAACCGACGTAGAGATACTTCCCTGTTGTGGCCTATACGAGGCTGTTTATCCTTGAAAGGCAAGCGAACGACGTATCTGCCTTCTGCGGTTCTCGAATGAGTTTGGAGGAAGTGGTCCTCGCAGAGGGCATCATCTGGATGGTCCCTTTGCGCCGGGGAGGGTTCTTCTAGCTCCCAGAAAGCCCTAAGTTGTTGCTCCACGTTCATTGGAGAGTCCAGGAAAAAGGAATGAGTCTGCGAGGACTGCACGTTATGGAGGACTCCCGTCACAATAAGGCCGAATATTGATGGATGGAAGAATATGTCTCGAATTCCAGAAGGCTGAGGTGCTCCTGTGATCACGTGCGAATAGAGATCGGCCCCGATAAGTATTTCAACTGGCTGAGGGCTGCCAAATTGATAATCCGCCAACGGATACTGGGCGAGTTGCTGGACGGTGGCGGAGGGCACTTCCTGGCTAGGAATGGATGATGATATTCTATCCACAACTAAAACATTAACTGGGAGTTCTCGTTCTCCTGAAACGTTGCGGATCGTACAAGAGGTAGTTCCCTTGAGGATGGATTTTGGGACTTGCGATTCGCCTAAGCTAAGAACCTGGCCGCTATATGACAAAACTTTGGCTCCCAGATTGCGAGCGAGCTCCTTGGTGATGAAAGAGTGCTGACTCCCAGAATCCAAGATGGCGCGGGCTGATTGATAATTGCCCCGAGAACCGCGGATCAGAACATAAGCGGTTCCTAAAAGGACCGTAGTGGTGGTGGCGACTGGATGAACTGGAGCAGAGCCGAATCCAATGAACGCGCTCGTAGTCGCCTCTTGCTGCGCAGGCTCCTTTGCTGGTTCGGAGCGTCGGGTATCACCGTGCAGTAAGGTGTGATGTCGTTTGCCGCAATTCCTGCAGCGAAATCTGGAAAAACAGTTGGCGACGTGATGTCCCGGTTTAAGGCAGTTGGAGCAAGAATTATGGGCTCTCACCACATTCAGCCTTTCTTTGATGGACATTTGGATGAATTCAGGACACTGGTGAAGACCATGGTGCTGTTGGCATTGGGCGCATCGAAGCTGGCGCCTTGCTGTGCCGCTGGTTGGATTCGCTTGGGGCCTCTCTGCCTTGGGTTGTGCCAGACTTGGTGATGAAATGTGAAGGGAAACTCCTCTTCTTTTGAAGTCTCGTGGCGAGGTGGATTTTTGGCGACTGTAATGAGGAACTGAGGAACACGAGCTTGCGAGGTCGTCTGCCATTCTTAGCGCCGACCTACGTTGCCTCACGAACGTTATTACTGAGTCTGGTGTTGGCATCTGAGCAGTACCTAGGCTAAGCTCATAACTGCGCCTTGTCTCAGGATCAAGAGCTCGGAGGGCTAAGGACGCCAATAGGAATTCCTCGGGGTTCTCAATATGTAGGGCCTTGAAAGCCTCGATAGAGTCTGCCACTTCATTTATGAATGAATCATGGCCTGTCCCAGCGTTGACACTTGAGGAGGCCTTATACTCAAGAAGCCTGTTGATCAGGAAGCTGGCGAGGATCCGCGGGTTGTTGTAAGTGGTCATGATCTTTTCCCAGGCAAGGGTGTATGACGCGTCATCAACGACAAGGTGGGACACTAGGGTAGCAGCCTCACCCTTTAGGGCTCCTAAGAGGTAGTGGAATTTTTCTACGTTTGTTAAGGAGGCTTCCTCGTGGATAAGCGAGGTGTAGGTGTCCCTGAAGCTTGTCCATTTTAGTAGGTCACCCGAGAAGAAAGGGATAGGAATCCTGGGAAGCTGCAGACGGGTGTGGCCTCCGTTGCAGGTAGCATTGGGAATGTCATCAGGCTGTGGTAACGCTTCACAAACTCTAGCGGCTCTGCATGCTGCGTCTTTGAGCCTAAGAAGTTTGGCCTCATGGGTGATCATCTCGGTTTGAAATAAAAGAAACTGTGCGTTCCATGATTCGGCGGGAAAAGGGCTCACGTCGGGTTCGCCGGATAGTTCCTCGCGCTGAAGAAATGATTCTTGATACTGCTTCCAGAATGAGCGCGCCGTGTCAAGAGACGCCTCAAGGAGGTGGACATCATCATCCGCGGTGGCCTTCAATGTGTTGATGATGCCGGTGATGCTACGGGCTAAACTGCGTAGCCGCCGCTCTAATGTTAATGCCAGTTTGTCAGACATTGTGTACTTTCAAATGAATCAAATGATAATGCATACCGGCCAGGTGGTATGCGACGAGGACGAAGAAGAAGAGAACAGTAGGCAAGACAGCGAACAATGTACAAAATTCATGCTGAGAGGGGAGCGAACAAGCAAACAGATAAATGAAAGGCAGTGGAAAGGGGTAAAATACAAATAAAGAAATACATGATGCCTAGATATAAACAAACAAGGTCCTGTCATGGGACTGGAACATGCCCTGAAATAAAGTACGATGGACTCGGGGTGCTGGAAATTGGAGTTTGCACCAATGATGCCAACAACTTGTGACATGCAACGTGCTTGCCGCGCTCTGAGGGGGGCAAGCAGGGAAAGAAAGACAAAATCGATGCACAAGAAGATAGGCATGCTAAAGGAATACAGGCATAAGGGCGAAAACATCAAGACATAAGCAAAATAGAATAAACATAAATGGCATAAATAAAGAAATATAAATAGAACAAGCCTAGATAGTAAAAGCATGAAAATTAAAAGCTTGAATATGTTAAGCATAAATATAATAAGCAAGAAATGACATTTATGAAATAAAATCCCCAATCCACCTGAAATAGAGAATGAAAAGTCCCCTGAAGAAGCCTGATAAAGGCATGAAACATGATAAGCATGGAAATATAAAGTTATCTTGAGCAATAAAACTTCAATAAATACCAAGTCAAGATGTAATAGATTTAATTGAAGCTACAGGCATTTACTAACATGGAAGAAAATCGCTAATGGAGATAATGAGCGCTTATGAATATGAAACTTAATTGAATAATCGTGAGTGAAACTTTACAATAAGTTATGTTATTTATATGAAAAAACTCACTTAAGAACTGATATAATATTATGTTGCACCTTGCAATTTAAATCATGAAATAGAAATAGGATATAATGCAAATAGAAAACATGATGCATATAGTATAAATGGAATGCATGTAAATAAATATACGTGATAACTGCAGGCTAGAAACATGATTTTGCTGCCTTTAACATGCCAAGGTACATAGCCTGAACGAGCATACATGCAGTGATACGTCAGTAATGCATCAAATAAATAATGTATATACATGCAATTTTAGTGTTTATATGTTTTATACTAAACTGCGGAATTCGCTAAGCAAGGTGCATTAAGTGAGCAGAGATAAGCATTAAATGAGAGAGATAAGACAATGAGGCTTAAGATTAAAGACTCTCTCTTGATAATTAACTAATATGGAATTAAATATATCTAGCTGAAGGCTCATTAAATATTAACAAATGTTATTTATTTACTTAAATGTTAACAATAAATTTATTTATTGAACTTTAACGTCATTTATCGACGTTAAATTTGATTTTTCTGAAATTTCATCTTTATTATTGAAATAAAATATCCACGCCGGGAGCTTCACTTATGTGATTTGTATAATAATTAATTAATGTGAAAATTCGAAAATAATATCCGGCCCGGAGGACCACATGTATAATTTGCACGCCTCCCTGGCATGGGTGGTGCGCGCAAATCTTGATCGAGCAAGCTCGGGATCGCCGGATATGAGTCCCGGCGTGGAGTTGATAAAAGTGGACTGTATGAAATGATATGTAACAAAGATTTATATGAGAAAAATAGCTATATTAAATAAAACATGTTTCTTCCCTGGGCTTGAAGAGCCAATGGTGTTAATATTGTTAATGATTGATATTAATGTTGCCTGGGGATTATGATGGCCGCATGCTGTGATGTTGCCTCGACGTTCGCCGGTTTGCTGTCTTCGCTCCTCTCTCCTCCGCACTCGTGCTCCTGGCCGGAGATTCGCCTCTACTCCCTCATGGCGTTGGATTGCATCCTCTTCGGTAAATGGGTGAGGGGGTTTTGCTGAGGAAGAGCTGTTGAGCGGGGTACTTGCTCTTCAGCTGCCCAGGACGTACTGCTCTCTGGGCTCGGTGCATGTACCCTAGCGCTGCGTGCTGCAGTGCCTGCTTGCAGAAGTTCCTGCTTCACGCACTGGACCGAGAGAGTGCGTGGGGTCTTCGATAGGCGAGTGATACGAGTCAGCTCGTAGAACGAACAACAGACACTTACCAGAGACAGATAAGAGACACGCTTAAACGAAACCCACACATCATCGACGGACTACAATACAAATACATCATCATGAACCCGCGACCACCAACAATGAGAGCACAACCAAAAATACACAAACCTGACATACCCATCAGACCCGTCATTAACTATAGACCAGCACCCGCATACAAACTAGCAAAACACATCACAAACGTACTCAAAGAAACTATTAACCTAACAAATACATACACTATTCGCAACACACAAGACCTAATCACAAGACTACAGGACACTCACATATCACCCACCATGGTACTAGTTTCATTCGATATAAAGGACTTATACCCTTCCATACCTGTGAACGAGACATTACACATAATACGCAACAAACTTACAGAACTATACGACGGAGATTACATTGACCAATTAACTGACGTACTAAAAACAGTACTTTCACAGAACTACTTCCAATTCAACGAGCAGATCTACAAACCACAGGACGGACTAGGCATGGGCAACCCGACATCTTCAATACTAACGGAAGTATTCTTACAACACTA
This sequence comes from Gonocerus acuteangulatus, assembly GCA_946811695.1. NCBI lineage: Eukaryota > Metazoa > Arthropoda > Insecta > Hemiptera > Coreidae > Gonocerus > Gonocerus acuteangulatus. The sequence goes on along the minus strand of OX328124.1, from coordinate 35,607,079 downwards.
CGAGGACTTAACCATTCCAACACTTATGGACAAACACAAGATAAAATTCTACGGTAGATACGTCGACGACACATTTCTCATCATAGAAAACGATACCACAGACGAACTCCTTACAGACCTTAACAAAATACACCCAAACATTATCTACACGATGGACAAAGAGCAGGACAAAACTATAAACTTTCTCGATCTAACAATAACAAGAACAGAAAACTCACTTACATACGGCATCTACAGAAAACCTACCACGACCGACACAACAATCCATTCCACATCCGTACACCCCACACAACACAAACTCTCAGCCTTTAGACACATGATCCACCGCCTCCAGACTAAAAACTAAAAAGGATTGCCACACCACCATTTTTTGTATGGTATGATGTGGAGGTAATATTTTGTGGGGCTGGATAAATAAGTGGACTGTATGAATATTGAGTTGATAATTTATATTTATTGAGTACAAAGAGTAGAGGGGGGGGGGAATTGCCAAAATCAGAACAAATATAGGTTAATGTATTAATGAAATTTTGAAAGTGGTGGGACAGGTGAGTTGAAATATGATGAGCTGATGATGTGGTGATGAAGATGTTGGGCTGCTGGAGATCCATGAAATTACATTAAATAGGTACCTGTAGAAGGTGCCTTGTTGGATAGAAGGGGTGCATCTCTCCCTGTTTCTTCATTTATGGTCAGTTGGTGTCTTCCTCACTTCCATGGCCCGGTGGTTTGCGGTGACTACTCAGCCATAGTGTAGGTAGTAAAGCCGGTGAAATGGTACAAAAAAATCACTTTGAACGCTGTGCGAAAGCGAGTGGACCTTTTCTGTACACGCTGTGTAAGCGGGGTGGACTTCGTCTGTCTCGACTTGACCGGGGGTAGTTCAACCCGGTGAGGTAGACGGCGCTACTGTTGCAGAGTTGAAGAGAAAAAAAAGCATCTTTAGGGTGGCAACCCTAAACATACCGCCCACCTAAATTATTCATAATAATTTAAAGAAAAAACAAAATACACTTGTAATTTGGTGAGCTTCACCCAATGTAATAATTTAAAGAAAAGAAAAAAAAAAGTATGATAATGTAAATAAATAAGTTAGTCAACTTGACGAGAAAAATAAGGAACAAAATACATGCAATGCCTTCAAGAGAGGAATGAATAAAGGTCAACTAGGCATAGATAAAGGGATGAAAAAAAGGGGGGAAAAAAATACATGTAATTCCATCTGGAGAAAAGGGAAATAGAAAGGGAAATATACAACAAATAAACAATATAAGGGGGTATCTAACTCTCTGAGGGATCACCCATCTCAGAGGAGAACAATGGAGCTAGGGAAGTTACAGCTCTGGTGAGGATGCCGCCGGATGGTGTACGCACGATAACAGTGCGGATCGTGCCATCACGTCCAGGATGAGTCTCTACAATCCTAGCGACTGGCCACTGTCCGAGCAAGGACCGTTTCTCGATTAGTATCACGAGATCACCTACCTTCATATTAGGGACCTTACGAGTCCATTTCACCCTTTGTTGAAGCGTGTGCAAGTACTCTCTGCGCCAACGATTCCAGATTCGAGCTATTTGTAATTGCATGGTTTGCCATTTCGAAGGGTGGGAACTTAAAGCTTGGTTCGATGAAGCAGGTTCGGGGAGAGTACATAAGGCGGAGCCTATCAAAAAATGGCCGGGAGTAAGAAAGTCATAGTCTTCCACGTCTTCATTGAGAGGGCATAAGGGACGGGAATTTAAAAGACCTTCTATTTTTGTGAAGGCCGTGACCAGCTCGTCGTAATGGTATGGCTGCTTCCCTAGGTATCCAGCTAAGAGAGTTTTCGTCGACTTCACTGCAGCTTCCCAGAGACCGCCGAAGTGTGGAGCACGCGGTGGAATGAACTTCCATCGGACACCTTTGGGGGCGAGTGAGTTGGTGATGGTGTCGGAAACCTCAATTTGAAACTTGTATACATCCTTGAGAAATCTTGAAGCTCCGACGAAATTGGTGCCGTGATCGGACCAGATCACGGCAGGAGTACCCCGACGCGCCATGAATCGCTCAAGGGCTGAGAGAAACGAGCTGGTAGTTAGTGAAGGGACCAGCTCCAAGTGTAGCGCTTTGGTCGCTAGGTATACGAATACGGACAGGTATGCTTTGCCGGTAGCCGAAGTCCGCAGCCGCGATTCCTTGATCAGGAAGGGTCCTGCGTAGTCCACTCCAACTTCAGTGAATGCCCGGAACTGGTGGAATCTGTCTTTAGGCAGGGATGCCATGTGCGGTGTGATGGGTTTCGCCCTTAGTATGCGGCAATGCGAGCAGCGCTTGATACAACTACTTATGAGTTTGGGAGCTCTGGGAATCCAATACTTTGCCCTAAGAAGAGACAAGGTGAGCGTTGGCCTAGCGTGAAAATGGTTATTGTGTATATGCGCAATGACGAGTCGTGCTAGCCAGGAATTATAAGGAATCAAAATAGGATGCTTGCTCGATGACTCAATTGGAGCCTTATGTAGCCTTCCGCCCACCCTGAGAACTCGTCGTTCATCAAAGAATGGTGAGAGTGGAGCGTAGGCCTTGGGTGTCGTATCAGGTTCGTTGAACAGTATATACTCTGGGAAGTTACTAGGTCGCCTTGCAGACTAGGACCTGATAGAAGGATATCTTTGAACCTTTGAATGGAAAACTGAGATGAGCCGTCAAAAACCACTCACGGCTTTCGGTCCTTTGCGCCGTCGTGCTACATACCGTGGTGGGGTATGAGAAGGGGAATCTTTGATTGTAGGTGACATGTGCCATAACTTCTGATACTCTGTGATAAATTCCGAGTATTTTTCTGAAAGTGTTTGCCCGAGGGCGTAGAATCGTCGGAAGACCATGTCTCTGGTTTGCCCTATCTCAGAGATGTCCTTCTCAAAGGGAAGTCTAACGATGTACCTGCCATCGGAGGAACGCGAGTGGGTGCGAAGAAAATGTTCCTCGCAGAATTTGTCTTGTGGGTCGCTCCTATCTGTTGGTAGAGGCTCTTCGATTTCCCAGAACCGTTTTAACTGGTTTTCTACATTGAGCTGGGATTCCGTAAAGAATGAGAAGCTGGAGTTGGATGGGGCCTCATTCAGAGATCCCGATATGATGAGACCAAATACTGTGGGAGTTAAGTACAAATCCTCAACTTCTGAGTGGTAAGGAGCTCCCGTGATGACTCGAGGGTAGATATCGCCTCCAATCAGAAGATCTACTGGTCCAGGGCAGCTAAAATCGTGATCGGCCAGGGGTAGGTGGCGGAATTTTTCGGCGATGCTCAGAGGTATGCGGCGACCTGGAAGAACAGACGTTATTCGATCAATCACGATGGGTTTTACCGGAAATTCGTGATTGCCTCGCGAAGATTGGATTTCGCAATTGATGGAGCCTATAAGCTGTGATTTTGGGAGAGCAGACTCGCCGAGGCTCGTAATGGAGCCCTCGAATGGAACAATCTTTGACTTGAGTTTGTTTGCAAGTGATGTGGTTATGAATGTGTTCTGGCTTCCTGAGTCAAGAACTGCCCTCGCCATTTGAAAATCTCCATTATCACTCATCACGAGGACCTTGGCGGTCCCAAGCATAACCGTACCATTGTTCGGGTTGATAGATTGACGAGTCGATCCAAATCCTGTGAAGATTTCAGGCTCTGTCTGGTCGCGGTTCTCATCCTTGGCCTCTGCCACATTCCTGGTCTTGGAGTGAATGAGGGTGTGGTGTTTACCTTTGCAATGTCTGCACCGAAATTTGGAGGAGCAACAAGTTACCCCGTGGCCTGTTCTCAAGCAATTAAAACAAACATGAAGAGACTTGGCAAGCTCTGCTCTCTTGCCGGGCGGAAGATCTTGAAACCTTGGACAAAGACCTAAATAGTGCGCTTCTTGGCAAGAGGGACATCTAATGGTTTGTTTCAGAGTAGGAGGCTTACTGAGCTTCTGAGAACTAGATTCACCGCCTGAAGTTACATCTTGACAGCCATCTTTGCATCTTGTGTCGGCGTAACTGGCGTGAAGAGAGACAGGATTGTATATGGTGGCTCTTCTGTTGGGGTATCGAGGACTGGTAGAAGATTTCCTTGTAGAACTACGACTGGCTGAAGATGTGGTCGATGCACGGAACGACATCATTAAGGCTGTCCTGCGTTCCCGCACGAAGTTGATGACATCATCAGCAGTGGGGAAACTTTTGGCCGATTTGATGTCTATCTCGAAGTCCTTTCGAGTGTCGGCATCTAAGGCTCGTAAAGCAAGCGAAGATAGAAGAAACTCCTCAGGGTGTTCTAGTTTTAAGGAACGGAATGAGGCTATGCTGTCTGCGACATCAGTGAGGAACTCATCGTACCGTTGTAGTTCACTCCGGTTCGTCTTGATTTCACAGTCCACTATACGATGAATTAGAAGACTGGCTAAAATTCGGGGATTGTCATAGGTTTTGAGCACCTTTTCCCAAGCCTGGACGTAGGAGTTGTCTTCAACAGGAAAGCGGGATATGAGAGCAGCGGCTTCCCCCTTCAATGCTCCTAATAAATAGTGGAACTTCTCTACATTAGACAAGCCAGGATCATCGTGCACCATAGAGGCGAAGGTGTCTCGAAAATGTGTCCATTTGATGATGTCGCCTGAGAAGAAAGGAATAGGAATCCTGGGAAGCTGCAGACGGGTGTGGCCTCCGTTGCAGGTAGCATTTGGAAGGTCGTCAGGCTGTGGTACCGCTTCACAAACTCTAGCGGCTCTGCATGCTGCGTCTTTGAGCCTAAGGAGTTTGGCCTCATGGGTGATCATCTCGGTTTGAAACAAAAGAAACTGTGCATTCCATGATTCGGCGGGAAAGGGGGTCACTTCGGGTTCGCCGGATAGTTCCTCGCGCTGTAGGAAGGATTCCTGGTACAGCTTCCAGAAAGAGCGCGCTGTGTCAAGAGACGCCTCAAGGAGGTGGACATCATCATCCGCGGTGGCCTTCAATGTGTTGATGATGCCGGTGATGCTACGGGCTAAACTGCGTAGCCGCCGTTCCAATGACAACGACAATTTATCAGACATGGTGTTTTTGTTAAATAAATCAAATGGATGAAAGGGTGACAAAATAAGCAACCTACAGGGCGGGAGGTGAGAAGACAAAGCTGACCGATAAAAGGAGAGGAGATACAAGAGAAAATAAACAGCAGCCCAAAGTGTCAACAATAAGAAAAATACAAAATAGAAAATGAAGAAATAAATCACATGAAATAATTGAATAATGCTCAAACACATATAGAATTGAATTAAAGCAGCATGATCAACACAAAGACAAATCTGAATGAAAAAGAACAAGCAAGCGCTGTGAGACGACACAAGAAGAATGCACGGTGACGTCACAGGCATGAGAAAGACCAGCTCTTGATTGAGAAAGCGCGGGAGTGCCTACCTCGCTGGAAGCCGGCAAGCGGGAGACCAGTAGGGAGGTTACCTGCCATGTAAACAATGTGGATCAAGAAGCTGGAATAAATTAAGTTGTTCTGCAGAATTTGTGAAGAAATAATTGAAAACTAGTGGTTGATCAATAGTGAAATGTGATAATTAAAGCATATATTGTGAATTATGTGAAATAAGGGACATTAAGAAATAATAATGTAAAATATGAGTCCTAATGATTGTATGTGTTCACTTAATAAATAAAATAATTAAGTGTTCAAGATGATTTTATTAAACCTTATCACAGAAAGAATAATTAATTAACAAATGCTGTGAAAGATTTAAGATTTAACAGCTAAGATTTGAAATAAGAGAAAAAAAATCATTTCAGTGTGTATCAAGTGAAGGTTATTTACCTTTGCAAAATTTAATTTAAAAATCAGCCTTGAAATAGTGCTAAAATTAGAAATAACTTGACTTAATGGAAAATAAACAATTTAATTTAATGTTGTTTCAATATGGATTTAACACTAATAGCTTAAGTTATAGTATATTTGAAGCTCACCTCACAATAATTAATGAATACTGATTTTATGCCCACTTTAGATTTAGCAAACCATTATCATAGAAATAATTAACACAGATGAAATGGTTAAACAATTAATTTTACTTGAGCCATTTAACTTTATGAACAATGATATATATGCAAGGTAAGTGCATATAGAAAAAATGAAATGCTGAGACAAAATATCAGCTACTTGTTGCTAACGGCTCATATGTAGCATTTTTTGAAATAAATATAAATTATCTACTCTAGAGAATAGTGAAAAATATCCGGCCCGGTCGGACCATGTAAAAAGGATTGCCACACCACCATTTTTTGTATGGTATGATGTGGAGGTAATATTTTGTGGGGCTGGATAAATAAGTGGACTGTATGAATATTGAGTTGATAATTTATATTTATTGAGTACAAAGAGTAGAGGGGGGGGGGGGGGAATTGCCAAAATCAGAACAAATATAGGTTAATGTATTAATGAAATTTTGAAAGTGGTGGGACAGGTGAGTTGAAATATGATGAGCTGATGATGTGGTGATGAAGATGTTGGGCTGCTGGAGATCCATGAAATTACATTAAATAGGTACCTGTAGATGGTGCCTTGTTGGATAGAAGGGGTGCATCTCTCCCTGTTTCTTCATTTATGGTCAGTTGGTGTCTTCCTCACTTCCATGGCCCGGTGGTTTGCGGTGACTACTCAGCCATAGTGTAGGTAGTAAAGCCGGTGAAATGGTACAAAAAAATCACTTTGAACGCTGTGCGAAAGCGAGTGGACCTTTTCTGTACACGCTGTGTAAGCGGGGTGGACTTCGTCTGTCTCGACTTGACCGGGGGTAGTTCAACCCGGTGAGGTAGACGGCGCTACTGTTGCAGAGTTGAAGAGAAAAAAAAGCATCTTTAGGGTGGCAACCCTAAACAACACCCATGACCCAACAGAACTACAACAAGGAACTGTCAACCATATACGACATAGCACATAACAACGGTTACGGGCGAACAACCATCGACAAACTAATAACACAAAACAGCACTAAAAAACTCACAGAAACGGACGAAGTCACGACAAGACGCTGCACTTTCACATATACAGGGCCGTTAACATACCGACTAACTAACTTGTTTCACAAAGAAGGACTTAAGACAGCACTAAAAACAGACAACAATTTACGGACTAACCTCACAAACGATATCGATGAACCTAACAAATACGACCTAAACGGAGTGTACAAACTAATATGCACTTGTGACCACACATACATCGGACAAACAGGACGAAAACTAAAGACACGATATACAGAACACATACGATCTTTTAAACAGAACAAACGTGACTCTAACTACGCCAACCATTTACACGAACACGCACACGACCCTAGCAACATACAAAACAGCATGACACTCATACGTAAAAGGACGTAGACTTGACATACTAGAAAACATGGAGATATACAAACAACGATACTTTAACAGAAACATTATAAACGAACAGCTTAATACTAGCTCTGACACAATATTCAGACCACTCAAACTACTCAAACGAAAAAGGACAGACACAACATCACTTCCAATAACTAAACGACAACGTACTTAACATAAAAACAGAAAAACTAAGATAGTTAAACATAAAATCACATTTCCCAAGATCAACATACAACAAACCACCTGCACAGAGTACAGACAATCAAACTACCTGGAAAACCCTTAGACGGCAATGACCCACGGAGCCAACAAATACTTTACCTGAACGAACACCTGCACAGAGTACAGACAAACAACCTACCTGGACGACCCTTCACAGAAGTAAACAACTCACTCCACCCTGTATAAATACTCTGACACTACAAACACAGTTCAGTACTAACTTAACAGTGGCTTGATAATGACGTATTTACGTCGAAAGCGCTCGCCCACAGTACTCGCACAGATGCCAGTGACGACGGTCTCCACCGACAGGTATGACAACAGTATATTTACTGGCGGACCTAACCCCTTAGATTATTTACCTTCCTCATAGCCTCTAATTGAAGTTATCGTTATTTCTTATTTTATAGAAAGATTTAACCCACGACAGAATGGAATTTTATTCGCCATGAAGCACATATTTACACTTGGTTATAACCGTAAAACGAATTTGCTAATAAAACAAGATACTTAAAATGACAACGAATTTTTGGTTGTTTATAATAGTCTTTTCAGCAGTAGTCAAAGAGTAAGTACGTTTTCAGTACATAATTGTATTGACTTATACAGATTAAGAATTATCCGCTTCTGTGTAAGTTGGCTACTGTCAGTTTCCTGTGATTTGTGATGCTAATCTATTCCACCTCTTCGATATGTAACCGCGCTAAGATGACGCAGTTCCTGCGAGTCGGACTTTTTTAAAGAAAAACTGAGTTTTCGGAATTTGTGATCAGTGTATCGTAAATAAAGACCACATTTTTAGAATCTACATTAAATTTCCAATAAGATACCCTGGTTATTGAAATATTACCATGCAAATTAAAAGCTATATTAAAATACATATAAGTGAAACTGTTTAATATTAGGTTTTTATTAAATTATTCAATATTTTCTTAACCGGCTATTTTTAGAGTTAGAGATTTGCATCCGCCTCAAAAGTTGCGTTATTTAATAAGCTTCAAAATGGTACCTCGTAGTTTTAGAAAAAATCTATTTTTTTTCTGATTTCAAAGTCAAACCCAATAAATGTGCTTTAGTGTGAACGAGCTTTTCTGAACAAATTCTTTAATTTTACACGATGATGATGATGTCCCATCCTTTCCACACTACATGATGTTTATTACACATGCCCATCTACCAAATAACTCACTGTGGTTTCGAATGGTTAGTTGTCCTGCTGATAATGGATGAGTGGTGACGGAATGGCTGAACACTGAATTCCCTAACCGTTCCCACACTACGTAAACGCAATTTTTGCTCTGATAAGGATAGGGGGTCACTATGGAATCAAGGGTGAAAGAATTCAGAAGAACACATTGGAAATAATTTATGGTTATGACTTGAGGGTCTTATTTTATTTTATTTGTAATATTAATTCTATTCTATTTAATAAAATTTCTGCTTATAAATTAACTGGGTTATAAATTACAATAATTTGAAATTGTATACAAAAAAACTCTCTCCTGCAGATAAAAAGCCAAAAAAAAAAAATTTAAATGAAAGGTACCTCAAAAGTTGCTTTAAAATGTAACCTCGTTTTCCTAGGAAAAATCTATAGAAATATATGGGTGAGAGAAAAATGGTTAATACTGTGGACTAATAACTATTTGTCCAGTAGATATTCAAAATTTCTACAAATATAGGATTCTAACTGAATCCACGGCATTACGGAGGACGTCTTGTCTTTGAGTTCTCATGAGCTGGCACTGCTCCTGGATCCTTTTGATGAGTTCCTTCTTCGTTGTCTCGGGCTCTGAGTACGCTCAACACTTCAATGCTCCCAATACATGGAAATCTAGAGGATTCTATCAGGAGGAAAACGAACTGGTCCTTAGTGGCCGATACAACGATTAGGGAATTCAGTGTTCAGCCATTCCATCACCACTCGTCCATTATCAGCTGGTTAACCATCCATTCGAAACCACAGTTAGTTGTTATTTGGTACACGGAGAAAAAAACAGGCTGCTCGCACCTTCTTTCAGGCTGCCGGCAGCCTGAAAACTGTGACTCAGTGCCAGTATTTTGAAATAGGACATTTTAGTCTAAAATAGGATTCCACATATTTCAGCCTAAAATAGGATTCCACTAGTTAGAGTGCCCGCACTTTATAATAGAGTGCTGGAATGCTAATTCTGCATCCTATAGTAGAGTTCTCACACCCAAAGCTAGCATCCAACAATAGAGTGCTAGCACTCTACTTACGAGTGCGTACCCCTAGACTTTAGATTGCTGGCACTCTGATACTGGCTTCTAGCATCCTGATGTTTGCTTCCTGTATCCTACCACTATAGGCTGCTAGCATCCTATATGGGTGGGTTACATTGACCCCATCCATATAGGATGCTAGCAACCTACAGACAGATGACTTTATTATGTGGATAAAAAAGAACAAAGGTAAATTCAGAGTAATAATAATGAGACTTTATTTGGGTGTAATTTACATATACACTTCTTAACAAGTAGATATTTACAAGTATTAGGTATTAGGTATAATGTACTTGTGAATAATATTGAACAAGTAGGTCTAGAAATAAAATATTTTTTTTGTTTTCATGACACTTATAGCCGTATTCAAAAAACCGAAGACAGTTGATTTCAGCATCTGTTCAAACAGAAACAAAAAGAAATTATTATTAATAATAATAAAAGAAAAGTTGTTGTTTTTTATACAATTAAAAAGAAAGATAAATAGGCATTTTTTTCTAGTTTAAAATTTCGCAGTAAATTCAAAGCTGCCACGGAATTATAAAATAACTATAAAATAAGGTTATTGTCTATGAATATGATCATAAATGAAGGAACTCTAGAAAAAGAATGGACACCAAAATAAAAGTAACACTAATATTCTAGCCATATTCTAGGAACGTATAAAAAAAGACTTCCATCAGTTCTCAGCTTACCAGGCTTATTGAACTCCATCTTCAGTTGGTTCCATACCCGCAGCGCCATGTTATATTAAGGAAATATATTCTTGAAAAACAAACACAACTTTCTTCATTCTATTGTATATAACATCTGTTTTTAAATTTAATAATAAAAACAAGAGCCTGTATGCATTCTACATTTAAGTTCCTTTTCAGTTAAGGAATCCTATATAAGACAGCAGGTAATGGAAGCCTAAAGCAGGTTGCAGACTGTACCGCCAGAACAGAGTTCAGGCTCTAGTTTTTATTATTAAATTTAAAAACAGATGTTATATACAATAGAATGAAGGAAGTTGTGTTTGTTTTCAAGAATATATTTCCTTAACATAACATGGCGCTGCGGGTATATAACCAACTGAAGATGGAGTTCAATAAGCCTGGTAAGCTGAGAACTGATGGAAGTATTTTTGTATACGTTCCTAGAATACGGCTAGAATATTAGTTCAAAATTGTATTAGTAGACTTTTATTTTGGTGTCCATTCTGTTTCTAGAGTTCCTTCATTTATGATCATATCCATAGACAAAAACCTTATTTTATATTTATTTTGTAATTCCGTGGTAGCTTTGAATTTACTGCAAAATTTTAAACTAGAAAAAATGCCTATTTATCTTTCTTTTTAATTGTATAAAAAAACAACAACTTTTTTTTTGTTATTATTAAATTTTTTTTTTTTTTCTGTTTGAACAGATGCTGAAATCAACTGTCTTCGGCTTTATGAATACGGCTATAAGTGTCATGAAAACAAAAAAAAATTATTTCTAGACCTACTTGTTCAATATTGTTCATAAGTACATTGTACCTAATACCTAATACTAGTAAATATCTATATTTGTTAAAAAGTGTATACCTCATACCTACTTGTAAATATCTACTTGTTAAGAAGTGTATATGTAAATTACACCCAAATAAAGTCTCATTATTATTACTCTGAATTTACCTTTGTTCTTTTTTAGCCACATAATAAAGTCATCTGTCTGTAGGTTGCTAGCATCCTATATGGATGGGGTCAATGTAACTCACCCACCCATATAGGATGCTAGCAGCCTAAAGTGGTAGGATACAGGAAGCAAACATCAGGATGCTCGCAGCCTATATGGGTAGGCTTCTAGAAGCCAGTATCAGAGTGCCAGCAGTCTAAAGTCTAGGGCCACGCACTTGAAAGTAGAGTGCTAGCACTCTATTGTTGGATGCTAGCTTTGGATGTGAAACTCTACTATAGAATGCAGAATTAGGATTTCAGTGTTCTATTATAATGTGCCGGCACTCTAACTAGTGGAATCGTCTTTGAGGCTGAAATATGTGGAATCCTATTTTAGACTGAAATGTCCTATTTCAAAATACTGGCACTGAGTCACAGTTTTCAGGCTGCCGGCAGCCTGTTTTTTAGCACTTTCCTCCGAAGGAAAGTAGCTATTGAGGTTGGACTCATGACGGAATTTTTGAAAAATTTCTTCAAATCTTTATCGATCCTACCTAGTAGACACCGAAAATGACCCCCGTTAAAATTTATATATATCTATATATATATATATATATATATATATATGCATATATATATATATGTGTCTGTTAACACGATAGCGGCCAGAGTTTTTGTTTTTTCGTCACGAAACTTGGTATATAGCATTCAATTACCAAACGATTGAACGAGTTCGTTAACCACCAAAGTCGGTCCACCGGAAGGGGGGGTTTACCCCGAACCCAAAACACTTATTTGACTATGTCAGCCGTAATATTTGTTATATTTCAACGAAACTTGGTATTCGTAGTGTTAATATAGAGAGGAAAGTGAGATATAAAAATGAACTAAATCGGTTCATTAGAAGGGGGGGTTTACTCCGGACCCACAATACCAATTCGCCACTACCAGCCGTGATTTTTGGTATATTTCGACGAAACTCGGTATTCGTAGTGCTAATCCACAGGTAAATATGTGTTGTAAAAATAAACGAAATCGGTTCATTAGGAGGGGGGGTTTACTCCGGACCCACAATACCAATTCGCCACTACCAGCCGTGATTTTTGGTATATTTCGACGAAACTCGGTATTCGTAGTGGTAATCTACAGGTAAATATGTGTTGTAAAAAGAAACTAAATCGGTTCATTAGAAGGGGGGGGGGGGGTTTACTCCGGACCCAAATTCCTAATATACTCATACCGGTCGTAATTTCTGCTGTATTGTAACGAAACGCTGTATACGTCGTGGGTAACTCATGAGAAAGAAGTGTTGTAAAAATGAGCTGAATCGGTCAATCGGAAAGCGGGGGTTTAATTTGTAATATATTTGAATAGAAAAGCCGGCAGACGTAGGTTCACAAAGCCGCCGCAAGGAGCGCTTTCTACCACTATAGGGACTGTATCCTGTTCCTGCGTTAGATCAAAATACGATAATATGAGGATTTTTGTATTTATTACGTAGTGTAGTAGGTACCATGTGTAAACATAACTCTGGATGCAAATTAATAATTGATCAGTTACTCATTACAAAATGAGAACTATTCACGTTTTTATTTTATTTATGTAGGATATTTTAAGCAAATTGTTCTGGAAAGCAGTCTACACTACCCAAATTCTGAGGAAAGTGCTTAGTTATGCAGCTCCTGCGTGACGGACTTTTTTTTCTCCGTGTAGATGGGCATGTGTAATAAACATCATGTAGTGTGGGAAGGATAATCATCATCGCGTAAAATTAATGAATTTGTTGTTCAGAAAAGCTCGTTCACACTAAAGCACATTTATTGGTTTTGACTAAGAAATCAGAAAAAAATAGATTGAAATAGATTTTTTTCTAAAACTACGAGGTACCACTTTGACGCTTATTAAATAATGCAACTGTTGAGGCGGAGGCAAACCTCTAACTCTAAAAATAGCCGGTTAAGAAAATATTGAATAATTTAATAAAAACCTAATATTAAACAGTTTCACCTATATGTATTTTAATATAGCTTTTAATTTGCATGGTAATATTTCAATAACCAGGGTATCTTATTGGAAATTTAATGTAGATTCTAAAAATGTGGTCTTTATTTACGATACATTGATCACAAATTCCGAAAATTCATTTTTTCTTTAAAAAAGCGTGTCGTTTTTAAAAAATACAAAAGCTTGCGTAGTTCCTCTACATTTTCAGATAGAACGCTCATTTTTGCACCTCTGAACTACAAATGATATGCAGAATAAACCCCTAAAGTTATGACATCTTAATGTGGGACACGCTGTATAAACACGTATAAACAGTTTTAGACTTATAATGTATTTTGATAAATATCTCGAAAGTTGTCAACAATTGCGATAGGGAAAAGTCACCTTTCAAACGCATTATAAATTGTCTTCAAAAAATTAGAACTATTACGATTTTTTCTTCTAATAAACTTGCGAAATCTCACCTGTTACATTCAAACGCTCAATATACGAAAATGCGATGTCTCATTCTCGGCAGATGGAGTTTTCTACTTAATACTTAATTACTTAATTGTTTTTTAACGGACTTTCGGAAAGCAAGCAGCTGCTGAGGTTGCACTCATGAAAGAATTTCTAAAAAATGTCTGTATATCTTCATTTATCGTATGATATCGTAAATAACGAAAGTCACCTCTGATATATATATATATATATATATATATATATATATATGTGAAGAAAGAAGAAGAAGAAAAAGATTGTATTTGTGAATGTTTCACATTACATATTGGAGGTTATCATCTCTTAATACTAAAATATACAAAAAAAAGATCATGTCATTATACAAATACAAAAAAAAAAGCAAAAAACAAATATAACCTTAACATAAATAAAAGTATTAAAAAATAATTATTGATCAATAATAAATAACATTCTTCCAATTTAAAACTGACAGACTTTTTTACTAAATTTTTATAATTCTTATTTTATAATTATCATCTTTTTTTTTAATAAAATAATTTATTTAGTTTTATTATTATAAGAGGAAGAAGAAGAAGAAAATTTTGTATTTACGAATGTATCATAATAAATGGTGGAAGTTACCATGCCTTTATACATAAATATAAATTTTACATTATTAGTATCTACGCTGACAACTGATGATGACCTGAAGTCATATGAATTACAACCAAAAAAAAGAAAAAAAAGAAAAATATATATTCATATATATATATATATATATATATATATATATATATATATATATATATATATATATCCTTAACATTAGTAAAAGTTATAAAAAAATAATTATCAATTAATAATGAATAACATTCTTCTAATCCCAAAATAACAGACTTATAAGCTAAATTTTTTTTTAAATTATTATTTTTATTTACTAAGACATAGTCTATATACATAGAGACATATAAAATAAATTTGTCCTTCTCCTCGATTATATATTAATATAGTTATATATTTAGTTTTATTATTAATTGATGAATAGCACCTAATTCCCGGAATATGCTGGAATATTTATTTGCTAAGTTTTATTCATTTATAAAGTACCCTTAATTTCTGAATTAGCTAGCACCATCAATATATCATTCATTTATAATGAAAGCTCTTATTTTTAATGAGTTTGTGATATAATAATAAATATTGTTAAGTTTTTCTATTGTGTCTATTGCTAGTATTGTCTTGATTTTCTCCTCGTCCTGCATCGAGAGGTCTAAGTACTTGTTGATAAAAGTGTTTCTAGGATCATTGTACATAGGGCACTTGAGAAGGAAGTGTTTTAAATCTTCTTTTTCGAACTTATTACATATTGTACATAGTTCCTCCCCGTTAATAGAGTAGACGCTTCGCTCCCAATAAAATTTCAGATTTTCTGGTCTACACAATCTTGCTTGTGAAATTATTCTTATTTTTTTAATATTTGTGTTTAGTTTTAAATAATTTTCCGCCTCAATTTTTGGCTTAATGCTGCGGTATATTGGTGAGTAGGAAGAAGAGGAGGCTCTAGAGATGTCGGCTTGAATGAGGAAGTTTTCATATTCCTCAAGAACAAATTTAGACACTTTCACTAGTGACATGAGGTCGCTCTCGTCCCACAGATGAATCAGGCCTATTTCATCAAGTATTTGCTTCAACTGTGATACCCAGTTGTAAGTCGGTCGGATTGTCGGGGCTTTATCAAGTGCTAATAATCTGTTGAAACATTTCTTTGGCAATCTGGTTGCAGGCATACACAGAATCTTGGACATCCAGGTTAGGGCTTTTTTCAGCACTTGATGTTTTAGCGCTGTCCTTCCGCACTCCAGCCGTACCATATAACCCGGGGTCCTAGAAGGGAGGTGTAGGAGTTTCTTGAGAAATTGCACCTGAAATGATTCGACAATATCCAAACACCTTAGACCCCAAACTTCACTTCCGTAGAGCACGACCGAAAGACACAGCGCTTCAAAAAGCTTAATTCTCGCATCCCAAGACTCACACTTTAGCTTTGCAAAGAGCGAGATAGTAGAAGCCATTGCCGAATTACCTTTCTTACACATGTCTCTTGCTGTCTGTGTAAATATCCCGGAGCTGTAGAGACGAATTCCCAGATAAGTGTAGTTTTTGGAGATGGACATGTCTTCATCATCAATTGATACTTTGAGCTCTGCTACTCTTCCTCCCTTCCTGAAAACCACTATATTTGATTTGTTAATATTTATTGTCATACGGTTGATTCTGCAGTATTCCTCCAGTAGCCTAGCCTTTCTCTTTGCACCTATGGGCGAGTACGACAGAAGTATTAAATCATCGGCATAAAGAAGAAGCAGCAAGTCAGTTTGTCCATCGATGTCAATGCCCGATTCACCCTTACCTCTAAGAAAGCCTTCCAAGTCATCAATGAAAATAGAGAATAGTGTTGGGGATAAGCCATCTCCCTGCAGAACACCTCGAGTTGCAGGCACAGGTTCTGTCTTGTTAGCTCCAATTTTCAAAGAGATTTGCGCTTTGGAATAGAAATCTGCTATTACGGAAATGAATTTTCTACTGATGCCATACTCTCTAAGCTTGTAAAATAAAAGATTATGATCGACCGTATCAAATGCTTTTGCAAAGTCTATGAAGTTTGCGAAAACCTTTCTCCTTGGCAGTCTAATATTGATATGTATTGCTGAGATAAGCGTGAAGATCCCGTCAACACATCCTCTCATTTTTCTAAATCCGTTTTGCGACTCTTGTAATGGGCAACCATATTCAAGCCAATCTGTAAGTCTATTGTTTAAGAGGTTGCTGAAAAACTTTATATATATGTGTGTGTGTGTGTGTGTGTGTGTGTGTGTGTGTGTGCGTGTGTTTTCCGGTAGTGGGGTTGCTTAATTCCAGAAGGTGAAACAAAATTCAGTCTTCCCACAAAAAGACTAAATTAAGGTTATATAGTTTCCATTCTATAAAGTAATAAATGCACCATTTTATAATATCAGCGTTAGCTTTATAAATTCTAATTATTAATTATTGCCCTTGTAATGTATTACAAGCAAAAAAAAAATGTACTAATTTTTTACTTAAATAAGATTAATGCATGTTTCTATTTGTTGTTAGCACCTGATGATGGCACATTTGTATTGAAAGGCCTAGTGCAAAATAAAGAAATTTATTGGGAATACTGAATTTTGTTTCACCTTCTGGAATATACAAACATATATATATATATATATATATATATATATATATATATGTGTGTGTGTGTGTGTGTGTGTGTGTGTGTATACGTTTAACTCGGGGCCTCAGGCCGTCCCTAGGCCCACCCTGCATTTAATTAATTTATCAGTCCGTACCGTATCCCCCATGGTCCTCTCCTAGTGGCTAACGCCTTAGATTCTCATGCGGCAGATAGGGGTTCGATTGGCAGGTATTTTTCATAATTTCAGGGTCTGTATAGAAAATTCCCGGCTGCAACAAGGATTTCAGCGCTAATTGCCCAGATTCCGGTGAGCCTTAAAAAATTCTTGGGGTATCTGCACACCATCTCCTTAGAGTTCTGTATTACCAAGAATCAGGTACCTCAACAATATTACGGGACTTTAAATCGTCCATAGCATAAAAGCCTAGAATGTGAATTTTTGATAATCGGTTAATAAATGTTTACTAGATAATATTATCTTTTCAGATACTACGCCTAGGTTCAGATGCATTAATTGGTGAAATGTTGATATATTTTTTAACTTTTTTCGTTTTTCCGTTTGTTGATTAGTTAAGTTAATTTTATTCGCACATAAAATTGGTTACTGGATCGATAGCAGCACACTCTTTAAAGTTCAGTAGCAGTAGAATCCCGTCCATACATATTTTGATATTATGTTAGGTTGTGAGATACATTTTCTTACAAAAATCCAAGCACCGAATGAACCAAAAGTAAAGATTTTGCCTCATTAAGAATGCCCCAAGCAGCTCGCCATCTATAAAGCAAGTAGTTTGCTCCAAATGACCAGCTATCTAGGGGAATGGAGCCCAAGGACTAGTTATCCTAGATTGTAGGAGGCCGAGATACAATTCCGCAAGTACTCGGTCATTAAGCTTGAGAGGTAAGTAGGGGGCAACTTGTACTATGAGAAGTTGCAAGCGGTCTCCCATCCAACTCAGCTCATGGTTTAACTGATCACTTGCTGTTTTCCTATTCCTCTACTGAACGGTTTCCATCCTCATTATGTACAATATTATTATATAGGCGATTTGTTATACTGGTGAGTTCGACAAAAATCTATTAAATATGGATTCTGATAACAACTTGCAGGAACTGTGATATTAGCGCGTTTCCGTTCTTACACCTAGTCTCATATGGAAAGCTTTGATTAGTAATAATAAATGTTTCGTTTTGCTCATTCGTGAAAAATCTGAGTAAAAATATTTTCGACGCCATAACAGTAAACTGGCAGTAGCCAAAGCAAAAATCCCTCCTTCCACCTTCCCAAACTCCTCTCAATTAAAACACTATTACAAATATGTTTCTTATTTTCTTACATTGTTTTACTAGAACACCCACTTTACTGTAAAATACAATTTAAAATGACAATTTAATACTGAGAACCAAAAGAAAGAGGAAACCAAAAGAAAGAAACTGATACATATGAATTGGAAGCACCAATCTCTAAAGCGATTTCAGATTGCCCAATCGAAAAATACTTTAGCCCCTTTTTTTTTGTAAAGAATTTACTAAGCTTTTGAATGGTCACCTTGCACATAGCTCGATTTCCTAACACTTTAAAATATTTTCATGCATCAATATATATATATATATATATATATATATATATATATATATATATACTTCCTAAACTCCAAACAAAACCAAAATTTAAGTAGTTTAGATGAATTTCATCCGTTTAGAACTCCTCTCAACTGAATTAATCGTTTCTGAATACCTAAACCAAAAATTACTTAAGAAACCTAGTACTAACAACTTTTCTAGTAAACGATTAGAGATATCGCTTTATTAATGGTTTCATTCGTTTCCCTAAGTTAGAAAATAATTTACGAAAATCTATCAACTAAATTTCATAAAAATACCATGTCAAAATATCGATTATGCAAATCGCGGGAAACTAAAGAACGAACAGATTCAATCAATTGACGAAGTGATATATTGAAAAATGGTATTATTCGATACTTTATTTAAGGCATTAAAGGCTATTCTAAGCCTGAGTTGTGACAATTTCCGGCAAGCCGTATCGTCCACAATCCATGAGCAATGTCTCGAATATGAAAATCGATATTTCGGATATTCGATAGTTTGACATGACAGGGTCGATATATGTGTGCGAAACGTGAAATTTTCTAGGCCGCACTTCCCGATTAGGACATCGGGTCGGTGTTAGAAGCGTAAGAATAGTAGTGAGTTAAATCCCCCCCCCCCAAAAAAAAACTTACGTTTAAAAAAAGAGGCCAAGTTTCAGACTCCTCCCAAAACATTTTGCCTAGGAATATTATGATATCATAGTATTGAGCAACATTTTACGCCCTTAATACCCTGTCAAGAACCAAATAATACCTTCTCACTTATTCGTGTCGTCAGGTAGGGGATTGATTGAGTTACAATCAGTGTACGGCATATTGTAATTGAATTAAGAATTACGAAATACGATTACATGGTATTTGTAGTTCATGAATTAGAATTACATCAAGAGTGATAATTCAATAAAAACGTGAATTCTAATTACATTGTAATCCTCTAATGTAATCCTCTAAGCACTAATTATGTAACTCAAATATCAATTACCAAGAATTGTAATTGAATTACAATTTTAATTCTATTATAAGTGTACTTATCACCAATTATGACAGTCAGTAATTGAAATATCAATTTTACCAAGAATTGTAATTGAATTATGATTGTAATTCAACTACAAGTGTAATTCAATTACAAATCAAATACTTGAGTTTTTTCGATTACTGTAACCGATATATATATATATATATATATATATATATATATATATATATATATATATATATATATATATATTAGTGCTTCGACTGCAAGAATCATTAGCACCAGTATTTGATATTTTCAGCATTTTCAATTACAATAAAAAAATGTAATTCATAATTCAAATACCATTTGAATTACATTTTAATACAAATTTACTCAACACTTATTTCAAATAACTACGTAATTCAAATATTTGAGTTCTATTTATTTGAAATACAGTTAATCCAAATTGAATTATTTTTTCAATTACTGTAATTGATATTTCCAGACTTTTAAATTAAAATTAAAAAATATAATTCATAATTCAAATATCATTTAAATTACATTTTAATTCAAATTTACACAACACTGGTTAGAATCCATTATTTTACCAAATCCAATGATATGGAAATAGTATTTTTATATGAATTAACGCGTAAGGAAAATACTAAAAAAATTACCATAAGCATTAGTAGTAAACTAAAGCCTGAAAGATCTCCTAATTGCGGTCTGCCGCCATATTAAGCCCCCCCCCTTCTAATTTACCCCAATAGGAGTGTGAATTAAAGCCTACAAAAGAGGCTTACTCTAAGTAATAAGCTAATTTCCACGTTAAAATTCTCTCCCAGTTAAACTAGCCCTTATCATTTTCCTTGTGGTGTTTCTTAGACGGCCTCGAGATTAGACATGTTTCAGGGGATGGATCTCTCCTGCATCTCTCTGAAGGGGAAAATCTCATTAATTAAGACACAACTTTTGATTAGAGTCTTATGAATGGAGAACCTTCTTAGGCAAACTTTTCCAAGTCCTAGGCATGCTCAAACTCTCTTATATTAATGTAATTCTGATATTCCTTGCAGTGATGTAATATTTCAATTCATTGTGTATTTCAATATATTGATTACTATTTGAAAAGTTAGATTCCATACTTAGATAAACTAATGATGCTAAGAAAAATTTAATTTATTCACATCCAATATTTTCTCTTAAATAGCAATGCATTGGAAATCGATTAACAATTTATCCATTAAAAGGATAAAAGATCCGTCACCTTTTTGTAAAACTAAGCATATTTCTCAAGGAAGTACAAGCATTCCTTAAAAATTTGCTTAAAGTAACCCAATTAAGTAAAAAATAAACATAAATAGTTTTGTTTTAGCACGGTTCCTCCCGCCATCCATAGCGAGGAGCCCCGCTTATAATATTGACCTCATGACGCAATCCGGAAGTGCCGACTAGAAAATGTTACACTTCTGAACACCTAGAGAAAGAAAATAACGGTGGCTCAAATTTGTATGTGTATATATATATATATATATATATATATATATATATATATATATATATATATATAGTTGTCTGTACGCTCTCTCACCGACTTAAAAATGGTCTGATTTTGATGAATTATGGTACCGGAACATGGTATTTGGAGCGAATTTTCTAGGGTTGATCACATGACAAGTGCAAACGGCCACGTAAATCTCGACGAAGGGCGTTAACAGCAGCACTTCGCTCACTTCAAAATGCATTTTCCCACATTTTCCTACTAGAACGAGCCAAACGCCAAAGCATAAAAGGGGCGAAAAGGGCTTTGGCGGCGCAGTAAACATCAGTTCCTGAGTACTCGACCCCGATGTGTGTCGCAGGTATGTCAACCAAAAATTCTTTTACCTCCAATCAAATCAATAGAAGTCCTACCTAGCTCTCCCTCGTGAAATTGTCTATTAACTTAGCTGTGTGTTATGATCTTTCTTTATGTAACTGTAATCTTAGTGTTAATTAATGTTTTGAAATAAAATTCCACTTCTCTAAAATATTTTTTTTTTAATATGATTTCCGATTAATGTAATTTGGACATTTTTTAGCAATTATTCAGAGCTACAATGTACAATACGTGCAGTTGAATATTGTAAAAGCTATATATTTTGAGTTGTGGAGTTATGGCGGTGAAAGCCCATCTGCATGCAGTAAATACTAAAGGGGGAATAGTTTAGTTTGCTAACTGTTAACTTGGCCGGCCGAGTTTGGTTGTAGTTCCTTTAGGAATATCAGAAGCAATAAATTTCAAGTCGTGGAGGCAGAGCTGGTAAGAGATAAGAGTAGCCTGGGCCATCGCCTTCCCCCTTCCCTGATTATAAAAGTTTTTCAATTGCCCTTGATAGAGCTCGGGGTCTTCTTTCTGACCAACTACTCTAGCCGTTTGGTCTCACTCTCCAATTCCTTCTGTCCTCCTCCTAGTCGACACAATGGCCCACTTCAGTTCCCGACGTATGCCTCAGAGGACTCATATAGAAGCCTGACAGTCCTTCTTTGGGGTAGAAGTTTGTGGGGTACTTATTTCTGTTAGCACTCATAATGCGAACATATTATCATGCGATGGTAGCACCCACAAAGGATACCAAATATAATAGTAATAAAATTAATTGCACAGATTCTAACAAGGTCTATATTGGGGAGTCGTCGCAGTTAGTCAGAAAGAGGATAAAACAACTCGTGAAAATGTGGATGATCAGGATAATAAAACTGCTCTGGCTAATCATTACATAAAATATAAGCACATATTCGACTTCGCAAATGTAGAATTTATACAAAAAGAAAGAAACTTGACGAAGCGAAAAATAAAAGAAAACATTTATATAATAATAAACAAGAAAAAAACAGTTAATAAAAAAACGTGTATCAAATATTTAAATAGTATATTTTTTAATTTACTAATTAAAATTTAATTAATTTTTATCGAGTGACAAAATGTAAAAAAATGTATGTTATTATAATGGACTAATCTTTTCCTGGATGATCGATTTTTTTTTTTTTGATCCATCGATTTTACACCCTAGTAACCTCAGTTTGGACGTGGCCATTATACGGGAAGGTTCGCCTTAATACAACTGGGCTGTATTTCTATTTAAGTGAGTTTTTAGGCTCTTGAAGAGGCGCCTAAGGTGTGGAACATGTAGAGCATAAATAAAATAAATTTAATTGACTTTGTTTATTATCTTTTATTGACCATCCACCTACAAAATATAGCATTAAAAAATTGCAGAAGGTTCTAGCTGAAGTGATAACAAAAAAGGCTTGCCTGATATCAAAAATGGCACAGCAAATATCGACTAGGTCGGGAAGGAAAGGCTGTATAAGAAATACTTAGGCCAAATCAGAAACTTCAAGCAGAGTTGGGCAAACGTTAGCGCGCGCTAAAAGCTGATACCTCTCCGCTAATTTACCGAAACTGTAGAAAGCCAGCGCTAATAATTAGCGGTTAGCGGCGGCAGTGCGCTAACCGCTAATCTATTTATGAAATATCGTAATTGCTAATAGCTTAAGCTATAGTTACAACATTTTGTCACCTCAAAGTTCACTTCCGGTCTGCTCTGAGCAACCTCTATCCTGTTCCACTTCCGCTTCAATCTACAGGATTTCCGGTCGACTCATGCCAATCACTGGGTAACTCCTGTTCGATCTGGCTCACTTCCGGTCACTCACAGACAATGGCACACTCTGACACTCCTTAATCTAGGTTACTTCCGGTCCTATATTCATCCCTGGGTCGTTTCGGGAAGTACCCCAGGGCCTTCCAGGCACTCATGATAAACCGGAGGTGAACCGGCAGTGACCCGGAAGTAATTGTAAGCAACCGGAAGTGGACCGAAGTTGTCCAGATTCATCCGGAAACTGTCCAGGAGTAATTTTGGTGACCCGGAACCCATTTTGAGAACCAGGAAGTGAAACCGGAAGTGGTCAAAAGTTGCCGAGATAGTTCAAGAAACAGTCAGGGATAATTTTGGTGATCCTCAAGCCATTTTGAGAATCCTCAAACAATTGCTATTGTTGTAACTACAGCTTAAGCTATTAGCAATTACGATATTTCATAAATAGATTAGCGGTTAGCGCACTGCCGCCGCTAACCGCTAATTATTAGCGCTGGCTTTCTACAGTTTCGCTAAATTAGCGGAGAGGTATCAGCTTTTAGCGCGCGCTAACGTTTGCCCAACTCTGCCTTCAGGATGAACAAGGATTGAGATAGAAAGATCCCGTAAAATAATATTTCGCATAAAAAATAAATGAGCACCACAGGGTGCTTGATACAAGGTGGGATCCTCACCGGTTTCGATATGCAGAAGGTAATAACGATATATTCTAAGTAAGTGCAAAACTCCACAAAGGATAGATTCGCTTATCCCAAGGTGATTTATTAAGTGCTATAGATTTTTTGTGTAAATTTAAAGGCCATCGGCATCTCTTGACAACGTGCATTAGTCGTGATTTTTTTTTTAAAATATAGATCCTTGTATAATTTACCAAGATAGGTACTTAAATGGGTTACATCTTTTATTTTTCCCGTATTTTGTTAACACTAGATTTACCAGACCAGTCATTTTGACTGGTAGTGCAATTTCCATTCAAAATTCTTATTACATATGAAATTTGCTTTCCTAAATGATGTTATGACTTTTTAGCTACAAGTAGAGAATACATTTAATGAACTAAATTTATGTATTTATACCAGTAGGAGGTCCACATATATATATATATATATATATAAATATATATATATATATGTGTGTGTGTGTGTGTGTGCGTCTGTTGCAAACGATTGAACGAGTTCGTTAACCACCAAAATCGGTCCACCGGAAGGGGGGGTTTGCCCCGAACCCAAAACACTAATTTGACCATGTCAGCCGTAATAATTGTTATATTTCAACGAAACTTGGTATTCGTAGTGGTAATATATAGAGAAAAATGAGATATAAAAATGAACTAAATCGGTTCATAAGGAGGGGGGTTTACTCCGGACCTACAATACCGATGCGCCACTACCAGCCGTGATTTTTGGTATATTTCGACGAAACTAGGTATTCGTAGTGGTAATCTACAGGTAAATATGTGTTGTAAAAATAAACTAAATCGGTTCATTAGGAGGGGGGTTTACTCCGGACCTAAATTACTAATATACTCATACCGGTCGTAATTTCTGCTGTATTGTAACGAAACGCGGTATACGTCGTGGGTAACTAATGAGAAAGAAGTTTGAGCTGAATCAGTCAATCGGAAAGGGGGGTTTACTTTGTAATATATTTCAATAGAAAAGCCCGCCAGACGTAGGTTCACAAAGCCGCCGTAAGGAACGCTTTCTACAATTAGAGAGACTGTATCCTGTTCCTGGGTTAGATCAAAATACGATAATATGAGGTTTTTTGTATTTTGTGTAGTAGGTACCATGTGTAATATAACTGTGGAAGCAAATTAATAATTGATCAGTTACTCATTAAAAAAATTAAAAGAGAACTATTCATGTTTTTATTTTATTTATGTAGGATATTTTAAGCAAATTGTTCTGGAAAGCAGTCTACACTACCCCAATTCTGAGGAAAGTGCTTAGTTATGCAGCTCCTGCGTGACGGACTTTTTTTAAGAATGGTCATCTACAGTGTTTTGTAAAAAAATCTCTTAATCCACTTTCTCTGCGATTTCCTGTTAGATCGTAATTTGCATTTGGGCCGTGGCAATGTCTTAAGCTTAATTCGCCAGATCGTCAGCGAAAGCTAAAAAATCACCTTTAATTGTTCAGCCTTAAGTGATAGGTTGATCCATACGATTTTGATTTTCTACCTGAATTTCATATTCATGGTTCTTAAGCACTTTTAATTAATTATAATTCGAATAATATTGCACACAATAAATCAACATAGAAATGAATATCCCTGATGAATGAGTTATAAGCTAATTTAGTTATGACCGCGTGGATGTGTATACAACATCATGGATTGAATGGAATGTAGATCGGACTGACCATTGTTTGGTATTATGGCCGATGTAACATACATTACATACATTAAGCAATCGGCGATGTTATACACGCTCTCCTATAGCAACAAGTTCACATTAATATGTTACCAGGATTCTCTACAGGGCCAAGTTCAAAGAAGGTAAATTAAAAAATTTGAAGGATGGACTTATTTCATATTCATGAAGTTAATGGAAAGATAATATTATTCTGGTTGGTCCTCATCTTTATAAAATCCATTCACCGAAATAATAAAGACCGAGAGTTATCATCAAACTTAAATTTTAGAATTTATTAATTGCTGGAAAATGGTATTGATGTTTTTGAAGGAACTACATTTAATGTTCTTGAAAAGAATGAATTTATAGACTTATGAGTCATTAAAGCAAAAGAGATGGTTTGAATTTATCTAAATTTTCTTGTCAGAATTAAAATGTTCAATTAAAGAGATCCCTTATCTGTATATTATAACCCCTATAGTAAGCCGTATAGTAATCCGTGTATTTCATTTCCACGCCTTATCTTTCAGTTTTTATGGAATTTCCCAAATGTTTTATATTCATCACAGATCATGCAGTATGGAGAGTTAATAGAATAGAAAACTCAGCTTAATCCAAGAAAAGTCCATACAGCATTTTATATATATATATATTTTTTTTTACGGCACCCAGTGCGGCAAAACTGATAAATTTCGTGATTCAAAAAGGCTAGAGCCTCCAAATATAAACCAATTTCAATGATTTTTTTTTTTTTATATATATATGAAAGCTGATAAGATTTTAAAAACTTTGTCTAGCCAGATTTTTGTTTTTTGTTTCCCCTGTTTATTAAATAACGTATAAATAATTCACAGACTTTTATAATTGAACATAAAATAATATTTCATTTTTCATCTAACTTAATATTGGCACTGTTATCGTTGAAATTCAGTTATCGTCAAATCCTGATTAAACGTGGAAAAAAATCAAAATCTATACTCAAATCATTCAAAAATCATATTATTTCAATTGATCTCATTGTTGTATTATGATAAATTTACGCTTTAAAGATGTATTAAGCTGATTTTTTCCTAGCCCAATCAGGATTTGAATGTTTAATTTCAACGATATCAGTGCTGATATTAAGTTAGATGAAAAAAAAATATTATTTTGTGTTCAGTTGTAAAATTTCGTGAATTATTTACACGTAATTTAATAAACAGGGGAAAGAAAAAACAAAATCTGGCTCGACAAAGTTGTTTTAAATTTTTTTAGCTTTCATTTAAAAAAAAATCATTAAAATCGGTTTACATTTGGAGGCTCTAGCCTTTTTGAATCACGAAATGTCGTTTTGTCGCACTGGGTGCCGTAAAAAAATAAAATGCTCTATGGACTTTTCTTGGATTAAGCTGAGTTTTCTATTCTATTAACTCTCCAGACTGCATGGTCTGTGAATAATGTAAAACATTTGGGAAATTCACTATAAACTGAAAGATAAGGCGTGGAAATGAAATACGGTCGTACACGGATTAACCTTACTTTAGGGGTTATAGTATACTATTATTCATAGAAATAATAAAATCCTGCCTCGTGTTAGAAAGGAATACTCTAACAGATAAGGTATCTCTTTAACTGAACATTTCAATTATGACGACAAAATTTAGATAAATTGAAGCCATCTCCTTTGCTTTAATCACTCATAAGTGTATAAATACACACCGTTAAATCACGTTAAATATAGTTCCTTCTAAAAATCAATAATTTTTTCCTGCAATCGATAAATTCTAAAACTTAAGTTTTGATGATAACTCTCGGACTTTATGCGGCGTATCTGCATTTCGGCTATTAGCGCCAGGCTATCTACAGGTTGCCAGCCTTCCGAACATCTATGGTGGAGCCGGAAATCCTTTGAGTGTGCTCGTAGATGCAAGAACTAAACATACTACAGGTGGGACTTGAACCTGCATTTCCTGCCTGACAATCCTTAGGCCACGGAAAGACCCTACAGAGTGCTTTATATTATATTCTATCGTAATAAAACTTCCTGGCAGTTTTATTAGTACTCTGGATTACAGATTTCGAAATAATCTTATTATTGTTGCAATTGCTGGTTGGAAATTGATGTTCAGAAGAATGAAGAAGTCCATACTTTTTTACAGTTATTTTATTTTTTACCGAACGTTTTCAGGAGCAAAGCACCACTTTCAATGCCAATGCAAAGATTCTTATTTAGTCAAGTACAGGAGCAAGACTCAGCTGAATAAGAAAAACTTTGCATGACCATTGAAGATGGGGCTTAGTCTCTGAATCCCTGAAAACATTCTGCAAAAAATATTTTTTTTCATCCTTATAATCTCATTATCTTCATGAAATAAGTCAACAATGAAACTTTATTAAATTAGTCAGTATAGATCCCTTGTCTGCAGTAACAGCAGGCGATCCTTTAATGCCCTGTATTACTTAAATCCTTCACATTTTGAATTCTCTATATTCAAGGGTGCTACTAACATTTGGGATTTAGTTTTTATAAGGCTGCCCATACACGGCAAGGAATATCTCAAGATTTGGACTGCGCATTCCAAATCTTGAGAAATTCCTCACCGTGCAAGGAAAACCATTGAGGCCTTAGCAGTTGAACTGTACAGTCCATCAAAGTATAATGATAAAACCAATAGATTAACTGTACAGAACAATGAGGCCAGACCTGATGTGTGTGGACAAGAGGATATTTGCTTCACATAATTGGACTGTGTAGTCCCGGCCTTGAGGTTTATTAACTTATCTTGTGTATGCAAGACCCGTACAGTCCAAACCTTGAGGCCAAACTCTGCAGTCTTCGCCTCAAGGTTTGGAATAAACGTGCATGGCCATCTTTAGGGATCGCTATACCAATCATTTATGCTTTCCTTTGATTCTTCTTCACTGGGATAATATCCAGTTTGGGATCTGAGAATTTATGAGTTTTATTGTTATGTCAATCAAAACTTAGTCATAATTCTTCTATAGACACACGAAACATCAATATGTTTTTGATAATGGTACAGTAACTGAATGAACTGCTAATCCGTTGCTCTTTATGTTTCTCTCGAG
This sequence comes from Gonocerus acuteangulatus, assembly GCA_946811695.1. NCBI lineage: Eukaryota > Metazoa > Arthropoda > Insecta > Hemiptera > Coreidae > Gonocerus > Gonocerus acuteangulatus. The sequence goes on along the minus strand of OX328124.1, from coordinate 35,578,296 downwards.
AATGAATCCCGTGGAAAGCTCGAAACAGATCGATGATGAAGGATTTGGGCTTTTATAGAGGCCAATCCGCATCAATCTCAGACAACTAGAAAACTTTCAAAACACATAAACCCCAGCTGTATTTCTGTTATGCGTCATATTCATATTATATTACTAGTGTAAAAATAGGGAGTTATATGATAATCACAAAAAAAGAGGACAATTTTTGAATCATGGTAAATTCCCAAAACATGTAACAGCAATAGTTTAAAGCGATAGATTCTGTGTAATTCGTGTACTTTTCCAAAAGATATTATGCTTACAGCAGCATATTAATGCACACAAAGAGAAAAAAATTGTAAAAAACACAAAACATCCAGTTCCTGTCAACAGGAGAGGATGCCCAATGTCCGCACATAATATTGGCCTGTTCAGAACATTACATGATCAGAAAATTACATTTGATCGTTACTAATAATATTAAATAAGAATTTCATGAGTAGTAATTCCAAATCATAATAAATAAAATTCAATAAATAAATTAAAATAAAATATCACATTTGCCATTTTCTCCTGGCTAGTCGTCCGATACAATGTTTTCAGAGTATTTGATGTTTATTTTTTTTAAAATATCCCATAATGAGAAAAATTAATATCTTCATTAATTAAATTTATATACTCGAAGCCACCCTCTCCCCCTTTTGATACACATCTATCGACGCCAATAAAAGTTCTTTTGAATCGAAATGATATCATTAAACATCTTTGTTGTTCTATTTTTCTTAATTGCTTCTTACGCCATATCCCAACCCAATATAATTAAGTCAATTCCTTTAGAAACCCAACAGAGAAAGATTTTTGAGATAACGAGAAGAAAATAATCCTTTCTTTATTTTAGTCCACACTAGAGAGATAGTATATTTATGTTGTTATGAAGTCTTTAAAACACCTCTTTGTACCAACCGTAAAAAAATGTATGTATAAAAATGTTTTATTGTTTATTTGTCGGATTTCTCAATTGTATAGGCTAAATCGATAAGAAGAATAAATTATAATGAAAGACATAAAGAAATAGAAATAAACTGTTTTAAAGCTTAATTAAGAGTCATTATGTTAAATTTTCATTTATACCTAATTATTTAGAACGGACTGAATTAAATATTTACATCTATATTTTTGTACATAATTCCAAATTCTTAAGTTAGTCTACCTAGTCAATTTGTTTTAGCTATTCTAACCTGCAAGAAGACAAGATTTAATTATGATGTTTGTTTTTTTATTCATTCTGTAGGATTAAGAAATTCTGTACTCAAGAGACCAACTTAAATTTATAACACGAATAATGCGTTACAAACTGACTGGAGCGAACAGACATAGAAGAAACGAGCAAGCATATGACTTCTGGAATTAATGAGTTAATAGACAACGGTTGTTCTGGTTTAGAGCCAGCTGGCCAGAGACCGTGTGTCTTCGCCGAGAGAAACTTCAAGCCCACACAGAGTAAATGTAAATGGGACATTAAGTAGGCGCTTCGCCTGAATACATAATCAACGCTTGCCAGAAAATAGCCATCTAGGCTCATACTCTTAAACCTGCTTAGCGCTCCTATTTATTCTCTGTTAACTTTGAACAACTTCATGACTATTTAATACACAAAATTAAAGAAAACAAAAGTAACTGTGTCATCTAAGTTTGTCTCTAAAAGATATACAAATCATAATATTTCTCGAAGAGGCAAAACTAATCGAAGAACTATAGAACAGCGAGAAAAAAAAAAGTCCGTCTCGCAGGACTGCATCATCTTAGCGCTGTTCCGTTCATATCCCTAGTCTAATTTGGAAAGATTAAAATAGAAGCAGTTATTATTTTGGTTCCACCAGTCTTCTTTTTTTCAAATTAATTATTATAATGGCGTGTCAACCCTTAAGGTCACTAACGCCATTCCTGTGAGTAGTAAAGTCTTGAAAGGTCATGATTTACAATCTTACCTGGAAGGGTCCGCTACACTAGAAACAGACCCGCTAGTGACAAGGTCTTGGAATCTTGGAAATCTATATTTCTAACAATAAATTGTTTTTCTTATTTTTCTTAACCTGTTTTATTTTCAAATACATTATCCAACAATAAGCAATTAAAAAATAACAAGGAATAAAAAACAGACAAAAAGAACAGTTCGAATAAGCGAAATCTAATGGTATTCTTCCGTTTACCAAGATTTTCAACGGTTTTAGAGATACTAACGAAATTATACAAAGTTACCAAAACTTTTTTTGTCTGTTAATAAAATATTTTATTCTAACCCTTCCTTTACTCTAAACGTAACAAAAATTTCAACATATTAGTGTTGATGAAACTCCAACATGCAGAAAATGTTTCAACTGTATCTCATAATTCTAAGTACCAAAATCAAAGACAAAGAACCCTCCCTAGGAAGGACGCTAGGCAGTTGAAAAGCTATATATCTTGGAAATCCATATCTCTAACATTAAATTGTTTTTCTTATTTTTTTTAACCTGTTTTATTTTCAAATACATTATCCCACAATAAGCAATTAAAAAATAACAAGGAATAAAAAACAGACAAAAAGAACAGTTCGAATAAGCGAAATCAATTACTTTAAAGTTTTAAGCTCTTATTTCGCCGATTGACATCGCCTAATCAAAACTTTCATTAGAACCTTTTTTGTAGAGAATTTAGTAAGCATTCTAATGGTATTCTTCCGTTTACCATATTCTCAACCTTTTTCGAGATATTAAGGAAAGTAAACAAAGTTACTAAAACTTTTTATGTCTGTTAATAAAATATTTAATTCTAACCCTTCCTTAACTCCAAACGTAACCAAAATTTCAACATATTAGTTTTGATGAAAGTAGAACATGCAGAAAATGTTTCAACTGAATCCCATGATTCTAACTACCCAAACCAAAAACGGTATTCAAAAAATATTTTTCCAATTTTCTCGAAAACGGTTAAAGCTATCGCCTTGAAAAAGGTTTCATTCGTTTTCCTAGCCCAGGAATCATATAAAACGAGTACTTAGAAGCTTATGAACTCAAAAACGTAAGCGTTACGATTTTTTTTGCGCGAATTTCGCCCCAAACGCCATCTTCCAGTAGGCGGATTTTGCTGGTTAACGAACTTGACATTTCAAATTGGACGAAGGATTTTTGTACCAAATTTCATCAAAATCGGACCATTCGTCTTCGACCTAGAGAGCGAACAGACAAATATATATATATATATATATATATATATATATATATATATGTATATATATATATATATACATATATATATACAAATTTGAACCACCGTTATTTTCGGTCTCTAGGGGTTCTGAAACGCGAAATTTTCTTCTCGGCACTTCCGGATTGTTTCATTGTATCAACCTTATAAGCGGGGTTCCTCCCTATGGGGGAGGGAGGAACCGCCCTAAAATGTGAAGTTATTGTGTATTTTTTAAGTAGTTCAGTACAACGGATTCAAAACACTCCAGAAAACACGAGAAGGTCGTCCATGTATCCCTGGTCGAAATTGGGGCTCAATTCGCTGAGAAGTTCGTCCATCAATCGCTGGAACGTTATGGGCGCATTCTTCAAACCGAAGGGCATCCTGGTGAACTGAAAATGGCCCCGTTCAAAGGAATTTCGTTTAGAGCCTTCTGCTCAAATTCATAAAAGTAAATATGATTTAGGTCCACCCTATAAACCTATGTAATGTACTGTACAACATACAGTCTCCTTTTTCGTACATGGCAGCCGCGCATGCGCGAGCCCCAGCGTACACTTTTGTAACTTTTTTTTTAGTTTAGTCATCGCTAAGGCATATTTGTGCTAAAAATTATTAATTAAGTCAGCTGTTTTTTTTCCTTAGTGTATCGACTGCTAAGACCATTAGCAACAGCTGTTCATTAGAAACATCAAATTATTCAGGATAAATCAACGGATTCAGTGTACAATATACTCTACCTTCCTTTTGAGGAGTGTGCTGAGTTATACAGCTCCCGCCAGACGGAATTTTACAATATATCTAGTATCTTTCAAGAATTAGCCTTTTTTTCCTTTTAAAGTCGTATAAATTCATTTTAAGGTATTCTTTCGTCAGTTTTGTGAGTCATCTTTTTTTCCTGTAATCCTAGAATAAGCTACCCATTTTGTACAAATTAAGTTGTCGACAATGCCAGTTTGGTATAAAGGTGAGGGAGAGGAAGTTAAGTTGGTTTCCTCAACAAAATGAGTAATAAGGTTTGGTTGCAATATTACCCACGGCCTCAGCAAACAGACTATAGCCCCAGCAATAGTAAATGTAAATGGGACATTAAGTAAACCCAGCAGTAGGTCCCGTCTGAATACCTAATCAAGACCCGTGCCCAGCCCAAGTCTTCCCTTCGATCCTAAACAACTAAACAATTTAACATACCGGCCCATTTCGAAATCACTTGTCCTGTCAAATTTCCACTGTTCGGTCTACAATTGTATTTTGATAACCTCCTTATTTCTGATCGTTTTCATTGTCCATGAAATGAGAGGCGATTTGACTTCATACTCGATTTAACCCTAAAAAATCTAGGCTTTGAACGTTTCTTGAACTGGTTTGAAAGGACGAGAGGGAAAAGAGGAAACACAAAATGTATTTAGTTCTCTCTAAAATCAACTTCGAATCAAGAAGACGGGACTTAAATAATTAATCCGAGACTTGTTAACTGTTTGAAGCTTTGACTCACATGTTTCCTTTACTGATGCTCTTTTCTGCCAAGTACAAAATCCAGTGTAGTACCTTTCACCAAGTCTACATAAAGCATGCAATGTTCTGAATGGGTTAAAATTTTATGTACTTTTTTTCTTTATTGGTTATTACATCCTATATATAAATATATCTGGTAAAATGATATATAATACAATATAAGGTACGGTGCTCTAGGCTCCCCAACTTCATCCTCAATTAACGCCAGAAGGACGCTCAGATTACGTTCAGAAGGCCCTACACAAGCTCCCTTCTGCTCCAACCATTAGCGGGGGTCGAAGACAGATCGGTGAGCCAGACATTGACTCACCTGAAGGAATAGAAAGCCTTTGCTAACACTTCACTTGGTCACTGCAGAAGATCTCAAGGCCACTGTCTTCTCAGTCGCCTTGGTGGGTGAAGCTTGATACGACGGGTGGAAACGTCGGAATCTCGATAATAAACCATCTTTAACGAGTGGGAAATATTGTTCTTAGGACTTTCAAACGGATTGATTGGATGCGTCTGATGATCGATGTTCTCGCTGTTTCCTAGATTTCTGATCGGTAGGTCCAAATGGGTTGCAGTAGTAATTTTTAAAGGATCAGTTCGTTTTCAGTAACTTAATGTGATTTACGGTTCAACAGTGTGTAGAGTTATCCAGATTCTTGTCTTTAAAGTTTTATATGATGTTGCCAGGTAAGTCGGGAGTCCAAGTGTAGTCCGAGGTAGCGAACTGTATCATAAGAGGGTAATGAGACGTTATTGAAGTGTACTGGTGGGCAGGAATTGTGCCTCAGGTTGAAGGTGATGCAATAGCATTTTTCAACATTCACCTTCATTTTCCATGTTTTACACAGATGTTCTAAAGCAACCATTTTACAACGCGACTGGAAGACTGCACATAATAATCTTAAGTTAGAATCCAGACCTATTTTAATTTTAAATAATTTTTTTTCAAAGGGTCTCACCGCGTTTCCATATGAAATCTGCTGTCTTCCTTGACTTTGATGTCATTATTTTATTGCTAGTTCCTAGAAATAATTTTTCGTCAATTATCAAACCTCTAACTGTACTCGTTTTGAGGGAATAAGGTTTAAACCCCCTAACTTCAAAGTCGTTTTTCTATGAAACTATACTAGATCTTTAAATGAAACTAATGCGAATTGAAGCTATGATTAGGTGTACCTTGTGTATTTTTTAAATAATTTTCGGACCACTTATAACATAAGAAAAAAAATTGTGAAGATTTGAAGGGCGGTTTTCCCTAGCTACCCCTCCAAGTACACCTACCAAAAAAATCACGTAAAATTAGCCATTTCCCAACTATTATCCGTAAAAGTTTCATAGGTGTGTGAAAGGTGCATCATATATAAAAATTACAAAACCCCTATATCGCTAGCTAAACACTAAATCCAGATGTATCGAAAATATCTCAAGTTACTCTTAGGACGATTTTGTTATTTAAATATGAACCCTCAGATTGCTCAGTGCATAATCTGTATTATACAGATCAAAAAAATATTGTCATATTGCAAGCCACTAAAATAATAAATACTAAAAATATTCATTTTCTACAAAAGATAATTAATTTTAATCACTATTTTACTGAATATTTTTGGTGTCACTTGTAACTTCGAATAAACGTGTTAATATTTCCGCGGGTTTAATTTTTTTTATTAGTAACGATCAAATGATAAGAAATAAACTATCGAGGCTACCTGTGAACAGCAACCTATGGTCCTATTTCCATTAGCGTAATCATACGTGTATCTTTTTATGCCCTTGTTTTTGTATTTAAAAAAAAAAAATGTTTTTACAAGAGAAACATCCTGTGTCTCTATTATATTCAAACAAGTACAATAAAAAACAAAACGAAGGTATTGCGCCACTTGGTAAACTGTAAAGAACGAATAATATGTAGTGAATGAATATGTAACATTATGTAATCCAATTTATAAATAATTGATCAACTAGATGTATACGAATAATACCACTTGTTTATAGATGTATATATGTAATATTGTAACTCATGTATATAAGCAATAACTGTTTGGAGCGAAACGCCTTAGATGCGCAAGGATGCTCATAAATAAATATTAAAAAAAATGTATCCAATGAAACATTTGATATTTCTTGCTATTGAGGTGCCGATAACGAACTTTAATCCTTAATATGTTGCCATTTTCTTATAAGTACACTTCATGAATATCGTTTTTATTGCCGTCTAATAGAACATCGAAGTAACATTTGTTCCAGTTTCATCTCATGTTACAAATTTTACCAAAACTATTAGGGAAAATAGTGATTAAAATTAATTATCTTTTGTACAAAATGAATATTTTTAGTCTTTATTATTCTAGTGGCTTGCAATATGACAATATTTTTTCGATCTGTATAATACAGATTATGCACTGAGCAATGTGAGGATTCATATTTAAATAACAATAACAAAAGTCCGTCACGCAGGAGCTGCATAACTAAGCACTTTCCTCAGAATTTGGGTAGTGTAGACTGCTTTCCAGAACAAATTGCTTAAAATATCCTACATAAATAAAATAAAAACATGAATAGTTCTCTTTTAATTTCGTAACGAGTAACTGATAAATTATTAATTTGCTTCCAGAGTTATGTTTACACATGGTACCTACTACACTACGTAATAAATACAAAAAACCTCGTATTATCGTATTTTGATCTAACGCAGGAACCGGATACAGTCCCTCTAGCGCTCCTTGCGGCTCCTTTGTGAACCTATATCTGGCTGGCTTTTCTATTGAAATATATTACAAAGTAAACCCCCCTTTCCGATTGACCGATTCAGCTCATTTTTACAATACTTCTTTCTCATGAGTTACCCACGACGTATACCGCGTTTCGTTACAATACAGCAGAAATTACGACCAGTATGAGTATATTAGTAATTTGGGTCCGGAGTAAACCCCCCCTCCTAATGAACCGATTTAGTTTATTTTTACAACACATATTTACCTGTAGATTACCACTACGAATACCGAGTTTCGTCGAAATATACCAAAAATCACGGTTGGTAGTGGCGACTTGGTATTGTGGGTCTGGAGTAACCCCCCCCCCCTCCTGATGAACCGATTTAGTTTATTTTTACAACACATATTTACCTGTAGATTACCACTACGAATACCGAGTTTCGTCGAAATATACCTAAAATCACGGCTGGTAGTGGCGAATTGGTATTATCGGTCCGAAGTGAACCCCCCCTCCTCATGAACCGATTTAGTTCATTTTTATATCTGACTTTTCTCTCTATATTACCACTACGAATACCAAGTTTTGTTGAAATATAACAAATATTACGGCTGAAATGGTCAAATTAGTGTTTTGGGTTCGGGGTAAACCCCCCCTTCCGGTGGACCGATTTTGGTGGTTAACGAACTCGTTCAATCGTTTGCTAATTGAATGCTATATACCAAGTTTCGTGACGAAAAAACAAAAACTCTGGCCGCTATCGTGTTAACTGACACATATATATATATATATATATATATATATATATATAGAGAGAGAGAGAGAGAGAGATATATAAATTTTAACGGGGGTCATTTCCGGTGTCTACTAGGTAGGATCGATAAAGATTTGAAGAAATTTTTCAAAAATTCCGTCATGAGTCCAACCTCAATAGCTACTTTCCTTCGGAGGAAAGTGCTAAAATCGTCCTAAGAGTAACTTGAGATATTTTCGATACATCTGGATTTAGTGTTTAGCTAGCGATATAGGGTTTTTGTAATTTTTATATATGATGCACCTTTCACACACCTATGAAACTTTTACGGATAATAGTTGGGAAACTAATAATTTTACGTGATTTTTTTTGGTGGGTGTACTTGGAGGGGTAGTTAGGGAAAACCGCCCGTCAAATCTTCACAATTTATTTTCTTATGTTATAAGTGGTCCGAAAATTATTTAAAAAATACGCAAGATACACCTAATCAAAAGCTTCAATTCACATTAGTTTCATTAAAAGATCTTGTATAGTTCTTAGAAAACGACTTTGAAGTTAGGGGTTTAAACCTTATTCCCTCAAAACGAGTACAGTTAGAGGTTTGATAATTGACAAAAAATTATTTCTAGGAACTAGAAATAAAAAGTCCGTCACGCAGGAGCTGCATAACTAAGCACTTTCCTCAGAATTTGGGTAGTGTAGACTGCTTTCCAGAACAATTTGCTTAAAATATCCTACATAAATAAAATAAAAACATGAATAGTTCTCTTTTAAATTTGTAATGAGTAACTGATCAATTATTAATTTGCTTCCAGAGTTATGTTTACACATGGTACCTACTACACTACGTAATAAATACAAAAAAACTCATATTATCGTATTTTGATCTAACGCAGGAACAGGATACAGCCACTCTAGTGGTAGAAAGCGCTCCTTGCGGCGGCTTTGTGAACCTACATTAGGCGGGCTTTTCTATTGAAATATATTACAAATTAAACCCCCGCTTTACGATTGACCGATTCAGCTCATTTTTACAACACTTCTTTCTCATGAGTTACCCACGACGTATACCGCGTTTCGTTACAATACAGCAGAAATTACGACCGGTATGAGTATATTAGGAATTTGGGTCCGGAGTAAACCCCCCCTTCTAATGAACCGATTTAGTTTATTTTTACAACACATATTTAACTGTAGATTACCACTACGAATACCGAGTTTCGTCGAAATATACCAAAAATCACGGCTGGTAGTGGCGAATTGGTATTGTGGGTCCGGAGTAAACCCCCCCTCCTAATGAACCGATTTAGTTTATTTTTACAACACATATTTACCTGTGGATTACCACTACGAATACCGAGTTTCGTCGAAATATACCAAAAATCACGGCTGGTAGTGGCGAATTGGTATTGTGGGTCCGGAGTAAACCCCCCCCCCCCCCCCCCCCCTCCTAATGAACCGATTTAATTTATTTTTACAACACATATTTACCTGTGGATTACCACTACGAATACCGAGTTTCGTCGAAATATACCAAAAATCACGGCTGGTAGTGGCGAATTGGTATTGTGGGTCCGGAGTAACCCCCCCCCCCCCTTCTAATGAACCGATTTAGTTTATTTTTACAACACATATTTACCTGTGGATTAGCACTACGAATACCGAGTTTCGTCGAAATATACCAAAAATCACGGCTGGTAGTGGCGAATTGGTATTGTGGGTGCGGAGTAAACCACCCCTTCTAATGAACCGATTTAGTTCATTTTTATATCTCACTTTTCTCTCTATATTAACACTACGAATACCAAGTTTCGTTGAAATATAACAAATATTACGGTTGACATAGTCAAATTAGTGTTTTGGGTTCGGGATAAACCCCCCCCTTCCGGTGGACCGACTTTGGTGGTTAACGAACTCGTTCAATCGTTTGCTAATTGAATGCTATATACCAAGTTTCGTGACAAAAAAACAAAAACTCTGGCCGCTATCGTGTTAACAGACACACACACACACATATATATATATATATATATATATATATATATATATATATATATATGCATATATATATATATATATATATAAATTTTAACGGGGGTCATTTTCGGTGTCTACTAGGTAGGATCGATAAAGATTTGAAGACATTTTTCAAAAATTCCGTCATGAGTCCAACCTCAATAGCTACTTTCCTTCGGAGGAAAGTGCTAAAATAATGACATCATAGTCAAGGAAGACGCCAGTGCAGATTTCATATGGAAACGCGGTGAGACCCTTTCCTACTGCCAATTCAGCAACTGTAGCTTCTTCGTGCATTTTTATTTTCAAAGGTGAGTCCTGTCGTGAATATTATTCCCAAATAGTTAAACTCATTCACTTTTTCTAGTCCCTGATTTTTACATGTCCATAGTTCGTTCCTTGCTAGACATCCTGCTTTTCTGAAGACCATAATATCTGGGTTTTTTTTTAAATGAGTAAGTTTATATCGTCTGGTGTTTGACCAATCCTGGAATGGCAGAATCACTTCTTTCTGCCTAGGTAGTCTGTTAATGACCGACCGTTAATGTAGTTTGCTAGATTTCTTAGAAGCTTGTTATGTACTAGCTGAAGCAATGTGCTATCCTGACGCTAAGAAACACTTTTAATTAATTATAATTCGAATAATATTGCACACAATAAACCAACATAGAAATGAATATCCCTGATGAATGAGTTATAAGCTAATTTAGTTATGACCGCGTTGATGTGTTTACATCATGGATTGAATGGACTGACCATTGTTTGGTATTATGACCGATGTGACATACATTACATACATAATAAGCAATCGGCGTTGTTATACACGCTCTCCTATAGCAACAAGTTCACATTAATATGTTACCAGGATTCTCTACAGGGCCAAGTTCAAAGAATGTAAATTTAAAAATTTGAAGGATGGACTAATTTCATATACATGGAGCTAATGGAAAGACAATATTCTTCTGGTTGGTTTTCATCTTTATAAAATCCATTCACCGAAATAATAAAGTCCTGGACTTTTCATCAAACTTAAATCTTAGAATTTAGCGATTTCTGGAAGAAAGTATTGATTTTTTGAAGCAACTATATTTTACCTGGTTTGAAATGATGTTTTCCCGTCATTACAGCAAGGAAGCTGACTTCCATGTATCAAAATTATATCGTGCGAATTTTAAAGTTTTCACCTTAAGAGATACTTTATAGTAGGACTACACTCTACATGTGAGCCACATCTTAAGATTCTCTCAGCATTAATTATGAAGTAATCACCTCAAAAACACCATATAGAAATACAATATTAAAGTGGACGATTTCTCATGTTATTATACAATCCTGAAATAAGTTCTACAACAGACTCCGTGGTGTGGTTCACAATATAAAGGCCGGCGGATCGAATGAAGGCTAGACCATTATTTGGAGGACCGGTGGCCATGAGTGTTAAGGCGTGAGCTCTTTACACTCTGTGCCAAGGGTCGTGGGTTCGATTCCCACTATGGTGGAGTGGAGGCTTTTCATAAGAAAAAAGAAAAGGCATCAGCCCTATCCTGGCTAGAAAAGTAACCTATAGATAACCCGTCCTAAAATTCGTAGTTAATAATAATGGACATTAAAATTTAAATTAAATAAAGTTCGATGCCTAAAACCGCAATAATACACCTTAATATTTAGATCGTTCCTCGGAAAAACATTACAAAATAATTAGCACCTCATTTATTTAAATCCCTTTCGTTAGTTTTGACGAATAGTAAAATATCAAATCTACGAGCATGAAGAAATCTCAATTTGATAATAACCTCAGGGATATATGAAAACATTGGCCATCTATTGTTCAAATATTAGAAAAGTGTATTATTATATAGACCATGTCTACAGGGAAGTGTGCGACCATGAATTTGCGAACCAACTAGGATATAGACTAACAGAAAACAAAAGTCCCGTAATCCTAACTGGTTTTGCAGACGATCAAGTTGTTACTTCTCCAGATGTGGATTCTGGAGTACGAGTTATAAATGTCGTCTCCAGAATTTTCAATGAAATTGGTCTGGAGATTAACCCAATGAAAAGCTCAGCGATTATTATAAAAAAAGGCAATTTAGTGACGGGAAAGCTTCTCTTAGAAAATGGCGGAGAAATACATTCGATCGAAGAGAATGATACAATCAAATACCTCGGGTGCAATTTCTCCACCGAGCTAACTTTTAATGAGAAAGCTTTAAGCAAAGCGAATGAAAATTTGAACAGGTTAACAACATCAAATCTGCTAAGAGCTGATCAGAAATTAAATGTTATCAACCAGTACCTGTTCCCATCACTAATTTCCCCCTGCAAACAGCACCTCTAATCAAAATGAGCCCATCATTTCTGGAAGGAGTGGACGTAATAATAAGGCGGAGTGTAAAGGCGATGTTAGGGCTGCCTGCGAATACTTGTAGCGCAATGTTTTACGCTCCACGACGCTACCGAGGCCTGGGGTTGTTACGGTGTCTTTGGGAGGCACCGCTACAACATTGGTCCATCGCACAAAAGCTAGATCGAGTGTCCGATGACCAGTTCCAGCCAATGTTCAGCTACTCTCAAGAATCGACAGAATGTGCCAATAGACTGAACATTAACATCGTCCAGCTTAATGAAGATCACAACATTAAGAAGATCAGGCGTATCCTTCGAGAAAAAGCTTTTGAAGATTGGTCGCACTCGAAGTGGCAAGGCATAGGAGTTGAACATTTCAGAGACTGTCCAAAAAGTAACAAATTTATTTACAATAAATCTGTTTTATCATGCTCCGAATGGACGAATGCTCTGAAACTGAACACTAACTACGCGCCATTGAGAGGTGTACCCGGTGTTTCAGGAACATCAAACGTTGGACCCCTCTGCCGAAGATGCGGTAGAGAGACCGAAACTCCAGCACACGTGCTTGGGAAGTGTCCAATGAATATGCTCCTGGTCACACGGAGACATCATAATGTCAAGCATAAAATTATTACTCTTCTTCAAAAAAATGAATTTATATGCCTTGAAGAGGTTTATGGCGTCGATGATGACGGATGTCCTAAATTTGCTGACATAATTGCTTTTAAGGATAAATCGAAAGAAGCGTACATTATCGACCCTACAGTGCGGTACGAGACGAACGATCCTCACCAAGCGGAAGAAATTAATTTAGAAAAAAGAGGAATCTATACCAAGTGTATAGAATTCTATCAGGAAAAATTCCAAGAAAAATTCGGGCCAAGAAAATATATAGTCCAAGGCCTATGGTTTGGAGCAAGAGGGGCGATTCCAAAACTGACGCAGAACTTCCTGCAAGATTTAGGCGTAGACCCGAAGGAACTATCTATCCTCGCGGAATCTATTTTGATAGATTCCCTGGGGATACTCCACAATCATATATACGGGAGCTAACCAGCTGCTTGTCAATCTTTCGAAAATCATTTCACCAAATTTGGCCAAACTTGTCATTATTATCCTTTACATTTAAAAATTTTATCAAAATTCGTTTAATATTAAAATTACTTATTTAAAACATATCTTCAAAATTTATTTTTCAAAATTAATACAATAACCTTTTTAACCAACTGGAATGAATTTTCGAAAGATTGATAAGTACGCTGTGTTTATAGCATCCCAAAACATTTGGGCAGCATACTTTATTTTTATATAAATAAAGAATTTCTCTTCTACTGATATTATTAAGTTAATAATTTGTTGTCTTTGCTGTGATTTTAGATACTTATAAATTTGGGATGATATTTTAGTCCGGATCTAATAACCAAAAAGGTTTAAGCTAATGAATAATAAATATATTCATTAGCTTAAACCCCCCTATATATAAATATATTTGATTTATTGATTTTAAGAGCTCGCGAACATAGCGACTTGCTCTTTTTTAATGTTGGCGGTAGAATCTAATCTCATCTAATTAAGAAATTCAAACATTCAGGGTTTTGTGGAAATTTAGATAGCTCTTGCTTGAAAGTTTAAAAAATTGATCCAGTGCCTTCTCTAGATTTTGAACCGTCTGTAAATGCTAGTAGTGCATCTGGATACAACAAAAGAAGATAATTAAACTCATTGTTGTAAAATATTTTGGAAACAGGTTTTTTTTTATCGAATGTTGATAATTTTGTGTTAATTTCTAAGTTATTTATTCTCCACGGTAAGTAAGTCTGGTGGCGTCGTAAGTAGGTAGGAGTGGTTAGTAAATCTGTGTTCGCTGCGTAGTCAAATATTCTGATATTAAGTGGTCTCTGTCTTGTTCCCGTCTGATTGTACTTAGCTGTAAATGGGCTATGTATTAATAGTTGTGCGTATGGTGTATTTAAAAAGTTAAGTTTTGTGAAAAATTTTAAACAAAATTCTTGACGCCTGTACTCCAATGGCGGCTCACTGGCTTCGACCTACAGGCTGGTGCATGGGCTTGACCTGAATGCACCTGTCGCTATTCTGATTCCTGCGTTATGTATCGGGTCTAACATTTGTAATGATCTTTTACTGGCAGATGAATAAGCTTGACACCCATAATCCAGAAGTGACCTGGTGTATGCTCTATAGAAAGTGAGCATAGAGCATCTGTCAGCACCCCATTTTGTATTGCTAAGAATCCTCAATAGATTAAGTGACCTTTTGCATTTATTGAGGAGTTCTTTTAAGTAGGGGATCCAGGTCAGACGCCGAACAAACACCAAACCAAGAAATTTAATTGTAATTACAACGGGAAGATAATAATTGTACAATTTCAGTCTTGGGTTGGGGAATGTTCTCTTACGTGTAAATAGTATACAGCTGGATTTTTCTTTAGAAATCTTAAACCCAGTTAAGGAACACCAATGTTCAAGTCGCTGTAATGTGTCTTATAGTTGGTCCTGTGCTGTGTTTACGTCTTTAGATGCAGTGTAGATCATCAGCATATTGGCAATTGGATACTGTATTTGGGATGAAAGATTTGATCGAATCTACTGCTATGTTGAACAGGGTGGCGCTAAGAACTCCTCCCTGAGGCACTCCGTTTTCCTGTAGGAATTCATCTGATAGAGCTGACCCTATCCTCACTCGGAATCGTCTATCACGTAGATAATTCTGTATGAATGACAAGATCGAACCTTGAATTCCCCAATTGCTCAACTGGTATATTATCAGCCTTCTCCATACCGTATCATATGCTTTCTCTAAATCCAGAGACATTGCAAGTACCGTATTCTTTTGGATGAATGAATTTAATATATCATTTTCAAGCCTGCTAATGTGGTCTAATGTACTACGACCAGGTCTGAATGCAGACTGAAAAGGCGAAAGTAGATTTTCTCTTTCCAGGAGAAAAACCAATCGTTTATTTAGTATTTTCTCAAATATTTTCGATATACAATTGGTCAACGATACTGGGCGATAACTAGATGAGAGGTTCCTATCTTTGCCATTCTTTAGAATTGGTACAATAATAGCCTGATTCCAGAAGTGAGGATATGCTCTGTCTAGGAATATTCTATTATATTCCTTTAGAAGAAGAGTAAGGCCCAAAGGTGGTAAGTTTTTTAACATTTCATAACTGACATTGTCAGGCCCTGGAGATGTTTGTCTGGTGTTGCTGAGTACTAGGTTTAGCTCCTTGAGTGTGATCGGATCGTTAATAGGGTTATTGTGATCAGTTAGTGTAGGTATATCCGTTTCTTCAGTTTGTCTTTTTAGTTCAAGGAAATTTTTTAGGAAATTATTGTCACTAGAAATTTGGGCAAAATTGTTTCCAAAAATATTGCTGATTTCCGTTGGTTCCGTTATAGTTCTACCGTTTAGAACGAGCCCTGTGATTGGCTGGCGGTACTTTTTGTGTTTTATTTTGTTAATATTGTTCCATATGACATTGGATGTTGTATGTCTGTTTATTGATGTCAGAAATTCTGTCCAGCATCGTTTTTTATTAGTCTTAATCACCCATTGAGCCTGAGCCATCAATCTTTTATAGTTCTGGATATTCGCATCAGATGGCTGCCTACGAAATAAACGAAGTGCTCTTTTCCGGTTGCTTACTGCCGTTTTACACTCTTCATTCCACCAAGGAACTGGCACTTTTTGGAAATTATTAATTTTTTTCGGAATACTGCAATCGGCTGCTTCAATTATGAGAGCAATTATTTCATCAATATTTCTAATTTCCTTAATAGCAAGTTTTTCTGTTAAACACAGACGAAACAAGTACCAGTCCGCTTTTTTGGTGTTGTAGGTTTGTTCAGTCTGGAATGGGATTGGTCGGGTCGTGGGAGTTATTGAGATGGGAAAATGATCGCTTGACAGCGTGTCATTGTGTACTTTCCAATTGTAATGTGTATATAGTGATGGTGAGCACATAGTAATGTCTATGTTTGACAGAGTACCAGTTCTGGGGCATAAGTGTGTTGGTGAGTCGTTGTTAAGTGTCATTAAGTCAAAATGTTCTAGTACTTGTTGTAGATGCTGCCCACGATTGTTCGTAAATGGGGAATTCCACATCTCGCTTAGTGCGTTCGCGTCAGTAAGTATTAGTACAGGTGGAGTAAGTTGAGTAAGTAAGTCCTGTAGGGCATGTACGTCTATCGGTTGACTCGGTGGAAGATAGAGTGAACAGACAGTAAGCCGGTTTGGAAGAAGAACTGAGACCGCCACAGCCTGTAATGTAGTCAGTAATCGGACAGGTTCACTATAAATGTTATCTCTAACAAGTACAGCGACCCCGCCACAAGCTCTTCCTCCCAAACAGTAATCCTTCCTATATACCGAAAAGCCATGAACATTGGCTTCCTTACCTGGGGTTAAGTGAGTTTCTTGTATTCCAGCTATACCAATTTGTTTTTCTCGTAACAGGTACTTCAGATCCACATGTGTTTTTAAGCCGTTTATATTCCATTGAAGGAAAGACATAAATAATTTGTTTAGGTTAAAAACATGTATGATTTACCCGTGTAGTTACTTTTCATTGGACACGTTTTTTCCTTGCTGAACCCTGTCTACCGGCATTAATGTCTGAAGTGTTAGCTTCTTCATTCTTCGAAGTCGATGCTTTCGGACACCCAGGTTGTTGTTTTCCACTCTTGGTTGGAGTCTTGACCTTGTCGTTGGTGTTCTGAACTTCCATTGGTTGGTGTTCCTTTTTCGGAGCTTTCTCTTCGGCTGCTAAGGAGTTCTTGAGGAACGGGGGTTTTGAAGTATTGCTTTTCTTAGCATTTTCTAATTTCTCCAGCCTCCCCTCTATTTTCTCGATGAGCTGAAGAATTTTGGTGATCGCTTGTTCACTTACGCCTGATTTGGTCTTCTCAGCATATGTGTTCGAGCATTTTTCATTAAATCTCCTCTTGGCTTCAGAGTAACTTATTTTTTGAAGTACCATAACCTTCCTTATTTCGGATTCTTTCCTATATGAGGGGCACTTCTTGAAAAAATGAGATTCTTGGCATAAACAGCATTTTGTTTCTGAGTATTCCCCTTCATGCTTCCCTTTGGAACACTTGGCACATCTTGCTTCCTTGTCACAAGTATTCGCATGATGATTCAATGTGCAGCATCTATAGCACATTAGAGGTAAAGGGATGTACGGCCTTAAGTTCACTGAGAGATACCCTATGTGTAGTTTATCAGGTAATACAGGGGATGCTAAAGTTGCTACAAATAGAGGCGATTGTTTTAGTCCTCTGCATGGTAGTCGTTTCAGTCCTATTACCTTTTGGTCCGACAGTTCAGCGATGATGTCAGAGTCTGGAACGTCGGCAATGTCTCTGCAGTAGAACACCCCGCGTGAATGGTTTAGGTTTTCATGGGGTGTCACGATTACTGGAAGGCCATTAAATTTCTTAGCATTTAGTAATTTGACAGATACTGAAGTTTGTGGAACGTCCACCAGAAGTAGTCCATCTCTTTTCAATTTTTTAACGGGAATATTTTTTGAAAATGTATTCAACCATTTATTAATTATAAAAGGATTAATTTGGTTGAAAGACGTACCTTTTTCTTGTATTTTTATGGTTAGATATCGTGGAGCAGATGCCTCTGCATCGTGCTTGGTATTTGATTCTATGTACCACGGTTTCTTTTCATTTGTTGTCATCTCAGTAGAATTAGGTGACGATTTTTCATTGTAAACACCTTCCATAGTAGCTGTGATCGCTGATAATCGATAATTATCGGATACCAGTTTTTTAAGCTTGTTATAAGTTTTAGCGACCATATGTCTTATATGTAAATATATATATATATATATATATATATATATATATATATATATATATATATGGGATGAAGGTCTGTATAAAAGATTTGCTAATATTTGAACCATTGGTACTTTCGTGACCGGTCTGAAACGAGAACTTTTCTAGTCGGCACTTCCGGATGGCGTCATTAGGACAACCTCATAAGCTGGTTTTTCTCAATGGAACGACGCAAAAATGGAACTCACAAAAAAAAAATTAAATGAATTAAATAGTAGAAAATAACTCAAATAGTTGAGCGCTTCTTGAGAAAGGGTGAGAGCAAAGCACGCTGAACTTCCTAGGATTAATGACTTAATTAGAGAAGAAACAATTGAGGGTGGTAGATCGTATAGTAATTACTCTTTCGCATGCGCAATAAGGCTATTGAAACTTAAGTGAAGGCTAATTGAACTCTCGCGTGCTTAAAATACAATGACATTTCTCTTTATTTTATTAAAACAGATCTTGTTATTTATAAGAATCTTCTAGAAACTTTTCATTATAATTTGATAAACCTCAACATATCTGAGAGCGAATATACACACTGCCTGGCCAAGTCTAAACTTATTTATTAGGAATTTAGGACCAAAACGAATGTAATTAGCATATTTGAAGGATTATATAGCATTGTCTGGCAAGACTTGAAAATGTCAGAAAAAATAATAATTAACAATGCAATAATAATAACCATAATTCGACCGAGTCTGTCATTCAGGCTTACTCTTTGAACTCAAAACCCTCATTCCGAGCACCTTTTTTTGCCTAATCCTTTGCTCCTACCTTTTCCTCTCTAAAAGGTTTCCCAGGTATGGCATGAACAGCCTACACAGATTATTTTCCTGAGGAAGCTGGAATTCTACAGGGTAGCATACCTGGATCTATCCTTTATAGCTAGCCTTTCAACACATCCCTACATAAATGTAAACAAGGCTTTTCAAAAACTAAAAATCCAGCTAACTGAAATCTTATTGCATAAAACGGCGCAACGAGTTAAAAATTGAAAAATCCTAGACCAATGACTTAGACACTACGGCGTAAGCCTTGAACAGCCGTTTCATTCAACAACAATCCGCTACCCATAACCAACAGCATCCGATTTCTTGGATTACTTCTTGATTCACGATTAGCTTGGAACGCGACAAGAACTCGACCGGCGGGCTGGACTCTGTGTCGACAATTAAAAATGATCATCACACTTAACCGTACACAACTGTCCACAAATCACCAATAAAATCGATACGAACTTATGGAATAGAACTCTGGGGGACAGCCAAGCATTCCAACATCCACCAAATTCAAACATTTCAATCTGAAGTCCTTCGTACCATAGTCAGTGCATCTTATTAAGTTACGAATCGTAACCTCCAAAACGACCGAACTACACCTTTTATCGAAGATTTAATCCCTAGCCGCTGAACCTCGCATTATGGATGTTGTATTCAAATTTATTAATTTAGGTCCAGTTTAAGTCTCCCTCTCCAAGAAGGTTTGAAAAAAATTTTAACAAATTCTTTCATCTATGTAATAAAGAATTTGTAAACTGTATTTTAATTTCATTCAGTTTTTAATATTGATAGTAGATATGACCTTAAATATCAAGTACAAGTAAGTGGTTAATAGTAATTAAGGATCAGTGAGGATAATTGTTCATGTGTATATATATATATATATATATATCTTATAGTTTGTGGTTTAATGTTGGTTGGTCTTGGTTAGGTCTACATAGATTAAAAAAAAATGTCCGAATTATCGTTGTAGGCGGAAGGTCAACAATTAAAACTTCAATAAATAGAGTCCACCACTTCATTTCTTTCCTACATGTTTCGTGCCTTTTTACCTAAGTTTTTTGCATTTTAACACGATTCCCCAAAGAGGCACCAAAAAGGTGTGAAACATGTAGGGAAGAAATAAAGTGGTGGACACTATTTTAATTGGTAATAATTAATACTAGTTTTAATAGTTGACCATCTGCCTATAACGCTAATTCGGACATTTTGATATTATTAAAACAAATGGCCTTAAACAAATAGCGAGTCCACCGATCCCCACCAATAAAACCATTAGTGTCCTATTTTCCCACAGGAAAATAAACAATAATGTCAGTTTGTACATAGATAACACACCCGTCAAAACTGCCGAGAGGACTAAATTTCTTGGGCTGATCTATGATAGGGGTTTAAATTGGACAGCACATATCAAGACCCTATGAGCTTGTAGCGGATGGGTGTCGCTACTAAACGTAGGCTAGGAAGAGTTGGAAGGATGTGTCGGGAGAAGGTAGCCAGGTAAGTACTGTGTCCCGGTTAAGGGCGCTTCCTTGAACCTGGGGGATACCGACTAGGTACTAGGCGTTAGCTGTTCCACTGAGTCGGGAAGAAGGTGTTCGGTACTGAGCCGTAGCCGTTCCTCGAAGTAGGACTGAGAGGGGTAAGGAAGTAAATGAATAAACCAGGTATTGAATAGAGTTGGGGGAAGTAGAAGTCGGGAGTGTAATGACTGGAGGCTGGCTTGACCACTGGGGACATCGAGACGGCGACATCGTGCTTTGCCCAGAGAGAGAGAGGCAGAGCAGGTAGCTAGGTCCTTGGTCCTGAGTGCATGGCTGGAGAGTTGCTGGAGCGCCGGTTGCTTGATCCTGAGTGCATGGCTGGCTGGAGTCTAGTCTTGAGAGAGCTGCTAGTGTCCTTGAGAAAGCGCCGGAGTAGAATGTCCTCTGCCCAGCAGGAACGCCCCTAGTCATAGGCCAAGGTCGGGGCGCCTCGGTCGAAGTCGGGGAAGCTCGGCTGAGCGCTCGTTCCTATTGGCTGTTCCTGGATGCTTCTCATTGGTCGCCAGTGGTCACCTGACCAGTCATTACATCTCCACATAGTCCCCCCCCCAATGGGCGGAGCCCTTTATTAGGAATAAATTTTACAAAAAAAATAGTAAATAAAATAAATACACCTTAAACCTATAACGGCCCTTATAGGGGCCACAACAGTGTCAACTTTTATTTTAGTAAGATACGTTAACCTATATTGAAAAAGACATATGTTGACAACTAAATGTAAGAAAAAAAATGAATGAATATAATACATTGTACTTATACTAATTAACCTAAGGACTATACAATTCAACGACCCTTATAAGCGCCACAAAAGAACGAAAAAAATAACAAAAATATTATTTAAATATGAACTAAAATAAACTATTACATATATACATACAAGAAATAAATGTGACACAGGTATATTACCGAATTTATGTTACTAAGTATAAGTTTAAACGGACCTTACAAGGGCCACAAGAGAGCACAGGTTGTTCTCTCTTTAAAGTCCGTTTTCCATCTGGCGGCCGATCCACCGGGTTTGGTGGTACAGCTTTCCGTAGCCTCAGCACTTTTATAGCTACACGGTCCCGGTACTTGACATTGCTGCTCTTCGGGGGATTTTTAAAATGGAGATCTGAGGTGTAACTATCCGGGCCTAGAGATTCTGAATAATTCGAGTCCGCCTGGTCTAGGGACTTCGAAGAAGTACTGAGCCAGCGGTGATCAGTGTGCTCGCTTTGCAGCTCATTCTCAGACTGCTGGCTTACCTTCGCTGTCTGGTCTTCTCTTCGGTGATCTACTGGCGGTAACTGTACCGTGGTGTCACTCTTGCTGTTCTGCTGTTCAGTCTCCATAGTCAGCTGCTTCAGCTCCTTAAGAGGCTGCTCGATGACTTTAGGCGGCTGGCTAATATCGGTAGGCAGCTTCTCTGTAATTGGCTGCTCAGTCTGTGTAATTGGCTGCTCAGTCTGTGTAGTTGGCTGCTCAGTCTGTGTAGTTGGCTGCTCAGGCTGTGTAATTGGCTGCTCAGTCTGTGTAGTTGGCTGTTCAGGCTGTGTAGTTGGCTGCTCAGTCTGTGTAGTTGACTGCTCAGTCTGTGTAATTTGCTGCTCGATCTGTGAAGTTAGCTGCTCAGTCTGTTTAGTTGGCAGCTCAGTCTGTGTAGTTGACAGCTCAGTCCGTGTAGTTGGCAGCTCAGTCTGTGTAGTTGGCTGTTCAGGCTGTGTAGTTGGCTGCTCGATATCCGTAATATGCTGTCCCGTCTCTGTAGTCTGCTTCTCGATGTCTGTGATCAGTTGCTTGGAGGCAGAAGTCAGCTGCTTGTGGTCTCTACTCAGCTCCTCGGGCTCAGAACTCCGCTGTTCAATCGCTGAAATTGGCTGGGTTATTCGCACGGCTCTGGGTTGGGGTTCCATCTGCTGTAGGTCCGGTCGGGGTTGGAGGACGGCTGAGCATGATGGGGGTTTGGCGATTGCCGCGATTTTGTCCGCAGTGGCCGTGAGGGTTTCGATGTCAGTCGATGGATAGGCGGCCAGGAGTTCTTGTATTCTCTGGGGAAGGGCTTTGAGCCAGAGCGATGTGAGAGCCTCCGTGGTCATTAGTTGTCCCCCGAGCCATTTCATGCTCCTGTAGAGCTGTGAGGGGGTCTGATCGCCGAGAACAGAGTCAAGCAGTTTCTGCATTTTGACCGCCGGTGGGTCGGCATATACGGAGAGGAGTCTGTTCTTGAGGTCCGAGTAAGGGTCAGCTGATGAGGTGTTGATGAGATCTGCCACATGTTCGAATACATCCAGATCCAAGCTCCCTACCACCATGGAGAATTTGCTTGAAGAGGTCGTTATGTTGGAGAACTGGAAGATGCACTCGACTTGCCTAAACCATAGTTCCGGTGCATCTCTGGAAAACGCTCGTAGTTTCAGGGACATGGTTGCTGTTCCAGTCTGGGGTCACCACTTGTAGCGGATGGGTGTCGCTACTAAACGTAGGCTAGGAAGAGTTGGAAGGATGTGTCGGGAGAAGGTAGCCAGGTAAGTACTGTGTCCCGGTTAAGGGCGCTTCCTTGAACCTGGGGGATACCGACTAGGTACTAGGCGTTAGCTGTTCCACTGAGTCGGGAAGAAGGTGTTCGGTACTGAGCCGTAGCCGTTCCTCGAAGTAGGACTGAGAGGGGTAAGGAAGTAAATGAATAAACCAGGTATTGAATAGAGTTGGGGGAAGTAGAAGTCGGGAGTGTAATGACTGGAGGCTGGCTTGACCACTGGGGACATCGAGACGGCGACATCGTGCTTTGTCCAGAGAGAGAGAGGCAGAGCAGGTAGCTAGGTCCTTGGTCCTGAGTGCATGGCTGGAGAGTTGCTGGAGCGCCGGTTGCTTGATCCTGAGTGCATGGCTGGCTGGAGTCTAGTCTTGAGAGAGCTGCTAGTGTCCTTGAGAGAGCGCCGGAGTAGAATGTCCTCTGCCCAGCAGGAACGCCCCTAGTCATAGGCCAAGGTCGGGGCGCCTCGGTCGAAGTCGGGGAAGCTCGGCTGAGCGCTCGTTCCTATTGGCTGTTCCTGGATGCTTCTCATTGGTCGCCAGTGGTCACCTGACCAGTCATTACATCTCCACAAGCTAGTTGCCTAAGAAATTTAGACTTACTCAAATGTCTTAACTCTACTTCTTGGGGTGCTGACCGTACATGCAAGTTACTATTCTATAAAGCATTTGTTAGAGCAAAATTGGACTACGGTTGCGTGGCTTATGACTCCGCATCAAGTAAAACACTAAAGATGTTAGATACTATTCATCATAGCGGACTTAGACTTGCAACCGGAGCTTTCCGATCGAGCCCTATCTCGAGTCTCTATGTAGAAGCAGGAGAACTCCCTTTACAGTACAGGAGAAACCAGCTTATGCTAAGCTACTATTTCTCAATTAGAGCTTCACAACACCATCCTCTAAATCCATACTTTTACAATAATGTTAGAAACCGTCTAACCCAGAAATCTTTCCCTACAAGAATAAACAAATTATTAATAGATCAAAATATAACAATACTAGCCATAGATCACGATTCTGTTTCATCCATAGAGCCCTGGAAATTACCACATCCTATTATTAACCTAACGCTAGCAAAGTATAATAAAAACAACACGGATCCTTACATATTTGTGACAGAATATAAAAAATTAAAACCGCTGAAGGTCATGAATTATATACGGATGGCTCCAAAGACAACAATGGAGTTGGTGCTGCAGTACTTAGCTCATCAGGATCCTGTATGTTCGCTCTCCCAGTGATCTGCAGTAACTATACAGCTGAGCTACTAGCAATTGACAAAGCCCTGAATATTAATTTTCCAACAAAAACCCATTTAACAATATTTACAGATTCTCTATCTGCTCTCCTTGCTATAGGTGATCCATATTCATCGCATCCCATAATAGTGAATGTATTTAAAAGAATTTACGAGCTAAATTTAAAGGAACAAACGGTTACATTTGTATGGATTCCAGGACATTGCGGAATAAATAAAAATGAACAAGTTGACACCTTGGCAAGGAAAGCAATTAGAGAAGGTATGCCTTTCTATAAAGTTTCAAAATTTGATTTAATGGCCCACTCGAAAGACTTGATTTGGAATACATGGCAAACTGTTTGGCAACAAGTAAGGGAAAACAAACTCAGAGAAATAAAGAGATGTGTTAAATCATGGAAGACATCAACAAATGACACAAGAAGAAAGGAAGTGGTGTTAACCCGTATGAGAATTGGCCATACAAACCTCACCCATTCCTTTCTCATGTCAAAGGAACCTCCACCAATTTGCAGCTCATGCAATGTGCTACTCACTGTTAAACACATTCTGACGAATTGCCGTGCTTATGAGCAACTAAAAGAACTACACCAACTACCTGACTCCTTAGATGAAATTCTGGGCGACGATAGTAATCAAGTAGAGCGGCTTTTCAACTTTTTAAATGCCTCGAAGTTAATTGACAAAATTTAATTCAACCTTATATCAAAATTCTATACAACAAAATTTACTTGTACCTTAAATTAAAAATACCTCC
This sequence comes from Gonocerus acuteangulatus, assembly GCA_946811695.1. NCBI lineage: Eukaryota > Metazoa > Arthropoda > Insecta > Hemiptera > Coreidae > Gonocerus > Gonocerus acuteangulatus. The sequence goes on along the minus strand of OX328124.1, from coordinate 35,553,027 downwards.
GTAAGCATGGCTAAATGACACTGATATGCATATGTACGTATATGGATGTATGTGTGTATATGAGAGTGTGTGTGTATGTATGTGTATCTATCTATGTATACGTATAATCACTAAACAATAATTATCAATCAAAGGAATGGCGTTAATGACCTTAAAGGGTTGACATGCCATTAAAAAGCAAAAAAAAAAAAAAAAAAATATAGCGAGTCAAGTTAATACTTCTCTTTGTCACGTAATATAGATAACACATTCCACGGTGCTGTACGGAGTCTCATTCCTACTGTTTTTTTGTTTTTGTTTTTAGTAGTTTAAAATATGTCTGTACCGAACCTGTAAGAGGTCATTCACCCCTGTCTGCATTCCTTGTCAAGGTCATCGCCGAAGCATTAAAGGAGTCTGTCTTTGTTTATTTTTAATCATGAAATGTCAAGGTCCTTACCGTCTCCCTCTCCCATGTTTTACTCTTTTTTCCAACTGCTGGAGTTCATTACTCACCACACAGATTTATTTTAGATGTATTTGCTATTCGTTTTTTTTTTAGGACAAGGTCCTTCCCTCTCCCATGTTTATTGCTTGAGTATTTTAATTAAATATTTTCTTTAAAATTATTTTGAAAAAAGAAACTCTGTTGAGTTGTGTAATCACTTGTTCTGTCGGAGTCGAATACGTTGTTATAAAACATATATTAGTTTATTATTCCCTGCTGATGACTAGCGGTTTCCCACGATGGGTGCCGACATTTTCGTCACGAAACTGGAGTGAAACAGACCTTTGTAAAATAAAACAAAAAAAATTGGCTTACCATTTCAAAGTCCTGCTGATTTTATCTTGGATAAATAACCCCTCTGCCAGATCGTAGAACTAGATCCAGTTCATAATCTTCGACTGCGGGAGTGCATTCCGAACACGACATGAAATGTAAAGATCTAATCGTTATTATTTGATCTGCACACTCCGCACAAGCAAAACTTGAATAAAAAGAGTACGTGGTATCTCCTTGTGAACAATTTAAAATTGTGTGCACCATCTTTAGATTTCCGAGTATCAAAGAAAGTTCCAAGGATCGTGCACAATCAGTACAATATAATGCATTGTGAATTCGGAAAAACACGCCTTTCGCGCAGAAATAAGTATGTTCGTACCCCGACATGATGGAGAGAAGATGTGGAAGTCCCAGAATCTCCTTGTATTTATATATTTAAAATAACTTCATAAAAAACTTCCAAGAACGCGGATCTTACAAGAATTGCACGTACGAGACTTGCATAAGGAAACACCTGCAAGGTTGCAACCAAAACAAGTGACAAGAACCCGGACCTTCATTCGTATATAAAGAGCTGCATTTACTGACAAGATCAAACAGGTTCCCAGCAACTCTCCAGTCACCATGGCCCACGTAAGTAATTATATTAATCATCTATATTTTGACTTAGTAGTCTGAAACAAGTCAGCATATAAGAAATAGTTTTTGCTTTTAGATGAAACAATTTTTGGAAAATTTGAATGATTTAGAGTTGAATAATGCAGTAAACTTATCAGCATTAACTGTTAATAAAATATACGTGATCAAAAAATTTGAAATTATTGAAGAAACTGAATACGGTAAGAAACGTTTTCTTTCGTCTTTATTTATTTATACTATTGTACATTTGCGTGTGTGTGTGTGTGTGTGCATGTGTGTGTTTACACAAATAAATAACTTTTTTTTGTGTTTTTAGGGCAAGGGCTTATAGCCTATTTAAACACTAATGAGGATGTTGAAAGCACAACAAAAGTTTGGTTACCAAGAAGATATGTACGGATTATTCATCGGGAAGTAGTGGATGAGTATAATTCCCCTAGCAGACTAAAGGAAGATACGTTAGGGTTATTATATTTGGGAAGGGTAGGCAAAGCCTACAATATACTTATCCGACGCATTCCCGAATTAAACCAACAACAACCAGGTAGAAAATAAAATTAATGTTAATTAATATGTTTTGTATAAACAATGTTACATTTAATTGAAAAATATTAGCATTTGTGAGATGGTAAGGGGAAAGAATTCATATCAGTTTGATATTTAGAATAAGATTCTTTCACAAAAATAAGAAAATGGTAAACTACCATTGTGATTTTTGCGGGAGAAGATTTGTGAAGAAAGGATCTTTGACCCGTCATACTAGACTCCATTGCTCTCGCCGCAAGCGGAAATGCTGCTATTGTGGGTTGGAGTATATGGACTCAATGAGAGTACATGATAATACTTGCATTTCTAAACCATGTACGTCAGGTTTAGGAAAAAATAACAACCCCGATGCAGTAGCTGTCAAGAGACCAATAGAGACTAGCAAATGTTATAGGATTAATGCTGTTCCCGATGAACAGTATCAAATTATATATTCCGCGTTAGACGGTAATGTTATACACGTTTTTCTTAAAAATTTAGATCGAATTAATGAACCAGAAAAATATTTGAATCATATGTGTCCATATGTCATAAATATACTAGAAAAATATATTTTTATGTGGAAAAATGTAAAATTTAATATCACATTAGAGACACAGTTAACAAATATGCTGAATGAAACGAGTGACGGCAATTTTAAAACTTCAATGACAGAATTAGACAGTTCATCCGACTTAGAAGAGGAATATATTAAAATAAAAACCAAAATACTAACGGAACTCACCGAGTCACAACTTGAAGGTAGTGGTTGGGCTGTTGACACGATAGATGGGTTATTAATGAAACTGCACAAATACGTGCCGATAAAACCTCACGGTTATCTTAAACTCCCTTCGGAAATTGCGAATACCGGAGCGGTAATAAACGTACAAAATAACGACATTTATTGTTTTAAATGGGCTATTTTATCAAACTATGTCTCATCTCACCCTAACAGGCTTTCGGAATGCCAGCAAGTAAATGTCCCTTTACGGTTCGACAATATGGTTTTCCCCGTTGCTCTAAAGGATATAACGATATTTGAAAGGAGCAATAATGTTTCAGTTAACGTATACGGGCTTGATGAAAAACATAATGTCTTCCCTCTTCGCGTTGCAAAAAATGAAATGAAAGATCATTTTGATCTTCTTCTCCTCCAAAACGAAGATTCGTCACATTACTGTCTAATTAAACATTTTTCCCGTTTACTCGCAAGACAGACGGGAACAAACACATCAAAAAGGTTTTTCTGCAAAAGATGTTTTTACCCTGCTTATACTGTAATTCAACTTAACGATCACAAACGCTTATGTAATAATATGGCTCCCGTAAGGCAGATTATGCCAGAAAAAAGAACGTTCATCTCATTTAAAAATTACAAATTCAAAATATTTCATCCGGTTATTGTAATTGCCGACTTTGAGTGCAGTTTAAATCCAATAGAAAAGTGTGTTTCGAGGAGGGAAACATCGACCGAACCAATTAATAAAAAACTCAAACTTGTTTCAGAACACGAGGTCATAGCTTGGGGGGCTTACGTCCTGTCTTCTACTCCCGCCTTCGAAAGTGTCGGACCTGTTTGTTATACTGGTAAAAATTGTGTAGAAATGTTTTTGTCGTTTTTACAAAATGTTGTGAAAGATGTAAAGGAATTATACAATAGAAACGTACCCTATAAAATGACATTAGAATTAGAGCGTAGAAGGGAAACCGCAGAAATCTGCAGTATCTGTGAGGTGAAATTTAACACGTCAGATGTAAAAGTTGTCGATCACTGTCACTGGTCGGGGGAGTTGAGAGGCATAGCTCACTCCCAATGCAATTTGGAATTTAGAACTCCAACCTCTCTAAACGTATATTTTCATAATTTAGGGTATGACCAACATTTTATAATAAGAAAATTAGGATTTAGTAAACAACCTATTGAGGTGATTCCGAGCTCGTCCGAAAAATTTATAGCGTTTAAAAAACGTATTGGAAACATGCACGTGACATTTCTTGACACATACAGATTTCTTCCGCAGTCATTAGAAAATCTAGCCGATAAATGCGAACGTTTCGATCATTTACGTAACCATTTTAAAGATCCGCAACATGTTCGTCTTGTCTCTAGAAAGGGGGTTTTTCCCTATAACTATATAGATTCGCCATCACGCCTTGAGGAACGGCAACTCCCGCCCAAGAAAGAATTTTTCAATGATTTAACAAATAAGGATATATCTGATGTCGAGTACGATCACGCTCAAAATGTCTGGAGTGTGTTTCAATGCAACACTCTCCGGGATTATCTTTTGTTATATTTAAAATCGGACATTTTAATTCTCTCTGATGTTTTTCAAAACTTTAGAAAGTTTGCTGTAAAAACGTATGGGCTTGATCCTTGTTGGAGTTACACCTTACCGGGTTACAGCTATGAAGCTATGTTAAAAACAACTGGTGTAGAAATAGAGCTCCTTTCCGATCCCGAAATGTATTTGATGCTGGAATCTAATTTACGAGGAGGAATATCTAATTGCTCTCGTCACTATACAAAGGCAAATAATCCTGATGTGCCCGGACACAATACTCTAGATCCGACAACGCACCTTCTATATTTAGATTGTGTTAGTTTGTATGCAACTGCAATGCGAGATGCATACCTACCTGTTTCAGATTTCGAATGGGTGACAGGTGATGGTGACCCCGAGCTGAGTTTAAAACTAGAATTAGAAAAACTAAACGAGAGTAGCAGAAAAGGATTGATTCTGGAGGTAGACCTGGAATGTCCAAACAGCCTGCACGATTATTTTAATGACTATCCTCTTTTGCTTCGTCACCAAGTCCCTCCAAACAGTAGGTATCCCGTAAAAAAATTATTAGCGACACTGGAAAATCAAGAAAAATACGTACTCCACCATACAATGTTAAAATTCCTGATCGAACATGGAATAATATTAAAAAAAATTCATCGCGCGATCAAATTTAACCAAAGTCCCTATTTGAAGAAGTATATAGAAATAAATGTAAATTTACGGAAGAACGCAACAAGTGATTTTGAGAAGGATTTATATAAATTGATGATGAATGCAGTTTACGGTAAAACGTTAGAATCTGTAAGAAAACGAAAAAAAATTGAATTAGTTAGCAACTCCCGTAGACTTCAAAAACTTATTAACAAACCGACGTTTGTAGACAGTTCCATTATAGATAAAAATTTAGTCGCGGTTCATTTAAAACATGAAACTTTGGTATTTAACAAACCTGTGTTCGCGGGCTTTTCTATCCTAGAAAAGTCAAAATTAATTATGTTTAGTTTTTTTTATGATATTTTGTTATCAAAATTCAAGCGTGATGAGTTAGAATTGCTCTACACCGATACAGACAGTTATATACTGTTATTAAAAAGTTTAAATTTAATTGAAAATTTAAAAGATTTAAAAGATCATTTAGATTTTTCCTCCTACCCGAAGAATCATCCTTGCTACGACGAAGGTAATAAAAAAGAACCGGGAAAGTTCAAGGATGAACTGAACGGGTTGCCTTTACTCGAATATATTGGGCTTCGGCCAAAAGTTTACGCACTGCGCTACAAAGCAGCGGCTGCTGATCCATGCGTCGAAAAGCTTAGGGCAAAAGGTATTAAAGAATGTGCTATAAATTGCAATACAGGAAAATGCATAAACTTTGCAGACTATTTGCAAGTATTAAATGATGCCAACCCTCAATACGTCTCATTTAAGAGCATACAGTCTCGAAAACATCATGTTTACACAATGAACGTTACAAAATTAGCACTGTCAGCATTAGACGACAAACGCAAACACATTAGTAAAACCAAATCCTATGCTTATGGACACGTATCACTAATAAATGAAGAAGAAGAAGAAGAAACGTCTCTAACCGATGAGGATCATGTTCCTTAAGTATTTTTCACACAATTTATCTTCCTCCCCTTACCATCCAGTAGCATGTAGATATATATATATATATAGATAACATAATTGTAATTAGATGTTCAAAATATATTGTTTTATGCCGTAGAAATATAAGTAGTAGTATAAAACATAATACTAATAATTGTTAAAAAAAAAAAATTAATGTTCATTACATTTTAATAAATCCATTGTATCAAGTTTAATAATAAAAATAATATTTTAAGATTAGTTTAAGTTGACAATTTTTGAAAAAAAAAAAAAATAAAAAAAATAATAATAATGAAATAAATATATATATATAGGTATAGAAAATATTTTTATCTTCCCTTATCCCCTTATTCCCTTTCCCCGGCGCATGGAGCGCACCCCGAGAGTGAGTGTACCCTGAGTGCACCCTGAGTGTGAGTGCACCCTGAGTGTGAGTGCACCCTGAGTGCGAGTGCACCCTGAGTGCGAGTGCACCCTGAGTGTGAGATCCAGCAGCTGTTACTGGTATAAAAAAAAAAGGTTGAGGTAAAGACAACAAAAAAAAACAATTTGTAAAAAATGTTTATTAGCAAAATAAATGTTTCCCAATACATTAAATTTTGTTTAATTAGACAATATCCTTATAATTTATCCATGATTTTGAATCCAAACCTAACCACTTTACAAATAATTTCTTTCCTTTCTTTTTCAATATTTTTTCAATGAGATAAGCGTCCGGATACTTCACTTTTTGTAGCTCTTCATTGTAAAATGAACCTTGGATTTTTCGTTTCATCATGTCCTCCAAAACATACGTGTAAGGTAACGTTTTTTGAACCTTGACAACTTTGAATATTTCACCGGACCAGTTCGGGGTGTAGCCTCTGGAAAATTTTGTTTTCTGTTTAGAAATTCTTACAAATTCCCCGTTTTGAAAACGCTGTTTTGTTTGTCGCCGGAGGGGGCGGTTAGAAGTAGAGGAATAGATATGCTTCAACAGATTGGCTTCTCTTGTTCCTGTTCTATTAATTTTCTCGGCATCAATAGGTCTCATACCAATCGTTCTATGAATGCTTTTATTATTGTACTCGTCTAGTATAACCGGTAGGATATTTAAATATTTATAGTTCCCTTGTAAACTAAAAACTTTAAACATTTTCGATTTTAATGTCCTGTTAAATCGTTCAACGATACTAGCCTTGATATTCGAAAAGGTAGAATAATGATTAATTCCATATCTTTTCATCAACGCTTTAAACTTTGAATTGTAAAATTCCTTTCCTTGATCACTCTGTATATGTTTAGGAGGAGAAGAAACCCGTTCTTTCAAGACACTTTCTAGAGATTGGACTACATTCTCTCCTGTTTTACTCTTTATCGGTATAGCCCAAGCATATTTAGTAAAACAATCGATGATTGTTAATAGGTACTTGTAGCCTTTATTCTCCCTAGCATAGGGTAACATTTCAACCAAATCTATTTGCCATAAATCGTTTACTCCTTTTAGAACGACTCTTCTTCTTGGATAAAATTTACGTGCGCTTCTATGCAATTCATCTACAATTGCTTTCTTTACCGCCGACATCTAACTACTACTAAAGCTGTGTACTTTTCTTCAATATATCTTCCAGATACCCCAGTGTCACAACATCCGTTTTTGCAAGTGGTTCAAGAACGTTTGTAATCCTTTTGTTCATTGCATCATATGTATCATTTTGTAGAGTAATTGAACTGGAATTAAAAAAATCTTTCGTAACCACATCATAGCCGTCAATAGGTGGAGCGAAATTAGCAAGCCTCTTGCCGTTCCCGTTTATGTAATTACCGGGCCAGTTTTTTAAATCTGTATAAAAAATTGCTAGGGTGTCTGAATATGTTTTATTAACCGCGTCAGTAGAAGAAACAGGATTTGCTACATTAATGATACGTAACTTATTTGCATCAACATGTTGTTCAGATTTTAACAAACTAAAAGGAAAGAAATTTGTTTTATACTTGACATGTTTTTTTGTTACATGGGAGCCAAACTTGTTTATCGTCATGTATGAGGAATGGGACTGAGTGCAAAAGTTAATATTGATTTAATATATAATATTCTGCTCTCTCAACTCTTCAATTATCGATACAATTTCATTTCCATGACCATTGTGACCCGCTGCAGTCGACGCCATTAATAATCTGAGACGGTCAACAAGTTCGTTTGGGTCGTCATAATGTTCGTAAATAGGTAAATGTTCTTGCATTAAGCCAGTACCTTTTTTATTATAAGAACGAAGTCTGCGATGAGTAGCCGGTGAACTACTACTACTGGATGAGGTAAGTGAGCTGAGATAGCGCGACGAAAACAGTCGAGAAATTACTTTCTTATATTTTATGGATCTAGTTCCGCCCAATCCACGTTCTTCGCTGTATCCTTTTTTGTGAGCATTCGTTGCAAGCAAAATCTTTTTATAGTTTTTTAAATCCGCATCAGTATAATCTTCTGGATTCTTGAGGTATAATAGCTTTAACAACCCCGGTGTTCCATCGTAAACGACGCCGTTAATCGAGATATCATCGTTGTTTGTAAAAAGCTCAATATTCGTAGAATCGCCTATGGCTAATTGACCGTTCGGCATTACTCGCAAACCGTACCGGGAATCTAAATCTTTTTGTCCTCCTTTAAACAACTTTTCCAAAAATTGTCTTTGTAGCGGTCCGGCGGATTTTAAATTCTGCTCTAGTTCATCTTCGCCTTGTGGAGTTTTAACATATTCACGAACCTTTACTGCAAGCGGGGTTTCTGTTTCGTACAATTCTTCTTCTTCTTCTGGAGCGATAGTAGAGCGTGCATAAATTGTGGAGGATTGGGGAGAGGGAGAAAAGGTTGGTGTTACTTCGACGTTTTCCGATTTGATTTGGGGGGTTTTGGAAGGGCTTTTAAAAATATTTGATATTTTTGATTTTCTTTTTGCAACAGGTGTTTCGAGAAAGATTTTTCCAGTCGGACTTAAAGCAGATTCATTATCCCACCACATAGATCGGGTCTCGTTCGTTTCTCCCCAGTCTCCTTCCTCCTTTTCTTTTTTGAATCCCCGAGGTCGGGGCTGCAGCTGCTGTTGTTGTTGTTGTTGTTGTTGTCGAAACTGTTGTTGTATATCTACCAAAGGTTCTAGCACCGGAGCAAAAAGACTTTGCCTTTCCTCTTGAATATCCTGCATTCCTCTTTTAAACGTTTGAAATTTTTTACGTAAAGCATCACTTGTCTTTACAATTTCACTACGTATCGAATGCGACATATTAATGAGGACTGATTACTCTTTCTCCCCCTTATATATCCACGATATAGACATCTAGACCCTTACGGAAACGCCCGTCATTTAAACTAGTTCCCTTGTCGATAACGAGATAGTCAAAAGGCTCTTTCCAACACAACGCACAAATATCTTTAAATTTCGAGAAACTGACGTCTGGACTGCTAATATGTTCATCATAAATGTGTTTAATATTCAATTCATCTTGTTTAAAGACGATAAGAAAATTCAAATTACATCTAATGAGATGTCTCGGAATGCAAACATAGCTCTGCGTTAAATAAAAACAGTCGAGAGAGTTATGACGTCCATAGCTGAAATATCGTCGAATATTGTCTTGATCCTCCATTGTAACATCATCAAAAATACAAATAGAGTTGCTCTTAACGTCTTGAGGTAATTCTTTCGAATCTTCGAATGTATAATAGCCGATTTCAGGAACGCTGTTTAGAACGTTTTTCAAGTACCGATATTTGGGTTGAGATAGAGTTTTTCCAAATATGTATACGTTTTCATATCTCAAACCGTTTGGATTAAGCAAAAGATTGAGCATAGCGTTTGTTTTTCCACATCCACTAGGACCACAAATCACTCCTCTTATACTATTTGGTAGTAGAGGTCCATGCCTTTTCTCTTCTTTATCCGATATCAACGGTAAAACGTCAACTGAAGGAAATCGTTCCTTTTGTTCTACTAATCTCATTGTGACTAATTTATTTTGACCTATGGCTTGCATATATATATATAAGTCATTTGTTTCGTTCGAAGAGGTTTAGTATGAATGGAAAGGTGCGCAAAGGACGAGGTCTCCTCGACAGTGTTATAAATAAGTTACCGTTTGAATTACATTTACCGGGGTATCAGTATTGTGGTCCAGGTACAAAAGTGGAAAAACGATTGACAAGAGGCGACGCTGGAATTAATTCTTTGGATAAAGCTTGTAAAGAACACGACATTGCTTATAACAAGTATACAGACTTGGAAAATCGTCATAAGGCTGACAGCGTCCTTGCAGAAAAAGCTTGGCAAGTAGTAAAACATCCAGATTCAACGCTCGGGGAAAAAGCTTCAGCTTGGTTTGTTACAAACGCTATGAAAGCAAAAAGAAAATTTGGATCTAGTTTAAGGACTACCAAAATGAAGAAAAAAGTGAATTTTAGAGATCTTGTAAGAGCGGCTAAAATTAAAAACGTGTCTTCTGTAATAAACGCGTCTCAATTAGCATATAATAAGGCGAAACAGACATTGAGAGGTCGAGACAAGCCTTTACCCCCTCGTGTTCTTCCCATACCTAAGTCTGGAGGTTTTTTACCTTTTCTAATACCAGTAATGGCAGGATTATCCGCTATAGGATCACTGGCTGGAGGTGCGGCAAGCATAGCAAAAGCTGTCAACGACGCCAAAGAGGCAAAGCAAACATTGGAAGAGCAGAAAAGACATAATTTAGCGATTGAGGCTCAAAAGATTGGTAAAGGTCTTTTTTTAAAGCCATATAGACGGAATGGATTCGGACTATTTATAGAGAGACCACAAAAGCGAACCTACAGACGCAGTAGTCGTCGTATTTGACTACCAAAAAGAGCACTGAGTGATATCGAATTAAATTATTACGCTCGCAAAATATTTAACATTCCACATTTCAGAGGTGTATTTATGATAGATACTCTCCCAGAATATCCTAAATTAAGAGAATCTGCTATCGTCAATTTAGAGCCAAACTCAAAAAAAGGTTCCCACTGGGTCTGCTTCGTAAAACGTGGTGAAATCGTTAAATATTTCGATTCGTTTGGTAATTTGAGACCGCCACCTCAACTGGTGACTTATCTAAGAAAGAACAGTTCTATATTTTACAATCGTGAACGTTTTCAGGGGTGGAATACCCCCTATTGTGGTCATTTGTGTTTACAGTATTTAATAGACAACTCCTGAAGACGATTAGCTTATTAGCATCATGAGCTTCGCTGTAACACTTACAGGCGCATCGAGCCTGCTAGAAGCAAATTTCATGCCTCCCTTAGAGCTAGACGATTCTTACAGCGTCGGACTACTCTCTTTAGACTCGTTTAACACTATTCCGAACGTAGAAAAAGGTAAAAATGATATGTTTTATTTCGATACAATAGCCATTCAAATACCAGAAGGAGCCTACGACATTGAGGCTCTAGCTATGTTTCTCAGAGAGCAAATAGCTCATAAAGACCCCGGCGCTATGATGGTGTTGAGGGGAAATCCTAGCACGCTAAAATGTGAAATACGAAGTAATAAATCGATTTATTTCAATTTCGCCGAACGTCCGAATTCTATCGGTCCACTTTTGGGCTATACTTCGAAAAATCTTATTATTCCTCCAAGCGATCGCTATATCGCATCCGAGAATATCGTAGAAATTCTTAGTGTAAATGTTATATCGGTACAGTGTAATATCGCTTCGGGGTCCTTTGTAAACGGCGAACCCGACCATAGCATCCATCAATTTTTCCCCGCAGTCGAACCGGGTTATAAGATAGTAGAAACGCCCAATCCGGTCATTTACTTTCGTGCTAACGTACGGAGTATTGACAACATTACGGTTCGTCTAGTCGATCAAAACGGACAACTTATTAATTTCAGAGGGGAAACCGTTACAGTCCGACTGCATATAAAGAAAAATGGGGATTGATTTTAGAGGAGGTGTAGAAGGAGAAGTTTGTCGACAGCAACAGCGTCGGACAGTAGAAAATATAAGTAGGAAATATAAAACGTATAAAAGAAGCATCTTGATCCCTAGAAGAATTAGTAAATCAAAGACGTTTAAGCAGTTAACAGCTTCAAACGCAAAGTTTTTAAAACAGAGTGGTTTTAAACTAAAGTATGGATAACATATTAGCTATATCTTCGGACATTTCCTTCGACAATTCTCTCGCTCAGTTCCAGTTCCATTCGCACCAGCCTTATGCGGGAAATACATTCAATCATTCCGATGAAATCCGTATTCCAATACAACAACAAGATATTTATACACTCCCATCACTTTCCTTTATCTACCTCGAGGGAAAGCTAGTGAATAAAGACCAGACCAAACCGTTAACTGCAAAATTAACGAACAATGCATTTTCTTTTTTGTTTGATGAACTCAGATACGAACTGAATGGAATAGAAATAGATAGGGTTAGAAACCCCGGGATAACCTCTACACTGAAAGGTTTCTTGTCTTTTAGTCCGAGCAGAGTTAACGGGCTGGAAAATGCGGGATGGGTCATCCCAGGTGAGGGAAAATCTCTTGAAATCGATAAAAACGGAGTGTTTAGCGTGTGCTTACCGTTGAACATTTTATTAGGCTTTTGTGAAGATTATAGACAAATCATAGTTAACTTGAAGCAAGAACTAGTTTTGATAAGATCAAGCTCTGACTTTAATTCCGTAAAGGGGGAAGACTCTAATGTAGAAATAAAATTAGACAAAATTGTTTGGAGAATGCCTCACGTTCGTGTTTCGGACGAGAACCGTTTGAGCCTGCTCAAAATGTTAGACATGAACCGAAAGGTAGCGATCCCGTTTCGAAGCTGGGACCTTTTTGAATATCCCACATTACCGTCTAATGCACAACAAGAAACGTGGGCCGTTAAAACATCTACAAATTTAGAAAAGCCTCGATACGTAATTATAGCATTTCAAACAGATCGTAACAAAAACCCTTTAAAGGATAGTAGCCATTTTGATAGCTGCAACCTAAAAAATGTAAAGCTTTACCTAAACAGCGAACAATACCCCTATGACGATTTGAACTTGGACTTTGAACAGGGAAAAATTGCCCTGCTCTATGAAATGTATAATGAATTTCAAACAAGTTATTTCGGTGACAGGCATTCTCAACCTCTCCTTTCGAGATCTAGTTTCGAGAAGATTGCTCCTATCGCAGTCATAGATTGTTCCAAGCAGTCTGAAGCAATTAAAAGTAGTACAATAGACATCCGTATTCAAATAGATTCAGGCGCAAACTTTCCAGCAAATACCAAAGCGTATTGTCTCACCCTTCACGATAGAATTGTCGAATATGAAATGGGAACCGGTTTAGTAAGAAAATTGTACTGAATACATCCTAACTATATATAAGACGTTGCATTTTACCTCTCAGAGCTCATTTCTGTACATACAGGAGACGTTGTATCAAGTATGACCAGGTCAGCAGTAATAGATTTTCAAGGTTTCCGTTTAAATTCGAATGCTTTAATAGTTAAAGAATTGACAATAGTCGATACGAGTTATGGAACAGCGTGGCATTGGTTTTTCAAGCCTCCTCGAGACGTCGAAGACGCTGTAAGACAGTCAAAGACGAATTTGTGGGTGAAAAAATCCTTACACGGAATAGATTGGTTTTACGGCGAGAGAGACTACTCCGATTTAATTGCATGTCTCAAGTCAGTCACTGATTCGTATGACATTTTATGGGGTAAAGGATTGGAAAAATGTAAATTCCTGGAAGAGTTGCTCTCTGTGGCTGTGTATGATTTACACGATTTTGGCTGCCCTAATCTTAAAAATTTGGAAGACGACAAATTAATTTGTTATTTTCATTTAAACACAAGCTACGTATGCTCTTTTAATCAAGCCCATCGACTTGCCTCATGGGTTAGAAAACATCCCGAAGCAGTGGACTTTGAGAGGGAAGAAGTGAGAAGACAGACGTATGGAGTCAACGCATCTCCCCACCATCTCTTAGCCTTTAACGGATTTATCAGAAATGTTGAAGATAAAGTCAAATGCGTTTATTGCGATCTAATTTACAACACTACTAATAGCTCTATAGGACCGTTCGAGTATCACAGAGCAAACACTCCAAAGTGTGTTTGGTTTAAGGAACACATGCTTGTTTAAACAGAATGAGCAATAACTCATTACAAGGGAATGGAGACGTTGAATGCTGTCATGCGGAATCGAAACACGGACGAGCTAAGGATCTTTTATCCAAGGAATCTACTCCTGTACGTCTTCAGCTAGATTAGATCTGCAACAACTTACCTCTGGAATGGCAGACCGACGAAGAATTTATTGAAAAAAGATTTCATTGTTATGATAATTAATGATTAAAATATAATTGTACCTTTTGTTCAATAAAACCTTCCTTGAAAATGCATTTTTTTTTTCATTTATTTTACCTATTTTAACCTGGGATGAAGGAGGAAAAGAAACAAAATTAACTAAATGAAGCTATGTTTTATTTATTTAATTTTATACATTGGAAAACAGATTGTTTAATAAGGTATTCGTATTCAAACTTAAATCTACTGACAGATCTTCTTTTGGGTTGTTTTGATCCACACACAATTGAACAAACATGTCCAACAATGAGAGGGAACGGTTAATTTCTTCAATCTTGGAGCAGATCTTCATAGTCTCGGACCTGTTGAAACTTGAGCAAGGTGAAGTTATAGTCATGTGAGGAGCTGGAGAAAGACTAATTAATGATACCCAAGGATAGGCATATTCTATTCTTAGGACTCTGTTTCTCCCCAAGTATGCGAAGGAACATGATATATTTTTAAAAGAAATCGGACTTGAATTATCAGACTTGCCTTTCCTCTTGAAAAAATGTAATATCCTCGATGCCTGGTCTGCTATACAGTGCTTCCATTCGTCTTTGTCCATGTAGACTATCTTATCCTTGTTAATCAAACCCACCGTCGGAATACCATTGTGAAGGCCTACTCGAATCTGCTTGTTTTTGGTGATGGCGTATTCGGTCACTAATTCCATACTAGACGAGCGAAGAGAACGTCTTGAGCACAAGCCACTGACTGACTACAGTGTCGGAGTGGGAAGAGAAAAAAAAACAAACTTAAATCTGGAGGTTATTAAACTCTTTCACTAATCGATCTATTTCATTTCGTTTTGCTTCATAACGTATTATCTGATGTCTTAAAGTTTCCAGTTCTCGAAGAAAAAAATGTA
Source organism: Gonocerus acuteangulatus (assembly GCA_946811695.1). Lineage (NCBI taxonomy): Eukaryota > Metazoa > Arthropoda > Insecta > Hemiptera > Coreidae > Gonocerus > Gonocerus acuteangulatus. The sequence goes on along the minus strand of OX328124.1, from coordinate 35,537,998 downwards.
TACGTTTCTTCATACTTATTTTTTTCATTTTTAACAACAGCAAGAGCTTTTTCTCAACAGCACTTCACTATTATCCTTTAAACATCCGCAAACGTCAATAGATGGTCCACATTCGTCCGAATCGAACTTCATAGGTAGTCTTTCCAACTGATTTAAATATTTTAAAAAAGGACATTCGTTGCCGGCCCACTTCTTATGATCTTGGAGGGGATCGTCGTTAGGTTCCCATTCGTGTAAGACGAGACCACAAAATGCACATCTTGTTCGATCGTATACTTGGAGGTAATAAAATCCAGCGGCGGCTAATTTCAAAGGACTCACTGGAGAACGCCAACCGATAAACGTCGATAAGCGATTCTCTTCATATCTCAAATTTTTACTAACCAACTTCGACATCTGCTCTTGTTGGTGCACAACTAGTAACTAATTGCAAATACATCTAAAATAAATCTGTGTGGTGACTAATGAACTCCAGCAGTTGGAAAAAAGAGTAAAACATGGGAGAGGGAGACGGCAAGGACCTTGACATTTCATGATTAAAAATAAACAAAGACAGACTCCTTTAATGCTTCAAGCGATGACCTTGACAAGGAATGCAGACAGGGGTGAATGACCTCTTACAGGTTCGGTACAGACATATTTTAAACTACTGTTTTTTTTTTAATTTATTTTGTTTTGTGCAATTTATTCGTACTTAGTTCCATTTTGGAGGTAAATATTTTAATTTAACTCTAAATGTCCGACAATCATATTTACATTGTAAGGCATTTATCAAACCCTATTCACCACAGAGTACACTCTTTTGTTCTTTTATCTGAGTACGGTTTTGGCAATAGCAAAACTCCTCTTAATCTAGTGATACTTAAATTTATAAAGGGTCTGGGCCCCTTTCCAAATTGGTTGGGAGGGCAAAGTCGGGAGTCTTGCCCAGGAGTAATATATCAGCCTTTAGGCACTAAACCTATTGTAGCTCCATGTGTGCCTGTGTTTGTGCTTTGCCATCTCCAAGGGGCCTATTTTTCATCTTGAAAAGCTTTCCTTCTTTCAAAGTGGTAGAAAATAACAGACTCATCTTTCCTGGAGTCATTGCTCGAAGACAATAAATGTCACAGGATACCGCGTTTCAAGGAGGATAAAATGTAGTTTTTCCTTAAATACTGTAGCCTGGCCTTCTGCGGTCTTACGCAGTATTTTAAATTGTACCCGGTGATATTAATGGATAGATGAAAAATACCATTTAATTTTTTTTTAAATTTCAGAAAGAAGGTCTATAAAACATAATCGAAGAGTTCAATTTATGAATCAGAGGCCTTAAAAGTAATTAAAATCGAATATAACAGGTGGACCTTCCACCTCAAGGAATACAATCTAACTGAAGACTAACAACTTGGCTTCAATCAGCTGATAGCAGTCAGCTTTTTAAAATATCCATTGTTAAGTTAAGTAACCATTGTGAAAATATAGACCTTATATTTTCATTGCTGAAGAAGGCTTTCTAATAAATATAGGATTTTACGATAATAAGATTGTTAGCCGACAGCCATAGGCACGTTGAATGCACCGGTTCCCGTTGATCACTGAAGTCAAGCAACGTCGGGCGTGGCCAGTACCTGAATGGATGACAGACAAGGTGCTTGTTGTCATTATAAAAGGTTGGCAACCTGTAGATAGCCCGGCTATAATATCCCATAATTTGATGCGCAGTTAAATAAGCAAAAAAACAAATAATAAAAATGTTTGTACTAGAAGAACATTAATAATTTTTTATTAAAAGTGATGTTATTATTGCTGAACTTAAAAGTTTTTATTTTTGTCCAATGGATTTCAAAACAAATTATTTAAACATTTTTTTTTCTGTTTTGTTGTTTACTACCTCTTTCCTATTTTTCCGATATATAATTTTATTTCTTTTCATAATACTATTCGTCAGGGTATAAACCCTTTACGGTGAAATGAAAAATGAAACAAGTAATCACATAGCAAGAGAAAATGATTTAGCAACATAAAGAAAGAGAGCCTGATAGAGAGAGAGATCAAATAAATCATTAAACTACCAGTAGATTGAGACACCTAAATGTTCTTAGCATCATGGTGTTTGGAACTCAGAACTGTTGAAAATAACTTATCGTAATGAAACCTTAATTTTTTATCCTTGTTGAATGTGTGAGGAATACACAAGGATTCGTCGCATGAATCTAAATTTTGATAATGCCTTATTCAGTCATTATATTGATTGAAGTCGTTTCGACAACTTCTTCATCTACTTATTTCTTTATTTTGAGCATCGCTACCCATAAAAGGAGCATACATTAAAAAGAATATTTACTTTACCATGTACACGGATTAATTAGAAACATAATACTAAAACTCAATTTTGAGGTAGAACAATGAGAAATAGGTCAACATTATTTGCAAAGCAAATATAGACCCGCCATTCAGGTTTCAATGAAAACTATTTCAACAAAGACTATGAAATTGTTACGTCATAATAGCTGGAACGAGTGGATCGTATTCTATTGTTAAAGTAAATATAAACCTTTTCAACTCTAAACATATTTGTCCTGTAGAATTGTGGAAAAGCGATTTCATAAAACATGTTATTGTAAAGTTCAGTAGTTTACACAGAGCTTAGTTAACCGTAAAAATGATTATTGGAGGACACAAGTAAACTGTCATGTGTACACAAAAAGCATGCCGAAACATTTAAATTATAGATTTGCCCGAAATTCTGGCTGTTTCTTCACTAAAAACCATAATATTCCTTGGTTAATATCTACAATGAATTAACTGTATTTTTTCCTGCCAATTCAACCAGATCTCCACATAAAGCTAAATCTAATAACCAGACAAAGTATTTTAAGTGTAAGTTTGCTTGTTTGTTAACTTGTTTTTAGTGCAAAAAACTTCGTGGTTATCATTAACTTGTGTTATTGCAAATAGAGAATAAAATAAAAATCAGTTAATCAAGAAAAATAAGTAAAATGAACAGTTAAAAATAAAATATACTTAAAAATAAGTACATTTAAGAGAAAAAAATCAAATTAAATAAAACTGAAGTTAATTAAAGAGAACGATGAATGTGCGTTTGGTTTCGAACGGCTTCATAACCTACCCATTCCGTTGAAATGTGTTTAACCCCTACGTGGCGACAATTTTTTTCGAATACGTTCCCCAGGAGGAAAATGTTTTTTTTTCCTTTACATTGTTCATTTTTAATAAAAAAAAACACGTTTACTATGGAAATCAATTTGTAAGTAAATTTACGTTAATATGATCATTGCACATCATTGGGTGTGCAGCTCGCTTTTCGGAAATTTTTATTGCGAGGAGCGGATTAAGTATCATTCAATTTTGTTTCCCTGTACTTGACAGATTTCATTAGTTCAAGAAAAGTAATGTTTTGACGACTAGTTTACTCAGAATAACTGATCATTGCACATTACTGTTATTGCACACACGGTGTGCAGGCCTTCTTACAGCCTCGGAAATCAATCGCACAAACGGTGTATGATCGGTCCCGAATGTGTTAATAGAAAGAATTTCACCCAAAAAAACCGTGCATTCAGGCCTACATATTTTCCCTAAAAGGTCTATAAAGTAAATTCTTTGCCGAAAATCATGAGATGAAATCAAATAAATCAGAACAACCTAAATTACGCTGTCAATATGCGGACTCAATAGAAATGTTCATTTAGCAATTTTATAATATATATATGTATTTTATATGTTTTATTAACCTCATAATAAAAGATTAGAACATGATATTTTCTAGCCGATAGCTCCGTATTACGTCATCGGTTCGGCATAATAAGAAAGATTTCTCCCTACGGAGGATGTGATGAAACGTACTTAAAAGTCATACCCAAACTGATTAAACTATTAAAAAAACAAACAAGATTTAGATTAAAACCCTAATTCCACTGGTCTAATATTCCTGCTTTTCATAGATAGAGTTTATGAATAACATCGGCGGTTCACTGTCTGTATGCTGGAGACTTGGGATCGAGTCCCGTCAGGAGCAAGGACTTTTCTCATTCCAGGTCCCGTTAAGAAAATTCTCGATGGCACCATGGATGCCGGCGATAATGGTCCAGATGTTAATGCTCCATAAAAAAAAAAATCAGCACTAAGATTCCTTCGTCCGAAATTCTTATGGTTCGACTAGTTTCCGTAAGGTCATACTTTGTTTAATGATTGAATTCACTATGACAAATTTAGTTAATAACTATCGTTGTTCTCGTTTACATTCTTGTCTAACTAAAAAAGGTGAATGTGCATTCACTATTTCATCTTAAATATTGTTGAAAAAGTTTAACATTATATCAAATTAGGAATTAAATAATTTTTTGGCTACAATTTGGATCATTGAGTTGAGGAAAATACATACAGTTGTTCAGCATTTTAGTTTGGCATATATTTTATTCTCTTTCTGTCCACTTTTAAATCTAGTTTCCCCAGAGAGAAAACCCTTCGTCACTGGAACTTATTTTGAATCTAATTTACATAACTCCAACGGGAAACCTGGCTCAACCGAGATTAACTAACTGGAGTTATTCCGGCTTTCCAGTCCTAAGGCAACGAGCCACTTCACTATTTTTGAATTATAAAAACTTTACACAACTGTGATCCTTGTAAAGTATTCGACAAAATTACTCTGTTTTAATAGGAATACATGAATGGTAGAACTTAAGAAGTTATATGCTTATACACCTTCTATGTTTGTATTACATTCGGGGGAAAAAACATATTACAATTAATAAAATCAAAAGTGTGAAAAGGCCGGTTTGAATGGGAAAATAACTCCATTGTGGCAGCATCCTCGATGTTAGGCATGTCCTACTGGAGTGCCAGGTGTTCGAAGATGTCAGCAAGCGACACTAACTCCAAAGAGTCCGACTCGCAGGAACTGCATCATCTTAGCGCGGTTCCGTTCATATCCCTAGTGTCATTTAAAAAGCTTAGAATAGATATAAACTTATTTTTTGGGGGTTTTTAAAGTTTTAAGCATTTATTTCTCCGATTGACATCGCCTAATCCAAAGTGTCTGTAGAACCTTTTTTTGTAAAACATTTACGACGCTTTCGAATGGTAGCCTTCCGCTTACCAATATTCTCAACCGTTTTCCAGATATTAACGAAAAAATACATATTTCCCAAAATTGATCATGTCTCTTAAGAAAATCTTTTATTCTCATCCTTCCTTCACTCCAAACGTAACCAAAATTTAAATATCTTTGCTTATATGAATTTCAAACATGCAGAAAATACCCAAACCAAAAACTTGATTCAACAACTATTTTGCAACTTTTCTCGAAAACGGTTAAAGCTATCGCCTTAAAAATAGTTTCATTTGTTTTGCTAGACCAACAAATCTAGTAATCAAACGAGTACTTGGAAGCATTTGAAGTAAGCATAACGATTTCTTTTTCGCGCGAATTTCGCTCCAAAAACCATGTTCCGGTAGACGGATTTTTCTGGTTGACGAACTTGACCTTTCAAATTAGACGAAAGATTTTTGTACCAAATTTCATCACAATCGGACCATTATTCGCAGGGCTAGACCTCGAAAAAACTACATATATATATATATATATATATATATATATATATATATATATATATATATATATATATACAGGGTGATTCAGGTCTAAGTAGCAAAACTCTAGGAGGTGTTTCTAGCGAAAATTCCAACAAAAAAGTTCATTTCAAGTATGGTCCGATTCCGAAAGGAAAAGGAGCTATGTCCAATTTTCGGTTTTTTTAACCTAGTTATGTTTTTTAATGAATAAGAAAGGAATTCTCAAAAACTATTCAAGATAATTAAATTCTAATTATGCTATCATAAAATAGACATAATTTCCTTTAAAAATACAGTAATTTAATTCACCGAGATCATTATTAAAAGATACTTTCTGGACGTCCAATAACGCACTTCTGTTTTTATCAATGAGTCAGAGTGTTTTCGCGATTCTTTTCCACAGCCCCCTAACGGACCACAGATTCAATACTTACACGAAAACTTCTACATTTAATAAGCATTGAATCCATGCAAATAAAGTGGAGGTTTATTCGGGGATAAATTGAAAGATTGGCTCCCTTTTGTCAAAAAAATGTGGAATATAGTTTTGTTACTTTTAAATACCTTGTGTAAAAAAATTAAAAATTATTCATTTTTTAATGGCCAAACTGTGGTTATCCATTGTCCATTCCGGAAGCAATAAATGTAAATGAATGAAACGATTGGAAAAGTTTTTCATTTGAGAGATCAGTTACATTTCGTGTTTTTCAATTTTTCATTGATTTATGTTTTACATGATGTATTTGGCACCCAGTTTTGACTAGAAATTTTGAGTGGAGAATTCAAAAATATTTCAGGGTAGATGAACAATTGTAGTCCAGAATATACACAAAATTTGAAATGTTTTAAAATAAAATTTTAAATAAAACTACAAATTGTGCAGAACATTGCGGGAAGAAAAATGTTAATCCTCAGTTCGGCCTCAAAATTTTGTGGACATTCAAGGCCACATTCCCACGGAATTGAATATTTAACAGTCCCAATTCACACACTTGGCCTCATGGTAATCCTTATACACTGTGAAGATCACACAATCAGTATCAGCTCCAAGTTACGATGTGGTGAGGAATTCATGACGAATATCTCCTTCAGCCAATCCTGATTCCTGACAGGTTTGATTCAGCACATTTTGAAACCTCCACACGATTTAAGTACGACCGACCTATTGCATTGGACGACGTTCCGCTAGCACATAGATTCATGGTTCCAGATGGGTTCCTGTCCTGCACATAGCAGCAGTGCTGTTAGACAGTGGATGGATCCACTGCCCAAGTTCATAAAGGTACAATTACAAATTTAGCAAATTTTCAAATATATTGGCAAATATATTAGTGCCAACAACATCATGTAAACTTTTTATTGCTTCTGGACTGGAAGATGGATAGCCACAGTTTGGCCATTAAAAAATGAATAATTTTTAATTTTTTCACACAAGGTATTTAAAAGTAACAAAACTACATTCCACATTTTTTTGACAAAAGGGAGCCAATCTTTCAATTTATCCCCGAATAAACCTCCACTTTATTTGCATGGATTCAATGCTTATTAAATGTAGAAGTTTTCGTGTAAGTATTGAATCTGTGGTCCGTTAGGGGGCTGTGGAAAAGAATCGCGAAAACACTCTGACTCATTGATAAAAACAGAAGTGCGTTATTGGACGTCCAGAAAGTATCTTTTAATAATGATCTCGGTGAATTAAATTACTGTATTTTTAAAGGAAATTATGTCTATTTTATGATAGCATAATTAGAATTTAATTATCTTGAATAGTTTTTGAGAATTCCTTTCTTATTCATTAAAAAACATCACAATGTGGTGATGTGGTGGCCTTCTTTGACTCCATATTTTTCGCTGGAATCTGCGAAGGCTTCATCTGATGACTATTCGCATTTATTTCTTTGCTATCTCGAATTAAATGGATAATAATTGTCTGATGTCTCTGGTGAGGCGCCTAGCAAAACATAACTAGCCGAAAAAGAACCTGGGTGAGCTGCCACTTTGTTAAAAAAAAAAAACATAAGCTCCGATACTACCGAATAGAATTCACAGTCTCAATATGATAGCAACCTTGATGACACCAATCCGTCATACAAATAAAAAACTTATAATGACTCCATGTTTGAAGCTTAAAAAAAAATACATATTATTTTGAAGCAATTCCTCCACTATTTTCTAAATGTATCAATTCAGAAGTTTAAAAACTAAAAAACAATAATTGTGAACTAATTAAAACTAATGAGCTATTACTCACCATTAGCTATTTCTGTAATAACAATAGTTGCAATTAATAATTAGCCATGAAGACCGGACGCTTTCAACGTTATACAAGTAGTAAATGAACACATTATACATTCCTTCAGTTAGGGCTCCCTCCTAAAAGCAGCTTTGTCTCTCTTTCAAGTCATAAATAAAATAGGCTGGTCATAAGTACGGCAGAGGTGTTTTAATAGAAGTGGCTACATGGAAGTTATTCCTCCAAATAGTCAATGACGTTCTAACAAGGTTTTGGTTACACGTATTTATTATATATATATATATATATATATATATATATATATATATATATATATATATATATAGTATGTGTGTGCGCGGAGGGCCCGTAGATTCTAGCCAACAACATAGAATTTAGTCGTGGTAAAAAGTATGAATGTAGCAAACGATTAAGATTGACAGGAATTTATTACTTGGTCAATAATGATACCATATTCATATTCAGTTATGTAAATACATCGGATTCATTTTTTTTTTTTTTTTTCAATGCTATGTACAAATTAATATTTATATTTTGCCAATTTCTTGTTATTCATCATATTAGGACCCTAGAAGAGAAAGGGCGAATCCCGAAATCCGGATGTTGTGAAATCGAAGTCAAGGTTCCAGAAGTGCTTCAGGACATCAAGGGTTTACTCTATGGAATGCTGATTAATAAATCTCATTGAAAAAGAATGCAATTCAAATTCAATGTTTTAATTACGATTTGTTCGAGTGATTTATGGCTAACAAAATGCTAGGAGGGGAGTTTCAGACCCGGGATTCACCCTTGAAAATGGACATCGGATTTATCATAGATGATGGTACTATTTAATTTAACTTGAAACTGTGAGAGAACTAAAGGGAACCAAAGAAACAAGGGGAAGCGTCGTGTTTCCTACATCATTCTGACTCAGGAGAAAATAAGTTGATTTTTCAGATTCGCCCTTTCTCTTCGAAGGTCCTAATATTCCAGTAGAGGATGACGTAAATCTGTCAATCAGAACCCCTTCAATAAAATAGCAGAATCAAATGATTGACAAATTTAGTCTAGTTATTTTTAATATTTGGTGCAGGTTTTTTTATTTGAGTTTAAGCTGTATTTTATTCTAAATACCTGCGATTTGGAATCGTGATCATAGGTGGCTCCTATTTCGAATGAATTCTGCAAATTGATAAGTAATATAAGTCCTGACTTAAATGAATAGTCCCATAAGTAGGCTGACTGGTATTACTGCTTCACCCCGTTAACTTCTGTATGGCAAAACTTCGCTATTTTTAGTTTCTTCTTGGTAGGGTAAATTGAGAAGAGTTACCAGTTTAATTGGGCAAGTGTATCCCGAAACGTCAAGCTGACAAACTTGAAGTATGTCTGTCAGCTTGACAAGGGCAATAAGAAACAAACTATGTTTTTTTTCCTGAAAGTGAATTTAAAATGTGTCGTGGTCGATGGTCGCAAATTAGCTAGTTTTACGTACAAGTTTTTATTCAATTGCGAGTATAAGTTAGGAATGATTCAAAGCAATAAAAGAAAATCCTCTTGGATTTTATAGTAGGGTTTCTACATATAAGGTAAATACCATATAAAAATATCATATACATATAGAATACGTTTCTAATTAAGTATCTCGTTTACTTTTCATTTATTTTCTTAACTGTACGGACGGGGTATATGCGGAAATTTATTTTAAGGGAAAGTATATTTTTTTTCACAAAAACATCTCTGTGGGTAAATACATAAGTTTGCTCTCTCGATATAATATTTACATTAAAAGTAAATACAGCTAAAAAAACCTCTTCCATTGTTTGATAATTTACAATCCAACTAAAGTAGAATAAAAATCACCTTAGTAAGTCTGCCGGGTTTAATTTTGGCTATTTATTTTTAAGTAAAATGCGACAGCATACAAAAAAAATTGCTCAGTTCAAATCTACTTACCACACGCCCTCAAATTGTCGATCACGGAAATATTTGAGGTAAAATAATTTGCAATCATAGGATGATACACGGCGTGACTTAAATATATTTTATTTAGTAAATTTAACACACCAGGCTGATATCTGAACCCAGATAAACCAGGTTTTCGCTCATAATTAATAATTACACTTATCTTACATTAAAAAAATGAATACAATTTTAGAAAAGTATAGCAAATTTTAGAAAAACAGTAGTATAAGGCTAAATTTAAAATATCGATCGCCCCTCTTCGTCTTTTTAGCTTTGAGACTACTGCCAAAATTAAAAGTTCAGGAACCCGCTTTAGCCACTCGATTTTAGCTGGTTTCTGTTGGCTCATTTTTCGAAGACGTGGATAGACCTAGAGCTGGGAATACGCAGAACTTTGTGCGACGCTTAACGCGAAAACAAAAGTGACGATACTGTTCACTCCCTGGTTACTTACGCCTCACTTCCTCTAAACTTCCAGGCTCACATTACGCTTATCTCAAATTCTGTTTACTTCCTGTTAATTAAGACAGTTCACTTCCGGTTAATTATTTACATTAGGGGAAATTATAATTTGTCTTAAATTTCCTCAAATCCTAAACTAAACCGGAATTGATTTTCGTAATAATTTTTAAACCAGCAATACATTTCTATTTTTTAGTAAAAAAAAAAAAAAAAAAAAAAACACTCAATTTTGGGTAGGTTTGAACTTGAGAAAGTATTAGCAAAATTATAATTATAGTTTTAACTCAATGGAAATAGTTAACAGAAAGCGACACACTGTACCGAAAGTGAACAGAACGGAAACAGTAAGTGAGCAGAAAATTGAGCAAAACGTAAGCACAAAGCAAGCAGATCATAAGAAGAATTTGAGCACAACGTCAGCAGAAATTGAGCAAAACGTAAGCACAAAGCAAGCAGATCATAAGAAGAATTTGAGCACAACGTCAGGAGATATTGAGCAGAAAGTAGGCAGATGACGGATTTGGACTGGAAGTAGCGAAACAGACAGGCTAGCCGGAATCAGACCCGACGTGTACTGACAACCTATCGTTAGTAGATGGCCATACAGGAAATGAGCGCGCTACATTAGTGTCGCTTCGTCATTCCGCTTTTGCGTCGCAATTTCAAGTAGTTAGGAAAGCACGTTCCATTTTTTAAAAAAAAAATATGATGTATTTTGTTAAATGTACATATGTTTGGAATGTACTTAAGTCAATTACTTAAAATTGTAAATAATGGCTCGTTTTTGTCAAGGTTAATGAAATGGTCAGTGTTCTTGCCCTCGACTGAGTGTTAGTGTATACTTATAGTTTCAGTTTATTACACTGCCTACAATATGGAATTTCCTGATTACTTATCAAATATTCATGAGGGACCAGAAAATAGCGAAAACGGAGTTGATTAACTTTTCTATTTGGTTACTACTTAAGCTGGAAGGTCATTCCATGATACGTTATATTCAAATGAATGCTGTTCACCACTTAGCCTGTGATGAAAGTAATATGTCATTCAACCAGTTAGTGGAGGTTAAGGGAGAGAGGATCCCTGCGATGGAATGTAGAATTAGGGGACCGGGACGTCTCCTTTCTCCATAACATTGGCCACTCAGATTTGATTAAGTTTATGAGATATTATTGATTCATAAAAGTAATCAAAAATATTTTATCAGTGATCACGATTTGATATTAACTTTTAAGATTACTTAGTGTTTATTTTCATTGCTAAAAATGCAGTTTCCCGCCCTCCAAACCGATTTCTTTCAACCTTTGCACAATAACGTATTTTGATGCACTAAACACGAATACGATAAAAAAAAAAACGTCGGATTTAACTAAGAAAGAAGTTATTAAGCACTTATGTTCACTGTTATGCAGGTTATGAGAGCTAAGGTAAACAACTAAATTTGTGACGACTTTAAGGCATAAATGACGACTTTAAGGCATACATGCTATGCGTTTCCGCTCGCTACGCTCGCTCAAGAAGATAACAAAACCCCAGTCAATCCAACTCGCTATAATTAATAGCTCACATAACCTGCACAACAGTGAACTTAAGTGCTTCATAACTTCTCTCCTAGTTAAATCCGACGTTTTTTTTTTGTTTTTTTATCGTATTCGTGTTTAGTGCATCAACATATGTTATTGTGCAAAGTTTGAAAGAAATCGGTTTGGAGGGCGGGAAACTGCATTTTTTCCTTTTCATTTTTATAAGGTTTACGATTATTTGAAAACAATATTAACGAAAATGTGAGTTCAGTTTATTCTTACATAAATTTGTGTCAGTATAATTAACTAAATAAATAAATAAATAAATTTGTGTTTTTTTAAACAATATGTATATGAGGTTTGAAGAAATATTGAGGTTCTGAAATAACCAAATCTTACTACTTAAGCTCTTAATTATTATAATGAGGTATTAAACTTATTCTTAACAGAGCTGACGACCAACAGGTATTCCAAGTCAACAGATTCGCCACGGATTTGGGCAAACAGACATCAGAGAAATGATCTAGCGTTACTTAATGGTGTTTTACTACAGACAAAAACGTATAACGATTTATTAGGTATACATAAAGAGATGAACAGAGAGATTCAGGTCATATTGAATATTAAAGGGTAAAACTGTGAACTTCATACTTGAGGAAATACAGAACGAGATAAGTATTAACGTAAAAGTACCCATAAACATACGCAGTTCCTATTAGCAGAAGAGGAGTTTTGAATGTTAAATCGCTTGTCAGCATTATTTCCTGAGCATTTACAGCTTCAGAGGAAAATTTGTTACGAATGTTTAATTATTATTTCTAAACACCCTCGAGAAGTTCTCTAAATGAAACACACCTGCTCAGAATAAGTAATTGAGTTTACCTGGTCAATTGGATATTCAGACAATTCCCAAGGTATTTCCTCAATATAAGTGTGCGAGGAAGTGTAGAAATATTAATTATCAATGCATTTAACATTGAGGAGTTCCTTCAAGAATTCTTTTTTAAAGCAACGTGTTAAACTCATCCAGAGAGCGTGCACCATTTCGTGTGACGTGAACCTAAGATTGTTTTAAGTTTGATTTCCTTTATGTTATTGTGAATAAACCTTTCTGTTTTTATTCTTTTCAAGGAAGTATCCAACCAAGGGCATGAGCGCCAAAACCGAATGAGAGAAAGGAACATCTTCGATAATTATCCTTACTAGAAAAATTATTTCGTTTACAGCCTTCTGCTCAAATTCAGGAACATAAATATGCTTTAGGTCCATCCGGCAAACCTTTGTAATGTACCTACTATATAACATATAGTCTTCTTTTTCGTACATGGCCACTGCAAACGCGCGAACTCCAGCGGACAATTATTTGTAACAGTTCTTCCCAGTTTAGTCAGCGCTAAAGCATATTTATGCTAAAATATAAAATTAATATACTCATTGAAGTAATGAAAATGATGAAAAGTAAGAAAAAAAACACCTTCAACGTATACCGAGGATTGAGCTCGCACCGACTCCGAGACCTCAAAATTTGCCCTGCTTTTCTGGTGAAAACGCTCCAACAGTCAGTGGGTAATGGAACCAAACAAGTGGCAAATGCTCAGTCCTTAGCCATTATATTGGCCCTTTTCGAAACCAAAGGGTTTGAATGATAATACATTTCTTATGTTAATTTCATCCATTCCAATGTCTCTTTGTAAATTCAGAAGAACCAAGTAACAATATCTGAAATGTTACTTCAAATCTTTATCAAAAAGTATCTTAGTTAAAACGTAGATGTATATACACCCCACTCAAGTGAACACAAAGAGAACCTGTGCACATACTCTGACTATACGCCGTTTATATATACTCTCTGTAGCATGAATCTTCCACTTGTTAAACCTACTGACCTATATACATTTAACGAGCAGCCCAATTCCCAAATCCGCTACTCTTGCTCGAAGATATTAATTGTGTAAACTCAAAGTTGGGAGCATATAGTTCTCAAGCGGAAAAAGAATATCACACAAATTATATTTGAAGAAAATAATCTCCGTTCTTTTAACAGGAAATATTTATGCCCTCAACTGGATAATATATATTTATATGATTATATTTATAACTGGAGCATACGCTAACCTTTCACCTCATCTCCAATAATGTTCACTCATGTGACTGTAAAAGTCTTAGATGCATTCCAACTTAATCTCCAATCAATATTTCAATACATCTCATTAAAATGCACAAAATAATATAGATAAATATCCCACAATAGGCAAAGATGCGTCAATGAACAGCAAAATATTGCATTATATGATAAAATTATGAATTTACATTCTTTTTTTTTCTTTGCGACGCAGAATAATTGAATTAATAACCTAAACGAATTACACATAACAATCTGAATTGACACATAACCATTAGATGGCAATCAAGCTAATATATGGACAAAATGAAAGAAACGCATTGAAAAACGAGGCCAATTAGAGAGGAGTGGTCGTGAATATTCATGAAAAATTAACTTATTAGTAGTTAGCCTTCGACATTTCGCTGAACACCCGAAATAAATTGACTTCCTATGGTGTACTCTAAATTTATAAATACGTTGTAGATATTTAATGAATACGCAGAATCGTAATCTCTGTTTTCCCTACAGATTATAGGTCATTAGGAGTGAGTCGATACTTTTAAAATAAACATAATTATAAGACTAACTTTACTAATCCAACGTATAACACAGGGTACAATATACGCCGTCAGTGACTTAATTATCAAATATTTATTTAGTAGCCAAATTGTACAGGCTGGGAGCTCTGATACCAATATTTTTTGCTCAGGTTCGTTTCAAATTACATTAACATCATAATACTTCATATCATATCCAATCTCTATTTGTAAGAAAGGTTTCTTGCAAAGCTCCAAAATGAAGAATTACTACAGCAGAAAATTGGACATCACTCAATTCTCTGAACAAGAGTATAAGCTATCTCGGAGTGTATCTAGAGACAAGTCCAACTTGGCGACACCATATTCACAAAACTCATAATGATCATCTCCACGTGTCCGGTGCTGATCATTATGAAACTTGGTATATTTATTAAACACGTAAAAATAATCGACACGTATTTTTTTTTTTTTTTATATCGGCCCAATCGCACGATTTAGGGGTGAAACCACCCTTCCAAAGTACACCTCAAATATACTAACAAGGGGATGTTGAGTGGTGGAGTCATTTCTTTCGGGTAATTCTACATAAAAGAATAGTCGACACGTGCCCGAGCGTTCCGTCCAATACGCCTTAGGAGCTGAGAAATAAAATAAAATAGGTTGAAAATGCTTTATTTTATAAATCAAGTTTAGAAAATTATATAAACACGATTCTTTCACCAAATCATTTGTTTTAGAGAGTAGCTTAAAAAACAAATACAATCGTTAAACAATAATTTTTATTTCGTCAAATAAATTTAAAAAATATGCTTTAGTTTAAAGTAAACTAGCATTATACATTTTTTGACACTAAAAATAATCGAAGATTTAAAATCAGCACCCCAAGAAACTCTAATGAGCTAAATATCATCGAAAACAAAAAAAAATGCATTTTTCCCTCTCCGGAAGAGACAAAATAGCCCTCAAGCAAAGATGGAATACTTGGGATTCGGCTAAAGAAACCTCAATACGATTTCTGTAAAAAAAAAAATCTATATTTAGGAGCTTTCGGCTACTCTTTGGTTTGGTTGGATTTTCATTGCTGACGAAGGCTACCAAAGAGTAGCCGAAAAGTCCTAAATATAGATTTTTTACAAAAATCGTATAGAGGTTTCTTTAGCCGAATCCCAACTATTCCATCTTTGCTTATCACCTCGACGGCTAACTATCTAATCTTCATGAAAAATATCCCTCGGTATTGGAGGAAAAAAGTCATTTTTTGTTTCCAGTTCCAGTGGGTAAAGACTTACATTCTCATATGGGAGATGCAGGCTCGAGTCCTGCCTTCAGTACGTCATCTATGGGCCAACTAAAAGAAAGCCCTGCTCCACCATGGATAGTTAGGAAGGTTGGCATCCTATAAATAGCCAGGCACTTATACCCTAGATCCAGCAGCATAAAAAATTAATAATTACATGATTTAGGAGAGAAAGCTTCTTAAATATAAAATTTTAATGTTGGAATATGCATGCGTATATATAAGTAAAGACGCACGCACAAATATAGGTATCTATTCTTGTACAATTGTATACATGTTTACATATATGTATACCATATATCTTCTTAATTTGGTTGAGACACAACATCAACAGTGAACAAAAAGCCCTATAATTTTCAACCTCTTTATTTCTCTATACAGTCTATAGAATTATATATATATATATATATATATATATATATATATATATATATATATATATATATATTGATATTAAGTTACCAAAATGTACAAAAATAATCTTCGTTTTTAGGGGGGCACTCTGTGAGATGAATCAGTCAAATTGTATTAATGTCATCAACGGGCCAAAAGCGGGCTTGAACTATGGGACAGAAAGCAAGCACATATACTGCTTCACAACCAGACCGCACTACCAACATTTCCTCCTGGAATCCATCATATTAATGGCCAGATGTAATTAATCAAATTGCTGAATTTTACTATTAATAAACAGAATGTAACATGTATGCTACATTCTGTTTAATATGGGTATTCAAATAATAATTTAATGCACATCAGGATGGAGAGTTCTCTTTACTACGGGTCTATTACGATCTATTAGAATTTAGGTAATAATGCATCAATCGACGTCTTCGATCCATTACTGAATACAACCATTACATTAATAAGTCCTTTGCACCCATAATAATCTTTTTATTTTTTATTCAACTTAAATGTAACCATTAAATATCAATAGAATAATTTCCGATGAGATCACAAAATACTTCAAGATATTACGTGTAAGTGAACATTATACCCAAATATTAGTGAAAAATCGTATAAATGTTCATGATTTGATCGATGGATGATCTGGCATTATTAATTAATTAAGCGTTGACGGCTTTTGAAATTGCATAGAATAGATGGAAGTGCAATTGCCATCCAGCCTTACATAACTCCATATATTTTTCTCCAGGATCAAACTCCAAACCATAATGAGGAGCAAAACAATGTGATTTAAAAATATAACCTAGTGGAAAATGTTAATCAGATTTTCTATGTGAGCTCTACTCTTATTATTTTATTGGATAACAGTTAATGTATTTTTGTCGATAATACGTGCTTTATCTTTATAGCCAAGGATATTTTATGTCTATTAGAGCTTTCTCGGGTCACGCTTTATCACTTTGATCCATTTTATAAGCAAAGCTAAATAAACTTCAATTGAATGCCCCCCCCCCCTGCTATTTAATGATTGCTAGTATTCAAAGTCAATCCAATACGAAACAAGATAATACATGTAAATTTATTTGTATAGACTGTTAGATTAATGCAATTGATAAAAACAAAACGTTGAAAATGTGGATTAATAATAAATATTATTAAAACATAAAGAAAGTAAATTCCATTCTCGAAACCTATCCCTACAATTACTGCCTTTTGTTTGTTTATTTGTTTAAGCTTGTAAATCGACATGGAACACATGGTTTCCATAAAGTTGATAAACACTAAGTAGAAGGTAAATAAATCATTTAAACTAGCTCTACATTTTTACGCCATCTTAGGTTTGCATTCAGGAGGAAAAATATATACTGAACCGTTAATACGGCCTAAATGAACAAAGGAGATCCTTTTTCAACAATGACTATGTCGATAATGAAAATACTGCGTAATACATGGTGTAATGAACTAGGTAGACAAAGCACCTGAATTAGATATGAAAAAAAAAAACGTAATCAAGTCAGGGGGCTTGTAGGAACACTAAAGTCATCGGAACCAATGTATGCAAATTAAAATGAAAGCTTTAATAGCTTTCGATTATTTGCATGAAACAGTTTGCGAAACGAAAATTGGTTAATGTGATTTCTATGGACGAGAAGACTAACTTTTATTCCACAAAGGGAACCAAGAACGAAGTTTATTAATTTCCGACGCCAGGATCATTTTCGAAACCTAATACGCTTTTATCATAAAGTATATTCATATGTAAAAAGAAAATAAAAAATACATCTACCTATTCCCTCATAGTTCCCTCATCCTAAACAAAAAACTGCATACCCTTTCAACCAGTATACACTACATACGACTCTCTAACACTACACTTCAGGGCGGTATGACCTAGACGTTTTCTGCCCTTAAACACCCAGCCCAACCCAACCCTTATAGTTGACTGTGTGTTCAGTATTTCAAAAGAAAATCTCTTTATTTATTGCCTTAGTGGCGCGCTTCAATGGCAATTTCACAGAACTTAGGTGTTCTAGGAAATCAGCATGTTTTTTTTTTGTAATATATAAGTGTACTTGTTATTAAATTTATTAGATGAAAGGTTCATCGATTAATAACGTTGGAGGCCTGGGGGCCGTGAGTGTTAAGGCTTGTGCTCTTTACACTCTGTGCCAAGGGTCGTGGGTTCGACTCCCACTATAGGATGGTGGCTTTTCATTACGTAAAAGAAAAGGCATCAGCCCTATCCTGGCTAGAAAAGGGTGGTAACCTATAGATAACCCGTCCTAAAATTCGTAGTTAATAATAATCGACTTTAAAATTTAAATAATATACAAATGCCAACGGCCATAGTCACGTTGAATACATCGGTTCTCGTAGATTACCGAAGTTAAGCAACGTCGGGCGTGGTCAGTACCTGAATGGGTGACCGACCACGTGCTGTTGGCATTATAAAAGGGTGGTAACCGGTAGATAGCCCGGCGCTAATAGCCAAATAGTTGATACGCCGTTAAAAACGGGGGAAAAATGAATAATGCTTAGTATCGATAGAAAAATAATATCTTCTAAGCTAACATTGCACACGTTTATCAAATATGGTTGTGTAGTCCTGTGTTCCTGAGGTCCTATGTTCTTCAGTATAGTGTTCATGTACTGGCTATTGCCGAGTTCTGCGTAACATATACTGCAAATCCAGGGTGCAGCCAGGAATTTTCTCAGCGAGCCCTGAGTTCAGAAAATTTCTGGCGCCGGCGGGGATCGAACCCGCCATCACCCGCTTATGAATCTAGCGCGCTAGCCACTAGACCACGGGAGACCCCTGCATATAGGAAGTATTGTCATATGAAATTCAAGTGTTAGTCAAGTATGGCCAATCCGTATTTTTTTTTTTTTTTTTTAGCTTATGTATATCTTTATTCGAAAATTACACAATACATCCAGTATTTTAATCCGTATTTTAACGAGAAGTATTTTTTCGCGTTTATTGTCGCGATGACTGGATAGCCATTCCTCAACTGTAATTTTTATTGTCAGTTAGTTGCGTAGATACGGATTTCGTTTTTTCTGTTAAGTCTCTATCAGTTTTTTGTTGTACGTTCTAACTTACATGTCTTACAGGATTTTCTGGGTGATGTTCGGCAATTGAACTTTTTCCGAGTTCTTCGTGTGTAGGTAGCCAGTATATGGTTGTGATGCTGTTTTGGGCTTGTGTGTTGTCCAGAATTTCTGTCAATATTGGATGGGTAGTGAATATTAGAGAAAATGTTATATACTTTTTCTAGTAGATGTAATTTTTTAAAATAAAAATAATATCATCACTAACAATTCTTCTTTTTCAATAATATATTTTCTTGATGACAATGTTGATTTTTTTAATGAGATGAAGATAGCCGTTGAGGTGTTAAGAAGTCAAGGGATGGTTGGGATTCATCAATGAGAAAAAAAGTAAGATTTCAATCAGAAATCTTAAACCAACACTTAACCTCGGTCATCTAAATGTTATCATAATCTTCCTTAGTCGCCTAGGCATTTTTAGTGCTGAACAATTCTGCAAAAAAGTGCAGCAGAAACGTCCGATTTAGATTTTTGCTTAAAAATCTGAGGTTTTTTTCTCTTCGCCTAATACCCGCCATCCCTTGCCCACTCAATCTAGTTTTTAATATTTAAAATAATAATAATATTTATACTAATAAAACTTTTTATAGTAGCATAGGACCTTAGTTCAAAACACGAGCAAGCACTAAAGATTTTCATATTCTATTCTCTTCGTTCGCGGGTTGGATTCGGCCTCCATGACCGTCCCTAGGCCAACCCAGACTTTAATTTATTTATTTAACCCGCAAAGGGGAAAATCTGGCGGCCGGAGCATAGGACTGATTCCACTATCTCCCAAGTGTGCGTATAGTCATGAATCAGATACCTCTATAGTATCTGCCTCTCTGGGCTCTCATAGCCTGTTACGGGACTGATTGATTTTGATTCTAGTATAAGTTTTCTCTAAAGCGATATGGATTTATTAACAATTTTACAGAACGAAACTCATCGTCACCCAATAAATAAAGAAAACGCAAGAAAGGATTAATAGCAATAAAACATATCAATGAAATGAAGATTATTAGCCGTTAAGGGGATAAGAAGTCAAGGGATTTTGACAGCGTTCTTCAGCTAAAAAAATATATACATAATTACAAACGAAAATAATCAAACAGTAAGAAAACTTTTGACGTCATAAAAATATATTAAGAGCCTTTTTTTAAAAAAATGTACACTAGGTAGACAAGTAGTTTTTACATAAAATGTAGTTGACAGTGTATCCATTAACAGGGGCTTAAAGTGAAATAAAATGCAGAGAAACAGATGAGCAAGAGCAACAAGAAAAACGAGCAACAGGAGCACACAAATAACGACAGTATTTTCCTTTTAAATTTTAAAAACAGTCTTGTCGTTCAATATTTAAATATTCAATAATATGAAACTAAAAAAAATCGTAGTACAGAGTATATATTTTAATTAATTGTATTAAAAGAATATTGATTATAATTATATTCATCACTGGACTACCTATGCACAAATAGTCTCAGTAAGCTTTCTCCTGCTTGAAGTAAGAAAAATATCTTCTTCATAGGTGGGTTAGGTTTGTCCAACACTTTTTAATGGTATAATTAATAGCAAAGATCAAGTGAAGTTAATTTAACGTTTGCCTAAAGTCGGAGCTATCACAACTACCTACCAGCAGCGCACAAAAGTCTTGCGGGCTTTAGCATTGCTAGTAAGGCTACGGCACACAAAAATTAAGGAAAGCATGGCTTCAGCCAACATACAAAATAATTGAATGTCATGTTCTGACATTTGTCCCTTTTAGTAAACATTTTATGTTCTAAACAAACACCTCAAATTGTTGGAAACACAAAGACCTGGTTTAAATAAGTGCATTGACAACAAAAAATATTGCTACCTTATTTTGTTTTTAGCTTTTATTTTTTCTTAACTTAAACATTCAAGTCCATCTTAAAAAAACGAAATGATGTGATACTCACTCGATCTTATACTACTATATAAAAAAACAGTGATATCGTATTGAGATGGTAAATACAGCAATATTAAGCTCATAAGAATTAATCGAACCAATATGAGGAAAACAATGAAACGACTTTTCGAATTATTTCATTAAATTGGAATTAAGCAAAAAGGAATTTTCGGACAAGAGAGGAATTTCAATGAGAAGACCCATTGAAGTCTTACATTTAAAATAAAAAATAAGATTTATATATTCATAGAAAAACATGTAATTAAAATTCCTTACTATACAACTTCTTAGTATTCCATTAACTATTTCTTTGTGGTGTTTTTTTTCGATATCTTCTGACTAAGAAAACATTTTTCTTCTCAGCAGAAATGTTTTCTAATAAAAAGAAATGTATTCTAAAAATAATTTTTGAATATATCCTTATGCAGAAATCAGTCACACATTAAAAGTTTTACTAATTTTATGATACTTCTTGAAGTTACTGTAAAAACGGGTCGTTTCAGACGGCATTTAAAACAGTCTAACCTTCCGGGCAAAAATGTATTAACAATATCATAGATTACAAAAAAAACTGTAATATTAAATCGCTCATAATTATTTTCTCAATAGAATTTTACATGAACCAATTAATTATTTAGGTATAATGTAAGAAAATTACAAAAGAAACATATATCTTACAAGAAATAGTAAAGGTTCTTTAAAATCTACAGTCAAAACATCAATAATATTTTAAAGAATTTATTCAAAGCCTAATCATTCTGTAATTCTACAGTTTCATAAAATAAATCAATTTCTTATGTTGGGAAATTTTAAAAAACCATTATTTCATTGAAAATTAATATTTAGGATTGCGCGCGGACTTATAAAAGTAAAATGTTATATAATATTGTTGAAAAATTATAAATAAAAAAAATTATTAGATCTTGTTTAAATGAAGTGCCTATTAATAAATAATAAACTACTTGCAAGCGCTGATTACTTTATACTACGTGAAAATATCAATTTTTTATATTTTGATATGTATTAATACATAAAATCCAATTTTAAACAACTTAACTATGGAACTAACTAATGTTCTTAAAATATATCTAATATTTCTTTCAGCAATGTTTTATATATATTTTTCACGAGTTAATCACGTATGATAAAAATGAAGTAAAAAAAGAAAAACATATTTTCTTTATTATTAATTATAGCCCTAATTGGAATATAATTATATTTCATGACTTATTTCATAAACGATCAAAGCAATTTTAAAACAATCAAAGAAATATACAACTGTATCCGAAGAACAGACTTTTAATCGAGGCTAAAAATATTCTCCCACATTTATAATGAGATATTCTTGTCTATTTAATGCAAATAAAATCATTTTTTTTAATGAAATAAATTTGTATAAATACATAATACAACTGTACTTTTGTTTCAACAAAAAACATTTATAAATGTGGGTATGAAAAATAAATATTGAGCACAAATATATGTTAGATATTTCTTTCCTTATTTCCCATTTCCTTTTATCATTCATTGTTTTGTACCCCTTTACACAAATTTGAAACTATAATGACTTCGATGTGGAATGAAAATTAATAACTCGGATATGGACTTGTAAATTATGTTAGGACACTAGTTTTTATTATTATAGAGAAAACATAGTTTTATTATTATAAATGTTTTACAATCTAGTCATAAATTCACTTGTTTTATATTAAATCTTTTGGTATTACATTTTTAGTCCACTTATTCCTTATTAGTCCATTATTTTTTAACTCGATCCGGATATATATTTTTACTTAAAATAATAATATGTACATTGCTAAACAAAATGGTTATCTCACATTCTATTATTCTAGCTTAGTATTCTAATGATATTCTTGGCATTATCGTTGACCTTTTGAAAATGAAAAAGTATTAAATTCTAGTCTACTTGAATATTGAAAAAAAACTCATTTTATCTTGCAAGAAAAAATAAAATTTAAAAAAACATTGCTAGCTTCACAAAATTATTTTAAGCATAATTAATCCTTGAAAAAATATAAATATGTAATCCTTAATCAATTGTATAACGAACTTATTCACATTATATTGTCAAGAAAAAAAGTATTAAAACAAAATTAAAAACTTACTTAAAGAGTAAGCATTTCCTCTGAGTGTCCAAAAAAAATTCTAAATATGACACAGACGTTTCGTATCACGAAAAAAATTTGCGAGTATTTAAATACAAAGTTACCGGCTCGGATGCGTAGACGCAAGTGTCGAGAAGCTCGGGGGTGGGCCGACTATCGGATATCTCCGCCCCCACTCGGGTGTCATCGCCGTTCCTCTCATTTAAGACTCCTCGAGATAAAAAAAAATTAAGGATTACTTCGAGGAATGATAGGAACGGCGATAAGGAAAAATTAAAAACATAAATTTAGACTTAATGAGAAAATGAAACATTTTCGTGGAGATATTATTTTTCGTTTTACTTCCTTTTTTTATTTATAACTCCGCCTATACTATAATAAAATTTCGAATGAAGAAAAACACCGATACGTCAGTTCAATTATTATCTCAGTCCACACTTTTGTACGTATTAATATCGTCCCTACCATGTCAAACTATCAATATGAAAACTAGCCAACGAAAATATTCGATACATTGACGAAGTATAGCACCTTCCTACCTGAAGAAAGAAGGAACAACGTCTGATGAAGCCTACTGGAATGTGGGTGAAATATCACAACCAACAACAGGACACCGCTGGAGAAAGAAGCCGGAAGGAAACCAGAAGATTGACGAAGTAATATATTAAAAAATGGTCTTATTCCATACCTTATTTAAGGAATTGAAGGCTATTCTAAAGGTGTTAGAGTTCCGAAAAAAGTCCGGAATCTAAGAGCAAATTCTCGAATCTAAAAACGAGATAGTTTCATATTCGATAGTTTGACATGGCAGGGACGATATCATGCATGGGATTCACTATGACTTACTACAAGACAAATACAATTTCGATCCATTCATCACTTGCCTTCACTTGGATTATGTATTAGTCACTCTGTCAACAATTTTCCTAAGCATCGAAATCATGTTACTACCCATACAAAATCTCTATTGATAATCAATATGATAGTGCATTGTTACATTTTTCGTGTGGAATCTGCCATATCTTGGCGAAATTGCCTAGAGATTGTTTGACAAATTTAATGTTAGAGATTAAGGCTGCACCGACCCGTATTCCTCCCGATCCGATCCGATTTCATTTGACCAACAATGACTGACAGCGGCCGACGTGAGTGCCTACATTGGTGCCGACCCGATCCGATTTAGTCACATCTCGTCTGTAATGACGTCGTAGTGAAGTGAAAATGATTGATTAATTTAAGAAATACCGCCTAATAAACAGAGAAAAATTATTTATAAGAAAGGTAGCTAGAAGGTTATAAGCATTGGAAGGTTACGAACATTGTATGGTTATAAACATCTTTCCACGGAAATTAATAATTAAGGGACACAAAAATGTGAATTGACAAAGTTGTTCTAAATTTTATTAGCTGCCATTAAAAAAAAAATCATTGAAATCGATTAAGATGTAGAGACTGTAGACCTTTTCGAAACACAATATGCGGTTTGGCGCCATTTTGATTCGTGTGTCCGAAATCGGTTTAGAAACAAACAAGTTGGAACGGCCGAGAATCTGTGGCCATCGGACCGGATCGTGTCGGGGGACCAATGTAGGCACCTCCATTCAGATGTGTGTGTTCGTTTTTCGACGGTCGGTGGCTATCGGATCGGATCGGATCGTATCTGATATAGGTGCCCCCTCAGGCATTCATGATGAACCCCGTTCAGGACATTCAGTTAATTTTAATAAGGACGGTGTTAAACACTTTTGGAGAATAAGACCACAATTAACTTTGGATCAGA
Source organism: Gonocerus acuteangulatus (assembly GCA_946811695.1). NCBI lineage: Eukaryota > Metazoa > Arthropoda > Insecta > Hemiptera > Coreidae > Gonocerus > Gonocerus acuteangulatus. The sequence continues at coordinate 35,512,955 of OX328124.1, read as the reverse complement.
TGGTACAAAGGATGGATTAAAAACTAACTTTAAAAGGTTAATGCCACCAACTGTTGTTTTATCGTGAATCTTCTAAACCTCTGAGAGCCGTAAGTAACAAGGCTACAAAAAAGTATAGAATTTCTTTGGCAGTCTTTGCCACATCTTGCGTATTCTCCCCAAAAAATGTTGCTTATTTCGGGCGTTAGCAATTTTTTACTCGGGAAAGTGCTAAATTGTAAACGGCATGTACATCATAAACTTTCAAATTTATATCCATTAAAACAGCAGTCATTCTACAGCACAGCGCTTAATATGGGGAGTGTCGTAGGCTAGGTCAAAAAAATCTAACAGCTGTCTGTCTGTATGTTCGTCCCTTATACAAATCCACACCGTTCGTCCGATTTTGACTAAACTCGGTACACTTGTGGATCTTAATCTGGGGAGTGTCGTAGGCTAAGTCAAAAACGTCTACCAGCTGTCTGTCTGTATGTTTGTCTCTTATACAAATCCACACCGTTTGACCGATTTTGACCAAACTCGGTACATATGTGGATCTTAATCTGAGGAGTGCAGTAGGCTAAGTCAAAAACGTCTACCAGCTGTCTGTCTGTATGTTTGTCCCTTATACAAATCCACACCGTTCGTCCGATTTTGACCAAACTTGGAATAATGGTAGGTCTTGATACGGCGATTGCCATAGGCTAGGTCAAAACGGCTACCATCTGTCTGTCTGTATGTTTGTTCTTTATACAAACCCACACCGTTTGACAGATTTTGATCTAACTGGGCACACAGGTTGGTCTTGATCAGGGGAGTGTCATAGGCCAGGTCAAAAACGTCTACCAGCTGCTGTCTGTATGTGCTTATTTTTTTTTTTTTTTTAACACTGTTAGACCGATTTTTACCAAACTTGGCATACATGTATGTCTTGATACGGGGGGGGGGGTGTTATAGGTTAGGTCAAAGTCGTCTAGGACTCCCAGTTGGGAGGTCACGGGTTCGAAACAGTTACAGATTCCTGTTATTTGATTTTAATAATACTTATTTGGTTTCTAATTTATTTAGCCTTTTCAATATGCAGAAAGTAGGTGTAGCATGGCACGCCGGGTAACAGCTAGTTTTAAGATAAAATGTGTCTTATTTAAACTATTTAAAAATTTCCCAAAAATGCAAAAGAATATTTTCACCTACGTGATATTTTTATTTAATTGTTAGAGAACCTTAATTTTGTCGATAATATCAGCCCCAATCCTAACTTTACCCTACAGCAATTACCCGCAATTAAGACAACATTTAAAAAATGTTCTATTTTTTTTTAAATTCAACATTATTTTTCTCAAGGGTTTAATGTACTGTCACAAATAACGTTTTACACTCTCAGAGACTATCATATTGACGAATTTTATTATAATCTGCAAACAGTTATTATTTGGTTTACATTAACCTTTAATAATTCTTACACTCTAAATTTATTTAGTGTTCAAGTAGCATTTAAATATGTCTTTCATAAACGAAATTTGATGTTTATAACAATGATTACAAAATTTCATTGGACTATGTACTCCAGGAAGGGCAGGCTTACACAGAGTGTCCCCAAAATAAACAGCAAAACTTCGGCAATCGATGCAGGATGAAAAAAAGAAAAAAAAAGTCCCTTGGTATATGCCTCGTTTTTGCTTTGTCTCCGAGAAAAACGCAAAAAAAAGTCCTATTCTCAGGAACTGCGTCGTGTTAGCACGGTTCCATTAATATCCGTAGTGCCATTAGTAAAGGAATAGAAGTAGTTATTGATAGGTTTTAATCTTTTGTGAAAAATATAAAATGAAATCTTAAAGAGAAGAAAGATTTAAGGCGCCACAACAGGAAACTGACAGTATCCGAAGGGGAAATTACTTTATCTTTTGTCACAATGTTCGCTGTAAGAAACACTATAACACTGTTTTACTAAAATTCAATTGAAAAAAAAAACAACTGATTACAACGTTAGAAAAACAGAGACAAATACCTGTTCAAAAGAACAAAACTAACAATTTCGAAGGTAAAAAAACTTATTTCTCAGATTGACATCGCTCCATCGAAAATTAAATCTGAAACTTTTTTGAATAGAATTTTGTGAGCTTTGAAAATCACCAAAAACACTTATAGCTATTGCCTTTTAAAATAGTTTCATTTGTTTCCCTACATTAGAAAACCTGTAGGGAAGGTTTTCTGATGTAGAAAAAGAAAGTGGATCAGGCTAAGGACCAAGTCTCAAGATATAGCACAAATCATCCAAAGAAGAAAATGGACTTGGGCAGGACATTTGGTGAGGAGCAGAAATGACAAATGGTCAAAGGATATTATCAACTGGTACCCCCGTGGCTAGCAGTGAAGCCGAGGACGACCTCCTATACCTTGGGCCAAGAAATGAGAACAACATGTAGGGGGAGCTACCTGGCAGAGAGTCGCACCTGAAAGAAGAGAATGGAAAAGGCTGGGCGAAGCTCACTACCAGGCTAGGATAAAACCTGAAATAAGAGACTAAAGCATCAACAAACTCTAAAAACCTCAGCAAGTTGCTGATTTTCTACATAGAGAAAAAAAAATCTGTTTTATTTTATAAGAAGTAATATTACGTGTACAAATAAAGGTTTATTATTATTATTAGAAAACCTATAAAAAGCAATACGATTTTTCCTGAAAAAGTATGCACAAAAAAAACCAGGCTCCGGTGACCGGGTTCTGCTGGTTAACGAACTTGACTTGTTAAACAAGAGGATTTCTGTACCACATCGTAATAAATTCAGTCCATTTTTTAGGAGGCCATAGAAGCGACAAATATTATTATGCATCGGTAAATAACAAAGCGAAGAAGGGACAGGACGGACAAGGTATAGGTGACCCGTGTTGGCCTGAGGGTATGTACTATGTACAAATCCCGGGTATGCAATGTGTATTTTATTTTCGCCGTATGTGCTTAGGGTGTATAAATAGGAATTACGGACGTAGGAGAAACTCAGACGTTCAGAGCATAGTAAAACTATGACAAGAAACTAAAAAAGAATCAATAATGGTTCCATGTGTCCGATTAAAAATTAACTGCTTGCTAGACGAAACTAAAACGAAAAATAAAAAGATAAGATAAATGCGACAGTGCAGATTAGTAGCGGACATAACCAACTCCCAATGTTCTAGTTTACTAAAGTTCTTTAGAAAAAAAAACGTGTTTTTTGTAGTACAACACCAATTTTTTTCAGAAGAGTAGTGATTTTCGAAATGTTGTCACTAACCAGAAGCTTTTATTAAATTCTACTTGTTAAATTAATATTACGGGTTGAAAGAGATTGTCAACATTGAATGTCCATTAGCCTTAATGAAAATTTAATGCAGATTTCAAAAAATTTATGAATCGTTGAAAAAAAAATGTGTACAAGCAGAGAAAATTGGTACTACAAAAGAACACGTTTCTTTCTGAAGAACCTTTAGAACGAAATATGTATGTCTAGAACGGAGTAGAATAGAAATGTGGGGTTGGTGGTGTTCAACTAAATTTATTGTCTAGTTTCATCTCCTTAATTGTTTTTTTTTCGTTTTCAACGGCGCATCAACTATTTGGCTATTAACGCCGAGCTATCTACAGGTTACCGCCCTATTATAAAACAGCACGTAGTCGGCCACCCATTCAGGTACTGAACACGCCTGATCTACTGGAACCTGTGCAGTCAACCTGGCTATGGCCGTTGGCCTCCTTAAGTATTGTCATTAACTTGTGATACACCCTGTGTGTGTGAATATATATATATATATATATATATATATATATATATATATATATATATATATATATTGTTGTTCTTATTATATATATATAATATATAAAGTTCTCGTGTCACAGTGTTTGTGGTCGAACTCCTCACGCATAGGGGTCGTCAAAAGGTTTATATGAGCAACAGGTTAGAAAGAAAATGAAGATCAGTCTAAAGCCACCGTACTACAAGTAACATTAACAAGCTAATTGGTTGTCTTTCATAAGCCTCTTAACTAGACTTGTAAGTTCTTCCAACCTGCCTCTCACCACACACTCATCTGCATCTTGAATATTTCATAGATGGAGATTCTACTTGAGTCGAGGGAAATATAGTCTATTAGACGCAAAATATATAGCAATTGTTAAATTTTCAGACAATAAAATTGTGTAAATTATTGGAGACTCTGCTACTAGGTAGATTGCCTTTCCAGCCAATTTTAAAACTTATCTTGAATATCATCTAAAAAGTCTGACTCAGTGGAACACCGTCTTGTTTGCGCGTTATCGTGTTTACCCCGGATGTCATTTATGTACCACAATAGATTGTATTCTGATCGGAAATTACTTATAAGCGGGTTTCCTCCTTCTGGAGCGAGGGAGGAACCGCGTTAAAAGAAACGTATTTTTCCGACTGAGATGGTATTGAATGTTGTGTACTTTTCGTTTTGCGAAAATATTTCAAGTTTTTTATAGACCACCTACAATTTACCAGAGCTTCTTAAGCGTTTTCGAGCAATAGCGACTCGGAAGGAAATTTTATCATTTTGTATTATTCGACCTTAACGAAAAACTAGAAATATTACATGTTTTATAGATATTATATGTTATAATAATATATAATAATTATTTTATTACTCAGAATGAGACAAGAAATTATTGCTGTATACGTTCTTATATTTAAAAGAATTTCACTTTTTAAATTTTGTATAATAAAAAAAAAGTAAATTAACTAAATAATTTTTATTTAAATAGAAAAAATTAAAATAAGGCCTTCGAGAAGACCTCTAGATTGAATACGTTTTAGAAACTTACCCTAATCAGATGCGGATGTGAAATACGACTTTCCTGAAAAATAAAATAAGTAAGTTAGTCACACAAACATCTGCAGTATTTTTAGTAAAGGAAAATAAATTAAGGCAATTTCAACCATTATTAGCAATCATAACACCAAAAATAAATAAGGGATTTTGCCTAGAATAAATACAAAAGTCCGACTCGCAGTAACTGCATCATCTTAGCGCGGTTCCGTTCTAATCCCTAGTCTAATTTGAAACGATAAAAATAGAATCAGTTACTATTTTGGTTCCACCAGTCTTGAAAGGTCTTGATTTATGTCCTTACCTGTATGGGTCGGCCAACCCATAATTCGGCCAGAAAGGCCTCCCCTCAGAGGCACTTGGAAAGCCTTGGGCTCTCTCTCTTTGAACGCAACATTTCTAACAATAAATTGATCTTCTTATTTTACTTAATCTGTTTTATTGTCAAATACATTATCCGACTATAAGCAATTAAAAAATAACAAGGAATAAAACAGACAAAAAGAACCGTTCGAATAAACGAAATCGATTACTTTAAAGTTTTAAGCACTTATTTCTCCGATTGACATCGCCTAATTAAAACTTTCTTCAGAATAGTTTTTGTAGAGCATTTAGTAGGCTTTCGAATGGTAACCTTCTGCTTCCCAAGATTGTCAACCGTTTTCGAGATACTAACGAAAGTGGGGTCTCCCGTAGTCTAGTGGCTAGCGCGCTGGATTCATAAGCGGGAGATGGTGGGTTCGATTCCCACCTCCGGCAGGGATTTTCTCATCTCAAGGCTCGCTGGGAAAATTCCTCGCTGCACCCTGGATATCGGCGCTAATGACCTAGAAGTAGATGCGCCGTAAAAAAAAAAAAAAAAAAAAAAAAAAAAAAAAAAAAAAAAACTAACGAAAGTATACAAAGTTCCCAAACCTTTTCATTGTTTCTTGCAACAGAAAATTGGTCTCATTTTACCTATCCTGTCTAACACACAAATACTTTTTCCTAACATAAGAAATTACAAAAATAAAAAGCAATAAAAAACTAAGGGAAAGAGACAAAAATTACAAAAAGAACGACAAAAACCCGTTCATAAGAACTAAACAGACGTATTTAAAGTTTTAAGCACTTATTTCTTCGATTGAAATCACCTAATCAAAAATTGTTTCTGAATCTTTTTTGTAGAGAAAGCTTCCAAATAGTTACTATCCACTTATCAAAATTTCCCAACCGTGTTCAAGATATTAATGAAAGTATACGAAGTTACCAAAACTTTTCTTGTCTTTTAATAAAATATTTTATTCTAGCCCTTCCTTTACTCCAAACGTAACCAAAATTTCAACATATTAGTGTTGATGAAATTCAAACATGTAGAAAATTGTTCAACTGAAGCCCATGATTCTAAGTACCAAAATCAAAGACAAAAAGAACAGTTCGAATAAGCGAAATCAATTACTTTAAAGTTTTAAGCACTTATTTCTCCGATTGGCATCGCCTAATCAAAACTTTCATCAGAACCTTTTTTTGTAGAGCATTTAGTAAGCTTTCTAAAGGTAATCTTTAGTTTACCAAGATTCTCAACCTTTTTTACAAGTATACAAAGTTACCAAAACTTTTTATGTCTGTTAATAAAATATTTTATTCTACGCTTCCTTAACTCCAAACGTAACAAAAATTTCAACATATTAGTTTTAATGAAAGTAGAACATGCAGGAAATGTATCAACTCAATCCCATGATTCTAAGTACCCAAACCAAAAGTCCGACTCGCAGGAACGGCATCATCGTATCGCGGTTCCGTTCTTATCCGAAGTGCGATTAGGAAAGGAATAGTAGCAGCTATCGGTAGGTTTTGATCTTTCGTTAAAAATATAAAATAAAATCTCAAAGAGAAGGAAGCTTAAAGCGCCACATATGGAAACTGACAGTTTTCTAAGCGGATGGGACTCTCCCGTCATCGCGACGCTTACTCTAGGAAAACTCTATTACCAATATTATTCTTATTTTCTCAGCTTTAATGAAATACTCATTCCACCGTTAAATAAACTTAAAAAACAAAAGTGAAGTAAACAGTGACAAAAACCCGTTTAAAATAAGAAAACTAACACTTTCGTAGTTTTAAGCACTTACTTCTCCGACTGACATTACCCCATCGAAATTTGCTTCAGAATCTTTTTTTTAGAGAATTTAGTAAGCTTTTGAATGGTTACATCATACTTCCCACGATTTCTTAACTGTTTTGAAGATATTAAGGGGGGGAAATGGTGCTAATACCTACCGATAGCTGCTATATTCCTTCACTAATCGCACTTGAGATAAGAACGGAACCGCGCTAAGATGAAGCAGTTCCTGCGGGTCGGACTTTTTTTTTGTCAGACAAATTAATGTGTTATGTTTATATTATAATATAAATATTATGTTTATAAGAAGAGCAAATCACTTTAATTGCGGTGTAAAATATTGTTGCTAGCTAAATCTAAGTATTATATAAGCTCATAAGGAAAAAATGGTGCTAATGACTCAGATTTCGATACACCATAAAAGAAAAAAAAAATTAAGGACAATATACAAAGATTCCGAAGTATTTCATATCTGTTAGTAAAATATTTTATTCTAATCCCAATAACACTTATACACAAATAAACGTTTTTTAGGTATCTATTTAATACGTATAAAATAAGATTATAATGAGCGATCCGCTGTACTACCACCGTGTGGAGTGCAACTAGTATAAACCGGTACGTCAGTACCACTGTGGTATGTAAACAGCGGCTGTTCTGATACTGGCAAAAATTAGAAATCCTACATTCCTACAGTTGTTTGGAGGCTTATCTTTATGACCCTAGAAAGGAACTTACAGATGACGAGGGTCCACTGGGCGATACCTGTACTGGGAATGCACTCCACCCTAAGCCTCCTAGCTCCTCACCTTTGAATTCATATGATTTCGTTCAATGAATTTAAAAAAAAAAAATTAATAAATAGATAAAAACTTCTGAAAATAGGGAATACCAAAAACAATTCTAAAGAACGAAATCAACACCAGTACAGTATTCTAGATATTCATAGGGCATCTTCGAATTCCAAGGTACCGTTGAAACAAAATATTGTTTCTATATATACGTATCGTGTTTTATTGACTAATACATTTGACTACTATAAGCAATCACAAAAATAACGAGCAGTGAAAAAAAAAAACTGTAGGAAACACACAAAAAGATTCGTTCAAATGAACTAAATTACCTATGTTTTAAGCACTTATTTCTCCAAATATGACCAGCCCATCGCAAATGTCTTCAAAACATTTTTTGTAGAAAATTTAGTAACCTTTCGAATGGTAATCTTTTGCTTGCCAACATTCAAAACCGTTTTCGTGATATTAATGAAAATATACGAAGTTCCCAAAACTTTTCATGTCTAAAAATGAAATATTTTATTTTAATCCTTCCTTTACTCCAAACGTAACCAAATTTTCAACATATTAGTTTTGATAAAATTCAAACATGCAGAAAATGTTTCAACTGAAGCCCATGATTCTAAGTACCAAAATCAAAGACAAAAAGAACAGTTCGAATAAGCGAAATCAATTACTTTAATGTTTTAAGCACTTATTTCTCCGATTGACATCGCCTAATCAAAACTTTCATTAGAACCTTTTTTGTAGAGCATTTAGTAAGCATTCTAATGGTAATCTTTTGTTTACCAAGATTCTCAACCTTTTTCGAGATATTAAGGAAAGTATACAAAGTTACCAAAACGTTTCATGTCTGTTCATAAAATATTTTATTCTAACCCTTCCTTAACTCCAAACGTAACATAACTTTCAACATATTAGTTTTAATGAAAGTAGAACATGCAGATAATGTTTCAACTGAATCCCGTGATTCTAAGTACCCAAACCAAAAACGATATTCAAAATCTATTTTTCAATTTTCTCGAAAACGGTTAAAGCTATCGCCTTGAAAATAGTTTCATTCGTTTTCCTAGCCCAAGAAGCCTATAAAAAGAGTACTTATAAGCTTATGAACTCAAAAACGTAAGAGTTACGATTTTTTTTGCGCGAATTTCCAGTCCAGTGGGCGGATTCTGCTGGTTAACGAACTTGACCTTTCAAATTAGACGAAAGATTTTTGTACCAAATTTCATCAAAATCGGACCATTACTCTCTGAGCTATGCCGCGAACAGACAATATATATATATATATATATATATATATATATATATATATATAAATGATTTGATGATATAAAACGCAAAATTTTCTAGTCGGCACTTCCGGATTGTTTCATGAGATCAACCTTATAAGCGGGGTTCCTCCCTATGAAGGGAGGGAGGAACCGCGCTAATATCATAAAATACTTTAGTTTTTAGATTTAAATCTGTAAATACACGATAAAAACGTTACTAATTGTCAACTAAAAAAGTATGCCGATATCCCATTATGTTATATTTAATAATTTTTCCTAATTTAAATCGATTTGGAATAAAGCAATACTCACCTTGGGACCCCTACACGGAAGGCTTGATAAAAAGATTGTAATTTTTAAAAGAATCTGATGTTTGTGAAATGAGAATAAAAGAGCCATATTTCCTTCTCCATGAGTGGAGCTTCATTTCTCTGTTAGCTTACCGACCCTCTTTCGTCCATTCTCTCGGCTATAAATTTATATTTAGCCCCTTATTTGTATTAACAGCCCACTTCGTCGCATACTTTTTCTTTAAATCTTTTTTTTTTTTTGTTCTTCTTTTTTTTATGGCCACTTCTCATTTACTCCAATCTCAGTTCCTACTCGTTGCTTTTTATTTTTCAATTCTTTTATTATCAATTATCATTTTAGCTAGTCGCAATACTGTTATTTACTGTATGGCAAGTTAGTCGGTAGATGGAGAGCTGACAACGCACTTTTCATGAAGTGTTTTATGCACCTTGAAATTTTGCTACATTGTACCTCTTTGGTAGATAAAAAGATAAATATGTGTTGGCTCCACTTACCTTGGAATACCAGGTACTGCGCATAGGGGAAAGTTGCAACAAAAAAAATATTGCCCAAAAATATTGTTTTATTCAGAAGCACTTAAATCTTCTTCTACATCTGATTGTGTGTCGTAATCCAAACTTGTTTCAAGCCATTCACCGAAATGTTTCTCAGTAACCCTTTTTGTTGGGTTTGCTGTTTGCTACTTATCACGCAAATGGCTTAAAAATGTCTCTACTTTTATTTTCCATTTTTCCTTCTCCTCTGGTAATCCAAATTGTTGGTGTACGTATTTTATTACCTACTTCCTGGACCATGTAAGTGATTATTATCGTAGTCGCATTTTAAATTCCATCTTTTAAAGATATTTTGGATAAATGAAGGCATGGAACCTCGAAAAATAAGGAAAGATTAAAAATAGCTGGACGAGGCCGGACAGAAAACGTTTTGTGCCATAATGTCTTACCAATAAGGGTGTTACAAATCGTATCGCGTAAAGCAAAACTTAATGATAATTTATTTTGATAAATAATGAAATAAGATCATACTTACCTTTCTGAAATAGGAAATCATTTTTTTTTCTGACAAATAATTTTTCTAACTTGAAAGATGGATTTATGAACTTTGCGGCAAGAGATTCCCTAATATAAACAATCCGTAATCCCTAAATGTTGAGATATTTGAGCCGACTTATCCTTGTTTTGTAATCTATATACTATCTATGAGAATACTGCAAGGTCCAGTTAGGGTTTTTTTCATGATTTTTTCGAATTTTGTCCAGGTAGATCAGTTAAAAATACCACTGTGCGTAGCTTGCAGGTTCCAGCCTGTCGCTCATCGCTCAGCACATTAATTTTGCTCGTCGCTCACCCAAGACATTATTTTTTGCTCGCTACAAAAAAGGCTACGGCATCTAAATCTTAACCCAATTTTAATGCAATTTTTTTTTTTTTTTTTTTAATGAAAGCTAATACAATTTAGAATAACATTGTCTAGTCAGATTTTTGTTTTCTGTTTCCCTTGTTTATTAAATTACTTTTAAAGTTAAATTTACGAAACTCTTCATTTGACCATAAAATAACGTCGCATTTCTCATCTAAGCATTTGAAATGTTAATTTTTTAAATTATTATTTCAATTTAAAAAAGTATATTGGAGTACGATATAATGGAGATTAAAGCCAGCCGCTCTGAATCGTTGCCAGCGCCGCTCTGTCGCTCATCGCTCGAATCGTCCCCAAAGCCTAACAATTAAATTCCTACGAACGCTTTAATCTCTTTCATTACCTTAGTTGCCGGAGTAATACTAATTAAATACTCAGATAAAAGTTAAATTAATTTAAATCTGACCTCTTCAAAGCATAAACGCAGCGTTGATACATGCTAAATCCCAATTGATTAATTGTTCGGCATAACATTGCGCATTGTACTAATTATTATATTATAACAGTTATATCCAGGATTAATTGGTATGAATAGATTATAATGAATCCATACTAATGAACTTCCTTTTGTTGAGGTTTGGGATTAATTACTTTCGCTCTATAGGTGCTAATAATCCCTTTATGATGTTTACACCAATAGGCAACTGGAAATCACTACGGCACTTCACAATGGTATAAGCATGTGTATATATATGTATATATATATATATATATATATATATATATATATATATATATATACTAGCTGACCCCGCAAACGTTGTTTTGCCTTTAAATTATTTCTAGTTCTCATTTTGGTAGTCAAATAAAAATTAACTATCTTATTGTAACTATGTGGGGATGTGGTCTATGACCAAAAGGAGATGCTTTTTGGTCTATGACCAAAAGGAGATGCTTGCAGTATTCTCATAGATAGTATATAGATTACAAAACAAGGATAAGTCGGCTCAAATATCTCAACATTTAGGGATTACGGATTGTTTATATTAGGGAATCTCTTGCCGCAAAGTTCATAAATCCATCTTTCAAGTTAGAAAAATTATTTGTCAGAAAAAAAATGATTTCCTATTTCAGAAAGGTAAGTATGATCTTATTTCATCATCTCTTTTTGGTCTATGACCAAAAAGAGATGCTTGAACTCTTTGAATTTTTTTAAAGTTTTAAGCAATACCAAATGGGGAGCTGATCGAAAGAGTATGATAATGCTGTATAGAAGTTTGATTTGATCGAAGCTGGATTATGGATGTGTGGCTTATGGATCTGGCAGTCCCAGAACCTTAAAAATAATAGACAGTATTCATAATTCTGGTCTGAGAATAGCAACGGGTGCTTTCCGGACAAGCCCCGTAGATAGTATATTGGTAGATGCTGGTGAGCCCCCTTTACAGTATCGAAGGGATTATCTGGCCTCATCTTACCTTGTAAAAATAATTACTTCTCCGTATCATCCTTTAAACCACAATTTCAGGAACATATATTTTAATGATAACAACAACCTTGCTAACAACAACCAATTTATTCATAGATCCATAAGATTACTGTCAAATTTGGATGTCGATCTAAGCAAACTTCATCAGCTGGCATTTCCAAATCGTGAACCTTGGACTCTTCACGCACCCAAAATGGATTTTTCTCTTACTAGATACATCAAAAGGGATACCGCCCCTATGATATTCCAGGCTGAATTCAATAGAATCAGATTGAAGTATCATGGAGCAACAGAAATATACACAGATGGTTCCAAAACTCATGATGTCGTAGGATGTGCAGTAGTGGATAATGCCAGAATACAAATGTTTTCCCTACCAAATCTAAGTTCTATTTACACAGCAGAGCTGCTTGCATTAAGCAAAGCAGTAAATAGTTTAAATGAAAATACTAATAACCTAGTGATATACACAGACTCTCTGTCTTCTCTCCTTTCAATACAAAACTTCTATTCTCGCAAAGCGATCATTTCAGACCTTATTGAGGGAATAGATTTTCATTACAAAACAAATCGACACGTCACTCTCTGCTGGATTCCAAGCCACAATAATATAAGCGGCAGCGATAAAGCGGATTTAGCAGCAAAAAAAGCAATTAAAGATGGCATTCCTTACTCGCACATCCTACAGTCGGATGCTGCTGCTCATTTGAAATATTTTATTCACTCAATGTGGCAATATGAATGGAATAGAAAAAGAGACAACAAATTAAGAGAGATAAAATCCACTACCTCGGCATGGAAAACCTCATCTCAAGACAGTAGGCGGGATGAGGTGGTTCTGTCGAGAGTGCGAATTGGCCATACTAATCTCACCCATTCTTACTTATTCAACCGGGAAGAAAGGCCTGAATGTACAGTATGTGGCGAAGATCTAACAATTAAACATATTTTCACGGACTGTAGAGCCTACGAGGAGATTCGAAACCAACTGGAAATTCATGGTACTCTCTTTGACATACTTGGAGACGACCATGAATTGTGTCAGAGAACATTGAGCTTCCTCAGGGCTACAGATCTGATCACAAATATATAAATAACAATTAAACCTATAAGGAGAAGTAGAACAAGAAAATATACTTGCACGTGTGTGTGTATGTGTATGTGTGGTTATGTGTGGGTGGGTGTGTCCTTGCGTGTGTCTGTGTGTGTCACTCTATGTGTGTACATTTTTAAGTATTTTTGTCCCTTTATTATCTTATTTTATTCTGACTATTAAAAACTACTAAATAAAAATATATTCATTGACAAAATATATGATTGATTAATAATCAATTGCACACATATACATAGGCATCCATGACCCAAGTGGTTGAACTGCCTTAAAAAAAAAAAATAAATGTGAAATAAATAAAACACCGAGCAACCTTTTCTTTAATTCATTCTACAATAATATCTATAATCTAACTAATATATGGCAATAAAAAAATATTGCTATATAAATTATTTCCAATATGTTGGTAATAAAATAAAAAATAACTAACATATTGTAACTGTGTGGGAATGTGTTCTATGAATGAAAAAGGAATAGAGCGCTGTGAACGATGACAGCCTATAAAAATAACAAAACACCAAACATACATTTTAGCACTTTCCTCCGAAGGAAAGTAGCTATTGAGGTTGGACTCATGACGGAATTTTTGAAAAATTTCTTCAAATCTTTATCGATCCTACCTAGTAGACACCGAAAATGACCCCCGTTAAAATTTATATATATCTATATATCTATATATATATATATATATATATATATATATATATATATATATATATATATATATATATGTCTGTTAACACGATAGCGGCCAGAGTTTTTGTTTTTTTCGTCACGAAACTTCGTATATATCATTCAATTAGCAAACGATTGAACGAGTTCGTTAACCAACAAAGTCGGTCCACCGGAAGGGGGGGTTTACCCCGAACCCAAAACACTAATTTGACTATGTCAGCCGTAATATTTGTTATATTTCAACGAAACTTGGTATTTGTGGTGGTAATCCACAGGTAAATATGTGTTGTAAAAATAAACTAAATCGGTTCATTAGGAGGGGGGGTTTACTCCGGACCCACAATACCAATTCGCCACTACCAGCCGTGATTTTTGGTATATTTCGACAAAACTCGGTATTCGTAGTGGTAATCTACAGGTAAATATGTGTTGTAAAAATAAACTAAATCGGTTCATTAGAAGGGGGGGTTTACTCCGGACCCAAATTACTAATATACTCATATCGGTCGTAATTTCTGCTGTATTGTAACGAAACGCGGTATACGTCGTGGGTAACTCATGAGAAAGAAATGAGCTGAATCGGTCAATCGGAAAGCGGGGGTGTAATTTGTAATATATTTCAATAGAAAAGCCCGCCAGACGTAGGTTTACAAAGCCGCCGCAAGGAGCGCTTTCTACCACTAGAGTGACTGTATCCTGTTCCTGCGTTAGATCAAAATACGATAATATGAGGTTTTTTGTATTTATTACGTAGTGTAATAGGTACCATGTGTAAACATAACTCTGGAAGCAAATTAATAATTGATCAGTTACTCATTACAAATTTAAAAGAGAACTATTCATGTTTTTATTTTGTTTATGTAGGATATTTTAAGCAAATTGTTCTGGAAAGCAGTCTAAACTACCCAAATTCTGAGGAAAGTGCTTAGTTATGCAGCTCCTGCGTGACGGACTTTATTTATATGTCATTTTACTTTATTATCTTGATTCATATATTTAAAATTATACGTCATTCACGAATTATGACAATAGACAGAAAAAATAAGTCAATTTCTTAGTGCTATGGAGTGTACGATATTTTTGGTTACTCCATCTTTGGGCAATACAAACAAACTGATGGCTTACCCACTCGAGAACATGCCACGTATAATTCTCCATGTGAAAAACACAGTGTGCCCAAATTTTACCCACAAACAGACACCGTTTGGCCTTGCGACTTATTGATTGTCATTGCGAATGCCAATCAAATTGGAAATTGTACGCGCTTAAATGCAATTGGCACGCCTGAGGGAATAATAGCGATTCTTGGTAGCAATAAATTTTCGCCTTGAAACTTGCCATTCAAAATTCCTGCTTCGACAACGTTTTTCATTAATTTTTTAATCACTAATCGAGTATCATTGCACAGCCGTGGTGGGTTCAAATTACGAAGCAAAATAATCGGACCCAACCTTCAGTGAATGGTGTGGTGGCATCCCTGGCAGAGTTCAAAAACTCTGTTGGATAATTTACAGCTTCGTTGGCATCGCAAACTGTATCGATAGATTTGTATGACATCAAGTCCCATGGCAAGAACTCTTGAATCTTGATATTCAAATCGTTCACGTCAACATTTTTCCGTTCACGTCTGCCGAAATTGCTCTTTCTGCCAGCCACTCATGATTCATGTATTGTTTGTGTGCTTCGGGAAATATCTGGTCAATGAGATTATTTTTCGAATTAATGATTGTGCATAAATCAGTCGGTAATTTTATGCATACAGTATTTTCCTGTACACCAACTTTTCCATCGCCGATATCTAACAGCTGTTTTGAGAATGTTTCAGCGGATGGATCTTGAAGCATTTGAACGCGCATATTTACTTTTAGCTGTACTTTTTCAACATTACGCCACAGTGGCGATGATTTTAAGCACGCGTTGATGTCATCAACTTTAGTTGAACGTGGAATGACGGGAAGTATTTGTCTGAAATCACCTCAAAGGAGTAGCAGAGTGCCGCCAAATAGTTCGTTGTTGTTTTTTATGTCCTTCAATGTCCTGTTCAAAGCCTCTAGGGAATATTTATTTACTGGGTGAGAAGTGACACCGGTAGACGCCTGGCGGGAATAAATGATCGAGTGATAATTGATCAGTTATAGACCTTGAAGGGTTGAAAATTATTAATGTACTAATATCTATTAAAAAATGGGGTTTGGTGATAGAATAGTGAAAATTTAGGGTAAAATGCTGAATCATAAAAAAGTAAAAAGAAAACAAATTTTGTCTAAAAAAAAATGTATAAAATGTTGAAAAATTACTTAGTTCAAAGTTTTTGAGAGAGCTTAGCAGTTTATTGCCATTTGAGATGATACCTTCCTTATTTTATATTTTGTGTTGGAACATAATAAAGTTATAAATTATTTTTTGCTTGTCTGGTTTTTGTTCCTTTAACAAATCCACACAGTTTGACCGATTTTAACCAAACTTAGGCTTGGTCAAAATCGTCTATCAGCTGTTTGTCTCTATGTTTGTTCCTTATTCAAAGCCACACCGTTGTGCCAAGTATTTACCAAACTTGGCACTTATTTAGGTCTTGCTCCCCCAATCTATCCTTCCATATAACTCATCACCCATTCGTCTCAAATGACCATACCATCGGAGGCTTCTTTCTTCCATTAGGACACTTCTGCTAATTTCCAACGTCTCCCTTATAGTTTCATTTCTTAATCTTTTAATTCTGGACTTTCTTTCTACTCTCCTCCAGAAATACATTTCAACTGAATGGATTTTCCCCCTGGGTGATAACCATCCTGAGCTTATACCAGTGCTTTGAATATTAGCTTTGGAATTTTTATTACAATACTAACCGTTATGCGGCGTGTCATGCAACACCTATGTTCAAGAAAAGCAAAAATAAATAAGAAACTAAATAATTAAAAAAAAATTATTTATTTATTTGGAATTTACAATATTGTATAAGATACATTTCTAGTAAATTATTGCTAGCTTATACTGACATGAATGTACATGAGGTGGGAAGCATAAGTGTAAGGAACAAACATACAGTCAGACAGCTGGTAGACGCTTTTGACCTAGCCTATGACACTCCCCGTATCAAGACCTTCCTGTGTGCTAAGTTTGGTCAAAATCGGATGAACGATGTGAATTTGTATAAGAAACAAACATACAGACAGCTGATAGAAGTTTTTGACTTAGCCTACGACACTCACCGGATCAAGATCTACCTATGTTCCAAGTTTGGTCAAAATCGGGCGTACACGTGATTTTTATATATTTAGATTACTGCTCCAGAGTATTGACTTAAGCATCCCTATCTTATATTTTATCTACATATTAGAATAGATCATTCAATTTTTGTTGGCCAGTTGGTCAATTAATGTTAGTCTTTTTTACATCAAAGATATGTCTTTTTCTACCTGTAAGGAAGTAATTAAGGTTTAAAAATAAGAAATAAAGAGTAAGATGAAAGGGTCCTGAGAGACCCTACTTGGAATAGTCGATGGGCCGATGGAGGTACAGGATAAGGTGAGGTCTGCTGTGTGCTCAGCACAAAGAAAGGCCAATATATTTGTCTGGCTGACTTTCCGTGACGCTTTGTTAACTTTACTGCCTTCTAGGAGAACCCTATTCTATGGATCTTTCTAACTACCCCCTTCACCTCCTAGGCTCTTATTCACACTATACTCCTCTCCAACCATTATTCCCTGTATATATGTACAATAGAAATAGGGTATTGGGACTGGGCCAAGAAGGTTCATCCAAGGGTATTTATATTTAAAAATAAAATTTCCATGCAACAAAGTTGTGTGATCATTACAGCTGATAAAACACAACTAATACATCTCATTACACTTATATAAGGCTGAAAGGTGAATAATTTTAAAAAAAGTCCGACTCGCAGGAACTGAATGAATAAATGAATGAAAAAAATACTTTATTCTGGGACTTATTCCCTTAAGAATAACAGAAAAATATACTAGCTGTGCCCGCGTGGATACTGCCTTAAAAGAGCATAATTTGGATATATCTTTTGAATTATTAACACCTTATTCTGTTATTTAAAAAAAAATCAGAAGAAAAAAAACATAAAAAATTAAATAGAATAAAATGTAAAATCATACTATAAACAAAAAAAAACAAGTGTGGACTTAATAAACGTAAGAAACAAAAATAAAATATACACCACTAATCTCGTCTTACACTAGTGGTAAATTCTTAAAAAGCGTATTCCTGGGTGGATAGGGGAAAAGCAAAGAGGCTGGATTTAAATAGAGGTAAAGAAGGAGAGTGTCGAATTGAAAGAGAGGGAGAGTTCCTCGGAGGTAGCTCGGGAGATGAAGGAACGGTCGAAGAAGGCTGTTTTATGAGTGGGAGGATAGAGATCGGAGGGACGGGAACGGGTACCACGTGAATGGACAGAGGATTTAAACTGAAGGAGGTTGTATTTGGCAACCGTAGTCCAGGTGGGGAAAGATAAGAGTGGGTGGTTGAGGAGTGGCTACAGAACGACGAGTGATTAGGGATAAGTGATGGGAGTGATTAGGGATTTTTCCAAGATAGGGTGTGGTCGATAACAAGGCCGAGATACTTGGCAGGAAACATATTTAATAAGCCTGGAGTGAATGGTGCAGGAAGGGAGGATAGGAGGGAAAGATTTCAAGATGGGAGCTGAGTCTATCACTATCGTCTTGGACTTCTTAGCGTTCATCCAAGACTTCCTGTATCTATCTTGCTGCCTCAGGTAGCTCAGAGTTTGTTTTCCTTTGAAGCACAAAGGAAAACTAAAGTAAAGAACTTTTCAAAAGCAAAGAAACGAACACTTTCTAGATTTTAAGCACTTATTTCTTCGACGTACTATTTTTTAAGTTCTACGCAACATACATCTAATAAAAGTGAAAATATTTAATTGTGTCAGATACTGTAGATTTGAAAATAATAATTTTTTTTTCTTGGCGCACTGACAACTGGGCCATTAGCCCATTATTATTGTGTTTAAATTATCTTACCATTTCTTTGTTTGAACGAAACTAATTCTCAGCAGCTTCATTCTGGAAATGTAATAATAAGTTAAGAGGTTTCAAGCAGATTTTTAGTTGCCGGATCTCTTTATTTGCCTTAGAAAGGGGTATTTTGAGGAGCTAGCCGGGCCATTGGTTAACTAGGGAGTGAAAAAGGTTGGTGATTATGTGTTGGGACTGTGCCAAGAAGGGTTGAGGACAGTGGTTCGCTGTGTGTTGGGACAATAGGCAGCTTGGCCCAGACTCTCTCGCTTACTTATAGCTTTCTCATACAGTCAGCTGCCTTTTTATATAGTAAATCTAATATCTCATTTAATATATCCTAGCCTATCCCCAAACCTCTTAAAGAAAATAATATTTCAATAGGCCTTTTGCCCTTTACGATAAAAAGTCCGACTCGCAGAAACTCCGTTATCTTCCATATACTTCTTATCCATGATGATAAAACATGTAATTACAAACTCCAGATGGAGAGAATATTTAGACATTCCTGTAAAACTGATCGAACTTCGATAGACGATAGCCAACACAAAGCAATAACTAGTCATCTCAAAAACACGAACATATACGCGAAAATTTGTACAAGTCACTTATTAGACCGATAGTGTGCTATGGCGCTGAAGCATTGACACTTAAAACAAAGGCGCTTAGAGTCTTCGAGCGAAAAGTGATGCGACGCATTTTTTGCCCCATCTGCGAGCAAGGTGTCTGGCACATAAGGAATAACCGAGAACTGGATGAGCTTAATAACCAAGAGGATATCGTAAGGTTCGTCAAGTCAAGGAGAATTAGATGGCTTGGCCATGTCGAAAGGTTACCCAACAGTGAAGGTCACAAGAGAGCCCTTCCCAGGAAATAGAAAGAGAGGACGTCATAGAAAAATCTGGCAAAAGGACCTGGAAGACTACATAAAGACTTCATTTAACGTAATATCAGCACTAATATCGTTGAAATTAAACAATAAAATCCTTATTAGACTTCGAAAAAATCAAAGTCATTTTCCAAATTATTCAAAAATAATATTATTTCAATTGTTCTCATTGTTGAATTAGATAAATTTACATTTTGGAGATGTGTCAGTCTCAATTCTCGGATTTCATTGAAGTAAGTATTCAAAATAAATTGTTTTGTTTCATCCAAGGTTAAAATGAATATTTCGGTAAAATGATGTATGTATTAATAGTTTAAGGAACTCTTTCTTTTAAAAATAATTTAGAGATGAAAAATATATGTGAATGAATTCCAAAGAAAAACTTTTTACTATATCTAAAAGTAAGCTACTAACACGCAAAGCCTTTATAAAAAGCCGCCCCATTTTTAGCAACCTAAATAGTTCTTCCTTTATTTTAGGGCTAGATATTTTTCTTCTTTCTTTTTAGCAAGTTTCAAGTTTTACCTCTAACGAACAGGAAGCACCAGTATAAAAATAGATTCGGTGGCTCATTTAGATGTAGGAATTCCAAGCTCAAACAGAAAAGTAAATAAAAGAGAAAGTTTATTTATTTTCCTTTATGATAAAACCACTTTCTATCCTTCATATTCTGAATATTCATTAGTCTGTTCGATTATAAATTTAGTTCAACAGAAATAAACTAACTGAGACCTAAAATTATTCAGTTCTATTTATATTCCGTCGAATAAAAATGACGAAAAAATAATAGCATTAGTGACTATACCTACTGACTATGTTAGTAAATTATTTATTCTTTACTGAGGTTACAAAACTGGGGTTTTATGGGCTTTGTTCATTGTCTTGACGGGTCCCTGGTAGTAGAAGTTGTACTCTCTTCTTTAGGCTTTGAGTAAAAGTAGTATTTTAGGCCTGGAGAGGGATTTAGTTTATTTTTGCAAGACATATATTTCAGCAGATGCCCAAGATGTTTACCGTATTACTTTGCAATATAACGAAAATTACGGACGTTATGGAAAAATTAGTAATTTTCGTCTTCAATAAGTGCCCTGCAAGTGGTCCACATTTTGTGGGTAACAGATTTGCAGGCCTTGGAATGGAGGCTTATATTTAGAAATAAATATTTATTTTATCCCTCATAGAGGTTACCCTATACCTGGTGATGGTCCATCCGAGGAAATAATATCCCGAACCCTTGCAAAACCTCCTCACCCATCAGCATCCCCAGTCGGAACACCTCTGGGTAATGCTCGCAAATATAATGAGGTAATTCCAAATGATATCTTAGGAACATAAATTTTAACGTTTAATTATTATTGAAAACGAATTTTAACCTGTACCAGTTAAACCAGTTACAGGTAACCTATAGATACCTGGTTATCTCTAGGTTATTTGTTTGTTGACAGTTGTCCGGAGCGCCCCGTACAAGTATATCAACTTTTTATCTGCCGTGACGAAGCACGGGTATTCAGCTAGCTTACAAATAATTTAAAGATGTTAAAATTAAAGAAAATAATTGGAGTATTTTTAAACATAACTCGATGTATGCAAAAAACATTGAGGAGAGTTTGTGGTCGGATGGGAAAACGTGTATGGAAAAATGGAAACCATATTACCATTTTATTTTATAAAATTAAAATCTTAACAACAAGACAAGTTGCTAACCAAGTATAATTTATGTGGTAGAATTAAATGATGACCATCATATCATGAAGAGGTCAAAATTCTGGATAGGGAAATAAATAAATCAAAAAGAAAAATATTAATTATTCATTTTATTATTTATTTTATTTTATTGTTTTTTATTTATTATTATTTATTTATTCCTTTATTTGTATTTTTTTTTTTTTTAACGCACACCATATTATAGATCGATTATTATCATAATTAAAGCCCTATTTTATCTCCTATCATCGGATTTTATTTCATTTTCAGTACATGAACAATTGATTCGTAACCTATTACTTTATTAAATTTCTTATCATTATTTATTCTCAATATTTTTTTTTTTTACATTATTATTGTTATTTTTTTGAGCAGATCACCCTTGATTTGGAGCTCTCCAAAGGAATAAATAGATAAATAAATAAAAAGAAAAATTAAAGGAATTTTTTTTAATTTGGAAAAATCCGCAACTATAAAGGCAAAAAAAAAATATATAAAACGTTTTAGTAGTGTGTTTCACAGCTGGATCCAAATATAGATAGATTCAAAATATTAAATGGGTTGAATAAATACAGAAGGGAGAGAATTCGTCAGGGGAGAGAAAAAACGATAAGACTTGTACTCTTTACATGGCTAGTGATTTATCTATAAGTATAAATTGTATTTTTTCGGAAAAATATGACATAATTGTTACAGTCGAAATAAGGCAAATTAGATTAAGTCACATAAATAATTAATAACTTTGGAGGCCCGGTGGCCGTGAGTGTTAAGGCGTGAGCAATTAACACTCGGTGGTGTTCGATTCCCACTATGGGGTGGTGGCTTTTCTTTCGAAAAAATGAAAGGCATCAGCCCTATCCTGGCTGGAAAAGGGCGGTAACCTATAGATAACCCGTCCTAAAATTCTTTGTTAATAATATTGGACCTTAAAATTTAAATAAATAAATTAATAATTTGAGAAATTGAATCCTAGTAAAAATTAATCTCTGATGTATTCTTTTTGAAAAGAAGCCAGAATGCTGGAAACGTGTCAATTAATGAAATAATGCCAAAGAAATATATTTTCCCTATGTAAAGGCCTTATAGGTCAATTCATTTAAAATAATTAATAAATCGAACTAAATACATATTGCATTCCAAGTCAAATTAAACTTTTTCCAAATCAAATTCGTCCTTTTACATTTCTGATTCAACCTTTCGTTCAAATTTCGTAAAAAGCACAATTTTGGTGAGTAGATTCTGATTAGGAAACATTTTTTAAGATATAGTTGTTCCATATTTTATCAAAGTATGATCCTTTTAGCGGATATTACAAGTCAAATATACAGGTAAAGAAATCTAGATAGTTACAGGATGTCCAAAATGCAATGCCTACCTACACTTGAATATGTGAAAATGGAAGGGATTTAGAGAGAATTTAGAGGATTTAAAGAGCATAATGCAATGTAAATATGTACATAGACAATACGTTGATATAATGTAATTTAGTAATATAGATATATGTATGTATGTGTGTGTGTGTGCGTGCGTGCGTGCGTGCGTGCGTGCGTGCGTGCGTGCGTGCGTGCGTGCGTGCGTACGTGCGTGTGTATAATGTAAGTATATAAGACAATGTAATGTATATATGTAATGTTTGTAATAACTATATGTAAGGTGTACATCGCCATAAAGCGGAACACCAATAAATAAATAAATAAAGAGAATTGTCACAGAGGCAGTCTTTCAGGGCTGGTCGATTTGTATTTAATGGCGCTCTGAGTTTTCAATAAAACTGCTCTTCAAAAACAGTTATGGGCCATTGAAGATTGGGGTGCACTCATTTCAATGACGTTTACGAAGGGGTTTCTTTTTTTCTTTCTTTTATTTTATTACCAATATATTTGTATGTGCAATTCAAACTCCATTTCCCAAAAAGTCAATATTTTATCAAATCAATCGTATGAGAGAAATGAACGATAAAATATTCTTAAAAAGGAAGCTTTTTGCGCCACTTGAAGCCTCTTCAGGAGCAACTTAACCCATTCAAGATGATGATGTTTTTACAAGTTCTCCAGGAGTGATTTTTTTCCTTTATATTGTTCTTTTTTATTAAAAAAAAAAAAAAAAAAAAAAAAAAAAAAAAAAAAAAAAAAAAAACATGTCAATCAGCCAAAAACTATGGAAATCAGCCAATTCGATCATTCCATCATTCTGAAGAGCGGATTGAGCACCATTAAATTTTTTTGTCTTGGACTTTACAGGTTTCATTAGTTAAAGAAAAATCATATTTCGACGATTAGTTTATTCAGAATAACTGATAATTTCACATTACTGTTATTGTGCACACGGTGTACAGGCCTTCTTATAGCCTCATAAATCAATTACACGCTCCGTCTCAAATGGGTTAAGTAAGTACATTTAATTTCAGCCTCAAATGACCTTCCGCAGGCAGTTCCCCGTCTAAACTAATAATGTAGGGGGGGGGGGATTTTTAAACCATGACACTATCGATTTTGATCAGCTGTTTTGTCTACGTCCACCATAGATTACACAGGTCTACAAAAATAATCTTTCTGAAATTTGATTTGATGGTTTTGGTCAATCTCTATGCTCCTTGGCGTGCTGAAGCCGAACATGAGGTCAGTCCCTCTCTATCACGTAAGGAAATTGTTCAATCTCAAGTAAGGGCACAGGTACTACCATTAAAACAAAACAGAATTGGCGAATAAGAGTTTTCATTTATTTCCATGATCTTTTAGTTATTTCAATGTTGTTTACTGTACAAAATACATAAATGTGTAGAAATAACAGCTTCAGAATTAACAGTGGCATATTTAGTTATTATTTTTATGAAAACGTATTTTTTTCTCTTGAAAATTTCTCCGTGTTCGTTTCCGGCTGTAGGACTCTTCAGATGACTCACGCTGCAGCATCCAACAATAGTCAGCCATCATGTTTACGTACCATTTGCCCTGATACCTACGTTCCATTTCCTGGATGTCCTGAAGGAACCTTTCCCCTTGTTCTTCACTTACTTCCCCTAAGTTTTCCGGAAAATAGTCCACATGCGAATGTAAGAAGTGACCCTTCAAACTCATGTTGCAACCTTGTAATTGAAATGCCTTCAACATGCGTTCCACGATACTTCTGTAGTTGGGATCCTTCACGTTACCAAGGAACTTCTCAACAACATCTTTAAAAGAATTCCAAGCTTCCTTCTCCTTCTCATTCATGGTCTGAGTGAAATGTGGATCTGTGAAAAGTTTTCGAGTATCTGGGCCTACAAAGATCCCCTCTTTTAGCTTTGCATCACTTAATCGTGGGAACTTGGAGCAGAAGTACTTAAAACATTCGCCTTCTTTATTGAGAGACTTTACGAATTGTTTTATCAGCCCTAGCTTTATGTGTAGAGGAGGTAGCAGGATTTTGTCAGAAGGAACCAAACTTCTCCTAATTACATTTTTTTGGCCTGGCGACAGAGCTCCTCGTGATGGCCAGTCTTTGTTGTTCCAATGGGAATTTCTGTCTCGGCTATCCCATAAACATAAAAAACAAGGGAACTTGGTGTACCCTGATTGCTGACGTAAGAGCATAGTAAGTACTTTCAAGTCTCCACATATCAACCAGTTATGCTCATTATAATGATTTTGTTCGAGAACTAATGACAAATTTTCGTATGTTTCTTTTAAATGTACCGAATGGCCAACTGGAACTGAAGCATAAGTATTGCCATTGTGCAACAAAACAGCCTTTAGACTTCGCTTTGATGAGTCTATGAATAGACGCCAATGAATCGGGTCATATTGTATACCAAATTGACCCATCAGACCAAGAATGTCTTTGCAATAAATAAGATTCTCATCCAGAGCAAAGTAAGGAACAAAAACTGCTTCACGGTGTCGATACCATGAAAAAGAAGTGCCTGGCTGTAATAAATATTTGTTTTTAAGACTGGAGCCAAGTAACTGAGCTGCATCTTTTGGAAGTCCAAGATCTCTCACTAAGTCGTTCAACTCCTGTTGAGAAATAAGCTGAGGTTCATCTTCTGAACTGCTTGCTTTGAACTCACTGTGTACTTCATCGCTCTCCGACATACAGTCTTCTCTAATAGCTTCCCTATCTGCCCAAGTCACGAGGGGGCTGAGGAACTGTCAATCCAGGACCGTGTGGTACCGGACGACTAGCAGATTCCACATTAGGGTAGTTAATGAGCTTATGATTTTTGGAATTATAGCCTTGAACATGACAATTACAAAAGTAACAGTCATTAACGTGTTTTTTTTGCTCCCTCCACATCATTGGGATAGCAAATCCGAAAGATTTTAACTCTCCTTTGTACCATAAGCGAAGTTTTTCTACGCAGCTATGGCATACTTTGTGAGGAGCCCACACTTTATCTTGATCTCCTATTCTCAAGCCAAAATATGCATAATATACATTTTTGACAAAACCTGTTATATTTCGTTGGTATTTCTTAACTGTGTACTCACCACATATAAAACAGAAGTAGTCTGGACTGGTAACACAACGACGATGAGACATTTTGTCTAAATGCACTTTCAACCCTTAAAATACGTTCTTAATCACTTTGACACAACTAAGAGACCTCAGTGAATGTGTTCACTTCAGTTGATACTACTGAACTGAGAGAATGAACAGAAATTTAGCTCCAAGTTCCTGATACAACAGGTTCAATCTCGTTTAGCTTCAGACGGTGACATCTGAGACCAAACAAGTACGTTCCTGTCTGAACAGGTCGTGCCTAGACACCCTCAGGCCTACAACATCTACTGAGGGAGTCATTTCCTACACCACCTAGTGAAAGATGTCTGTTTATAAAAAGAAAAATCGTTTGGAAAAAAAACAAACCTACTTCTTACCAAATTTATGTGTATAGCAGGTATATTATGTTCTATGGATTTGAAAAAAATCTGTACGTGATAGAGAAAAACGGACTTCATTCTCGGCCTCAGCACACCGAGAAACACAGAGATTAGCCAAAATCATCAAATCAAATTTTTGGTTGTAGACCTGTGTTATTAGTTTAGACCTGGCCCTGGACCTGGTTGCTCCTGAAGAGGCGTCAAGTGGTGCAAAACATGTAGAGCACGTAATAAATAAGCATGGATCCTTCCTATGGAGAGAGGGAGGAACCACGCTAAAAGAAATGAATAAGAAATTGAAGCTTTTATAATGCATGACCTTCTGCCAATTTAAAAAAAACATGGTTGAAAAAACGAGGCACAATCGTACTATATATATACGCACATACCCGCGCACATGCCCATGTATTTTCTAACCGTACCCTTCCTTTTAATTTGAATTAAATCATTTATATTATTGAGATTCTGCTGGGGGAAAAGTATAATTGTCACAATCATCCATGGTCAAAACGTTATCGTGTCTTTATCGTGTTTATCGTGTCCCTAGGCACATGTTGCTGAAGATGGCTGCTAAAGACCATGCAGATATGAGCAAAACATACATTACTCCAAAAACCTGATGGTTTCTCTTAGGCGAATCTTATCTATTTCTTGATGTCTTATCACATCAACGGCTAACTATCGGTATCGCATAATTTATCTTTTTGAAAAGAGGTCTGTAGCTCTAAGGAATCTCAATATGCTTTTTGGCACAATTCCAGCAATGTCTGTTTCATTTCGAGTGGCCCCGTAGGCTCTACAGTCCGTGAAAATGTGTTTGATGGAAAGATCTTTACCACATACTATACATTTAGGGCTAGATACCCGTTTGAATAAGTAAGCATGGGTAAAAGGGTTTAAACCCTCTTTCCAAAGTCAGGGGGGGAAGGGTTCAAAATCCCTTTCCGAAGCATAAATGAAGGGTTTAAAAACCATTTCCGAAAGGGTTTAGAAACCTATAAAGCTCTATAAAATATTCACAGTTAATTTGAGAGATGCATTATGAATTTGAGTAGAATAGACCGTTAGGAATGAATATTTCTTTGTTTGATGTTAACTACTAACAACGAAACGTAGTTTTTATCGCGCCGAAATCGGCTCGTCGATTCGCAAAGAAGTCTTAATTGCAATCAGCATTACATTTCATACCTTTTACATATTCATCGCCGTTAACAAGAGGTAATGGATTTGCTTTCGGGCCTGGTGTATCCTCCTGAATCCATAATGAAGGAGCTAATGTTCATTGAAAAGAAGAACAGGAGGAAGTCCGTCTGATCGAAGAAAGTGTCCCTAATCCAGAAAAGGTCCAAAGGCATTAAACTACGTTAAGGGCCGTTCGTCCCTCCTTCAAATTACATTGAATTTGTTAATGTCCTTCTTAAGCCTCGGCTTCCTTTAGGGTGTTAGAGATTGAATCCTTCCCCATCAAGCCCACCCATAGCGAAGAAGGGAAAGAAAAAGGCTGATGAAAAAGATAGCTTCCCCAAGTCATTAAGAAGTAATTTTATTCCCTTCTTCATCCTTCCAAAAAAATGAATAGAAGGAATGATTATCAATTAAACCACGATTGTTCTAAAGAGTTGACTTTGAAGCCCAATGAACTAAAATACTTCACCTTTTTTATCTACTCTGATAATATAAATTGCTTCTTCTTTTCTTCTAAATTATCTGACGTTAAGAAACTTTATTGACCATGAATATTCATTCGCAAGTTTCACCTAACTTGCACAGTTATTCTTTTAAGCCTTAAAACTGTTAAAGACCGCCCAGATGGCATTAAAAGAACATAGCATTCTACCTGAGATCAAAATTCAGCCCCGTCACAGGCCACAACGGTCGAGAGGGGTAGGCACTATAGAGGCAACTGTTTCTTACAATACTATGCTCAAGCCACCTGATTTTCCCTTTTCCAGGTACCCAATAGATTAAATAAAGACAGGTTGGGGTTAAGGACTGTCTGGGTCCCCCAATCCAACCCTGGAACTTGTTGGGTTTTGAAGTCAGGTCCTCAAAAACATTGGTCAAGTGCTACCTGATGATACAAGGTTCAGTATTTGTACGATTCTAATCAGAATGAAGACTCTTTGTTTTTAGCGCGGTTCCTCTCTCCCTCCACAGGGAGGAACCCCGCCTATAAAGGTGACCTCATCACGCAATTTGCCGACTAGAAAAATTTACGTTTCCGAACCCCTAGAGAACAAAAATAACGGCGGTTCAAATTTGAATATATATATATATATATATATATATATATATATATATATATATATATATATAGTCAGCGAATAATGGTCCAATTTTGAAGAAATTTGGTACAAAAATCGATCGTCTAATTTGAAAGGTCAAGTTCGTAACCAGCAGAATCCAATCCACCGGAACATGGTTTTTGGAGCGAAATGTTATAAAGGCTTCTTGGCCTAGGAAAACGAATGAAACCATTTTTAAGGCGATAGCTTTAACCGTTTTCGAGTGAGGTGGAAAAATAGTTGTTGAATCAAGTTTTTGGTTTGGTAATCAAGTTTTTATTTAGAATCATGGGATTTTACGTATAGGAGTAGACCCCTCCATAGGTAAATAAATTTGTTAACAAAAAAATGAGTTTATCTATATAGCGATCAATGCTCCTTATTATGTTACAAATTGCACCCTCCATATTGACCTAAATATATCTTTTGTCAGGATATAATGCCTAGCCGCTTCACATCAAGTGAATTAAATAAGCATCCTAATCCTATAGCCAATTCCATATCCAGCATCATTCATCCTTCCTCTCCTTCAAAACGCCTTAACAGGAAGTGGCCCCGGGATGTACTAAGGCAGTGAAGTGTCGTAAAGTGATAAGAAAAATTATTCGTGGGGTGAATGGAATTATAATTTTATAGATTGAGAGAGATATCGAGGGATATTTTCTCTCCTCATGATATCAATACCCACTTCTCATTCGACTCCAATCCTCCCTGCTAGTCACAGGCTGAAGTTGGATGGCGCAAGGCTGACAACTGGGGACACATTAAGCGAGGGCAAGTAACCAGTATCGAATTGCATAATACAATTGAATTGTAGATTGTAATATTTCTGAAAAAAAAATATATAGAAGAAAAAAAGATCTATGCAGCAACAATATTTTAATATTTTCTACGGATAAAATTGTTATGAAAACAATCAACGAAGAAGCAACAAATATGACTGCGCTAAACACATTGCGCAGACTGTACAAGTTCATCGGATCCGGCTGCCAATCAAATCACCCGAAACACTCTTCAATGAGTGCAATTGCTCCTTAAAATATTCTCCATATTTATGTAGAAATTATTGTAAGATACTGAGCAACATGAGTAACCACCAACTCCCAACGAAACGACTGCATTATGGATAGTTCATTATCTCCAATATAAGCCCTAACAGTCTATTTAGGGTTGCCTTCGATTCCAAACATCTTAGATAACACTAATCAAAGTTCTTCCAGACAAGAATAATAATTCTGTCGGCTAAAAAGGGGTTTGGATCGAAGGAGTTGATTGAAGGGCGAGGGTTAATACCAAGCCTCTCCGAGTATAGCCCTTATTTGACAAGGGAGAAGTCCCGAGAATCTACTATCTCACTCTTATTTCGGATCTCACTTTTCGCAGGATATGGCTTCTTCAATACTCCTCCCCTATTAACAAGGCTTGCTTCATTACTTTTTTCATGAGGTTCCTGTATATTAATCCCTTCCGGAGTCAGCGTCTTCCTTACAAAGCAATAGCTGTGGAGTCGCCATTAAATAGTAAAGGCATTCTTGCGAAGCTATAAACATACCCTTCCTACGAATCCCTTTAATCCAAATAGAAGGAATATGACACCTGCCTTAAGCCTTTCAGGTAGATAAATATTCTTTATTTCAACAACGAAATTGACAATTAACTGTTTTTTAAACTTTTTTCATCTCATTTAAATGGTTAAAATGGTTACAAACAGGAGCTACCAACAGACATAACTTAGCGCTATCCTCAGAAGGTGAGTAATCTACTGCATTCCTGAATAGTTTTCTTAAAATCTGCTATACATTTTTTAATTACCACTCACTGACCTATCATTGCCACTTGACAGAAAACATTGAAAATTTGCACGGACACTCCCTATAGGATGTGAATACTCGCCAAAAAATTGTTTTTTTTTTATATTCAACTGTTTAAGTATTTTTAGAGGGGTTTGAATTTTTAGTTGGTTTTAAAGAGAGCATACACACCGAGGCAGCATGCGCTGCTTGGACGATAACAGGTCTGCAGTTACCGTACTGCATCTATTTCATTATATTATTTCTATTTTCGGTTCATTTAAACTATGATGGCAGACCTTGAATTACAAGATATAAACTAAGTAAAGATGGAATGGTTGGGATTCGGCTAAATAAACCTCAATATGATTTTGTTTTAAAAAATCTATATTTCGGACGTTTCGGCTACTCATTGGTAGCCTTCGTCAGCTAAAATGACAAAAAAAGAAATTAATAAAGAAACAAAAAAAAGTTTATAATTGTGATAGGTAACAGAACTATAAATACAATTAACTTATAAAAGAACATATCGTCTTAAATTCATAGAATGAGTAGAATGAAAAAGTAAATAGGTACAATAATTGATTTTAATAGTAATTAGTAACATTAATTGATTTTACAAAGAAATAAGAAACTACATACCAATGACAAATATAGTAGCTAATAGTAACATTAATTAATTTTACAAAGAAATAAGATACTACATACCAATGGAAATGCCGAGCGGCAGAGGAAGACCAAGGTTGGCAATTAAGTAACCATTGTGAAAGTGTCTAAGGAAAAAGGAATCTACTGGGGTATATGTAACTGAAAACAGCAGGTGGTAGATAGATAACGAGTTATCTCTAGGTTTTTTGTTTCTTGACACCGCCCCACTGTCAAGAAACATTATACTTTGATTACTTATCAATTAAGGAATAACATTTTGTATGACGGGAACTGTGCTATAATAAACTGCACAAAATGACACAGTATCGTTAATTTTGATGATACATTATCTTCTATTATATAAAAATGAATCGCTAAATGTGTTGGTAAGCGCAAATCTCGAGAACAACTGAACCGATTTCGCTAATTCTTTTTTTATAATATTCCTAGAACTACGAGGATGGTTCTTACGGAGAGAAAAATTTAAAAAATTGCCTGAAAAAGTCTAAAAACAGCACTTTTCGGGTATTTTTCACTTCCTTAACGCAAATTCATTTTTAACTAAAAACATATGTTCTCAATTATAATATTTTTAACAGTTAACGTATTTGGTTATTTGTGTATAAGCAAAAAAATTTATTTATTTATTTAAATTTTAACGTCCATTTGTTATTAACTACGAATTTTAGGACGGGTTATCTATAGGTTACCACCCTTTTCTAGCCAGGATAGGGGTGATGCCTTTTCTTTTTTTCGAAAGAAAAGCCACCACCCCTAGTGGGAATCGAACCCACGACCTTTGGCACGGAGTGTTAAGTGCTCACGCCTTAACCCTCACGGCCATCGGGTCTCCCAAAAAAATTTAAATAAATAAGAACATGTAATCACTAGGTGGCATTAGGAATCACATGTTAATAATGCAATTTAAATTAATTTATATTTGCATTAACGAAGTAAAAAAGACTCCACTTTTCTATATTCCCATACAAAAGATTCGCAATAATACTTAAAGGTCAATTTGAACTTTAATACCATACCATAAAGTGTTAGTGGAGGGGTTCTGGGAAGGCAAAACAATTGAGTGACATTAGTATCGTATAAATATTAATGTCAATATTTGTCAATATTTATACGATGGTAACATTACTCAAAAACAAATTGACTATGGTAAAATTTAAATTGTCTGTGGTAAAATGTCACTTGAAATGTAAACATCTCTTTGCTGTGCATCTATAATATTACTAAATCTAAAAGCCGCAAATTTATATAAAATTACTAAAGTGTTGTGTGTTTGTGACTTACTAAATATTCCTTCTATAAGGCGGCGGACAAATTTAGGCAGAAGAATCCGAAATGCAACGCATCAAATTAATTATCAATCTAATCGTACTGCCCAGGAACGTGAAGATCGCAATGAACGTGAAAGAATTTGGTTAAGACAGACCCGTGAAGCGCGACATTCGACTAATAATGGTGCTAATAAAATAAGTTTGAATCGAGCTGCTGCGAATTGATTACAGTGCCTGCAGCTGTGTTGCTATTGGACATTTGAACTCAGTTTGACTATAAACAAATCCCAGGACTGTCATTAAGTGTTTTTGGTATTAATCTAGAAAACCCATGTTTCTCGCATGGTCAATTGCATGTTGTCTGTTCCCATGTTGGAAAACCATCTGCTCTGTTTATTTAGGCGTCAGGTAATGAAACAAAAAAGATCGTGTACCATTAAGTACTACAATAAAAGTGAAACTTAATTTAGAATAAGTAAAAATAAAATGAAATATAATAGGTAGGTATCATAATAAGAAATCTGATATTGTAATTTTGATTGTGATTTTTTAGTGACTATTAAACGAATTTTAGTGTTTTATAATTTTTATTTTTTGACATAATTTAATTGTCGACTTATTAAGTTTTTTTTTCTTTCTTTTTATCTTACTAGCTGTCCGGGTGTCCCAAATAGCAGAATAAGTATTAAAAAAATTAAAGAATTGACTGTTAGGTGGTACGAAGTTCGCCGGGTCAGCTAGTTTAACATAATAAAAAACTACTTCTCTGCCGTTTCGAAGCACGGGTATTCACCTAGTAAAATGAATATTTTTGATCTATTATGTCAGTAATCACTTCCTAGTTGGGTTGGTCGCCAGGGAAGTTAGACCATTACCCCCATGAAGGGGAGGCCTGCATGAGAAACATGTATTTGTAAATATTGTAAATAGTAATTTAAAAAGAAATGAATTTAAATTTTTATTACTTTTTATTTTGGTTATTTTTTTGGAAATAGTTTTTTTTGTTTGTATTGTTCCTCTTATGCAATAAAGGCTTTATTTATTTATTTATTTATTATGTCAGTAATGAACAGCTAACAATAAACAGCAGAAACCAGATACAGCGTCCTTTAGTGGTAGATGTAACAAACAATCCCCTATCAGGTTTGGCATCTTAATAAATTTGTCTATCAATATTGTTTCGGGTTGCCCACCCTAAAGGTATATTTGTTCTTTCACAATACGCGCTCGGACTTCACCAACGTTGGCTCCGTCTATATCAGCTTGTTGAACCACCCGGGCAAGTCGTCTGTGAATCGAGGAAATGCGTTCTCACACAGCGCATCTCAGGAAAAATAATTAAATCCTTACTTATTTCATTCATTTGGGTCAACATTTCCAGATAATGTACTTAGGGTAATAAAGGCTAAGCTACGTGCCTAAAGTAAGACCGCAGTGGCTTTTAGACCGTGACACTGAATTTATGTCAAGGGTGAAACTTACGGGAGGCCCTAAGTCCTTGCAAACTTAAACAACCTCAGGATGACTGTCAGCCTTTCCTATTTCTAAGTAACATGTCCTTTGGAATTATAATCTTCTTTAATCATGATCTCTATCTCAGTAATTAAACCGAAAGTATAAACATTTCTTGATTATTATTTAATATAATATTAGCGCGATGCTTAGCTAGCCCTTTCGTCATGTTTACCTAGTCAGACAATTGTAATCTTCATTAGTTTCAATAATACATGTATACAATCCTGGGCGAGGAGGATTTTGGCAGGTATATCTTCAGAACAACATTTACAACAATAATTGAGGTAGGTAAATCGAAAAATTCCAAGAATATTTTTTTAATATAAAAAAATGTCTGAACAATTACCATTTTTTATACTTATTTTGCTTGTAACCTTGAAATTATTTAGGCAGGAGACCTTCCCATGGCGTTAGAAGATTTTTAATGAAATTTTCTGAAATTATCCATTATTTAAAAAAGCTATAATATATTCCCGGCTTTGTCAAATAGCAACAAATATTTAAAAAAAAAAAAAGTTAAAAATTGATTTGTTATTTAATTTCATTTGGCAGCTTGAATTGCATTAAGAACCTTCATATTCCAGGAACATATTTTTGATTATATAATTAAAAAATCCATCAAATTTCTTTTAAATCGGTCTGATAGTTTTTGGCATAATAATTTTGCAATTTAGATATCATCGAAAAACTTATCATGTTTCAAATAGTTGCAAAACTCGCAAGAAATTATTTACATATTCGAAAGTGGGCGTTGGAGAGTGCAACGCCATAAAAAAAACAAAAAAAAAAAGAAGAAAGGAAAAAAAAGTTTTATTTATTAGATGGTGGCCCTGGTCCCTGCAGAGTGCGGCTAGTCGTTCCGCGGCGAAATCGGGGCACCGCGTGTGGGTGATCCCATCTCTATCGTGTGACTATCCCCCGGTACTATTCATTCTAAATACTAGTTACAAAGAATCCCAGGTGCTAATAACCTAGACGTTGAGTGCTTATTTAAAAAAAAAAAAAAAAAAGTGGATCCTGAGATACGGAATGTCAAAGTCCCATTAAGCGTATTTTTGGCTACTCTCCAGCCGTTTACTGTTTTCAACTTCGTTGAAAATTCGCTGAGAACACTTTTAACTTTATTACATTACCAGTAGATGTAATATAGGGTTTCTGGCGCAGTCTTCAAAATTCCCTATTTCCCCGAAAAAACCTGATCGTCGATTTTTGTAGGATTTTTCATTTTTATCTCAAACATCTAATTTTTTTAAAAAATATACATTTTCTAACATATTTCTTTAAAACCTAACAAATAAAAAAAAAATACATATTTTTAACATATTTCTTTAAAACGATACAAAATTGGGATCACCCCCAAAAAGTAAAAATATTATATAATTAATTTAATTATTATTTCCATTTGTTATACACGTTTAATCATCAATATCACTTTCAGATTTCTTAGATTTAGATCTATTTTCATTTTTATTTTCTCGGAAGTCAATAATATGAATTTTCTTCCCATCATTTAATTCTTTTAAACCGTCATAAACGAATAATAGTTTTTGTGAATTTAATTGTTGAATATCTTTTTTATTTAATTTGTCATTAAATCTATCTGGTAGATAAACTTGAAATTTATCTTCCTTATCTTTTAACGTAACAACTATACGTTTTCCAAATTTTGTAATAGTTTCTTTAAATTCTTTAATTGAATAAGATTGACCACATTCCAATTCTGTTAGTTTCTTTATTGGAGTATTTTGACATTGACCAACTCGTTGGATCTTTTTTAATACTTCCATTTATTACAAATAAAATTTATCAAATAAAATTAATCAATTTTATAAAAACCTTTATTACAATTATATTTTCGTACACTGAGAATGCTCTATATAAATCCACCATTGTTATCGAAGTGGGGCGGGGTATCTGAATGATATCACATATGGGCGGAGGTTCCGGTGGGTGTACTCGCTTGATTGCTGCTGCAGTCTGGTATTGATTTTTTGAACTACCAACAACTAACAACCTTTCTATTTGTTAATTTTCGACTGATTTCGAGAATTTCTTAAATATTAATTAATGAAAATAGATTAATCTGATAATTTAAAACTATTAACTAAATAACAAACAAATACTTGGATGGAATAAACAATCTAATAACAAGTAATAGACTATTAAAGTCGTAAGTTCTCGGTTTCATCATTCATACAGGATTCTAGTATATATACAACAGTCAATAGTATTTCAGACGTGGAAAAGTGAGAGAACCAAATGTATCTCATCACCGATGTACCGAGATGGCCATAGGTACACCGGAAACGATGTGACGCATGCGGTGATCTCATAGAGCATGCCATTTTCCTCAAAAATACCTCACGCTCACCTTACTTTGTAAAATCTAAAAAAAGTTACCAAGCCTGAAAAGTTGACAGACGGCTATAAACGCCTGATGGTCCGTGATGGGCTCAAGCAACTCAAAAATAACGAGTTGAACACTTCCAAAGGAAGTACAAAGGTAACTAAAGAACAAAGTAAGGTTGAAGCCAAAAGGAGAGAGGAAGGAGAATACGGGGTATTTTTGCACATTTTTAGAAAAAATTAAAAATAAAAAAATTAACCATTACTTTCAAAGTCTTGAGAGACATAAATAAATCTTAAATATTTGTCATTCTAAATTTCTATTAAATCATTCTTTATAAAATCATATTTCAACTTTTTCTCAGAAACAATAATCACATATATATTTGTACCACCAGGAACTACATTCTGAAAATCAACATTCAGAATAATATTATTTTTACTATTTGAAATATTAATTGGTCCTTTTCTAACATCTATTACATATAAAGGTCTATTTTTTATGAAATCATCAGGATCATAAAGCATATTCATATTTCCGATATAAGACCTTTTATAATCTTTATACATATCATATAATAATGAATAATTGTTCTCTTTAATATCTAAATTTAACATTTCTTCCGGATAATATGTTTCATTAATTTTAACTCTAATATTTCTAACATCAACATGGTCAAATTTAGAAGGATCTTTCTTTTGATCATTTCTTCTCGATGTTTGGAATCCTACAATTATGAATTTCGGTTTATCAATGTTCCTATAAATATTAGTTATATCAAAACTTAAATTTGATCCCATAATACCAGTTTTTTCAATACACTCCCAAGTTTTAAATACAAATTCTTGTGTTCCACCAAACTTGTCCATCTCATTAATTAATTCAATTTTTGAAGGTGTTGAATACTCTATGATAGGAACACGTAAATAAAAATCAGTTATTGTAATTTTACCTGTAGGTGCATAAGACTTTCCATCTGCTTGAAGTGATAGAAAAATCCCGTCATCATCAGTGTTTCTAAGAAATGTTATTAAAAATCCTCCTTTGTATATTGGTATGTTTATACCTCCAAAATATCCTAATCCTAAATCGTTTAAGGTTCCACAATAATTAAATTTTCCATATTTATGATCACATTTCACTGCACCATTCATTTTAGACAAAGTTTCATCTTGAGACAGTGATATCGTATGTTTTACAGTACTTATAATACCTGGATCTTCAATTCTATCAATTAATTTGTTATGTTTTTTCACTTCTATACTTCGAAATAAGAAAGGAATAAAATTATCTATTAATTTAGTTCCCGAATTCATACCATAGTGTTCACCATCTTTGGCATTGAACGAACCTGAAATAACAAACTGAAAATGGGAACTTAAAAAATTATCACCAACATCGATTAAGAATTCTATTCTCTGATTTTCTTTATTAAAATTCAATTCGGTATTATTCGATGGGAAAAAATGTTTAAATTGTTGTTTTTCTATATTAGGATTATATTTTGAATACATCTCCATTTATTAAGATAAAAAATCGTTATAATTTAAAAACTAGTTTATAATTATTAGACCCCGTCTCAGTGACGAGGTTTGAAAATTTAAAAAACATAATTTATTAATGAAGGTACAGTATCAACATTAAATCTATTTTTATAATATTTCGAAAATTCTTCATAATGTTCTTGTTTAAATTCATTTGATATATCAGTTCTTTCGAAAATTATTATCCAATTAACCAAATGTTTATATTTTATTAAAGTATCTGGAGAAAACTTTTGATAAAAAGACATAATGTTCCAATCAAATAATGAGTAATAAAACTCGATCTTTTGTTCATCGATTTTCTGATATCGCGAAATGATTTTCCAATCTATTTTATTTGAAAACATTCCTAATTCTTCTAATTTAAACGGATGGTATTGTGAAACAAGTTTCCAATTTAATTTATTCTGAAATACAATTAAAAATTCTGTTGTTAAACCAGGAAATGAAGATATTTCATCCCAATCATTATTTTGTGTTGTCTCCATTTATTAAGAAAAAAATCTTTTTAATTTTCAAAATTGTCACCACTTTAGGAAATAATACTATTCGGAAGGTAAAGCAATATAATGAAGTTCTCTTCGCAGTTCTGATACTTTTGTGTTTAATTCTTTTCTTATTATTTCT
Source organism: Gonocerus acuteangulatus (assembly GCA_946811695.1). NCBI lineage: Eukaryota > Metazoa > Arthropoda > Insecta > Hemiptera > Coreidae > Gonocerus > Gonocerus acuteangulatus. The sequence goes on along the minus strand of OX328124.1, from coordinate 35,474,534 downwards.
ATTTCTTTAAGAATACTTTCATTTAGTGATTTTTTATATTCTTCTTTCGCTATGTCTTTTTCCAGTTCTTCTATTTTATTGTTTAAATCTTTCATAAATTGTTCTACTTGTGGGTAATAACTATTATATAAAGTGTCAGAAAATATTTGAAGATGTATTTGTAACTCTTCTTCTTTCAAATATTCTTCCATTTTGTTCTTTATATCACTATCAACTTGTACTGGTATAACATCACTAATTAAATCCTGAGTGAGTTTTTTCATCTTTTCATCTAAATCTTCTTTAGTTGTATATTCAAATAATTTCTCATCGATGATCTCTTCAAATTCTTTTGTATCAGTTGTTCTTTTATCTCTTTTATTTTCATTAATTGCCCTCTCTATCATCGTTTTCACTTGTTTCATAATAACTACATCATTATTATCTCTTCCTTCTGAAACACTGACAAGTCTTTTTTTATTAAAACCAATATAACTTTTAGTAAATGTAAACAATGAACCGATAATTTCATCAACTTTTACTTTTAATTCATTCTTTAATTTATTATTAAAATCATTTTTTAAATCATTCTTTAATTTATTTTCATCATCTTTTAATTTTGTTTGGAATGTTGAGAATTCTGTTCTAAAAGAATTTGAAAGTTCATTTACAATATCACTTTTTAATTTCGTTTCATCAATATCGCCAGATTCCGGAAAAACAATTTGATTTCCTAAAACATCAAATTTTAAAATAACTCTTGAATAAGATTCCATTTCTTTCTATTTATTATATTTAAAATTTCATTAAAATCCATATCTTTAGAAAAGAATTTAAGAACTAACAAACATAAATGTCCACAAATAGGTGGATCATTAATTTCTTGAAGTCTGTCTTCATTATATATTAAATTATCTTTTCCCAAATATATAACTAATTCCTTTGATGGATGTAAGTTTCCATATGAATTAAAATAATATTTTTTATTTCCATTTTTATAATAAGAAACCCAGTGAGTACCATTTCCGAAAGAATTATCAATGTTTACAATTCCACACTCAATATTTCTAGGATGTTTCGGAAGTTCATCTTTCATAAAAACTCCTCTAAAATGTTTTATGTTTAACTTCTTAACGATATTCTCGATATCAAAATTAGATAAAGGAGTTATTTTTTTTTTTAACTGTTACAAGTTTTCCTCCCTGTTTCTTTTCCATTTCTTTATTATGTCTTGTTTGTTCTTCTATTAGTTTATCTTTATATCTTTTATCGATAACCGAGTTTGCAATAGAACTTGCTCCACTCGCTAAAGCAGCTAAAGCTCCTAATCCTGCAAAAATTAAAGGAAGTATTCCACCATCTTTTTCATTTTCTCTTAATTGTTTATATGTTAATTTAATTCTAGTTCCCTTTCCGTCTTTAGCATTTCTGTTAATCTTATCGATCTGTCTTTGAGTTAACAAAATTGAATTATTTCCTTTTTTTGTATCGATTGTAACATCAGTTTTCTTTTTTACAGCACCAATAATTTTAGATTTTTGACCTTCCGTTAGTGAAATTTTAAAAGGTTTATACTCACTCATTTTCTTTAATTTATAATGAATAAAAAAGAATATAAATTCTTTCTACTGGGAAATTTTTGCAGGATTTAAAAATGTTCGTTTCTAATAAATGGAGGGGATTCTAAATATTCTGAACAACAAACTTAACTATAATAATAAAGAAATATTTATGATTTTAGATGAAAATAACGATCCTTGGTTTAAAGCTAGAGATATTGCTGAATTATTAGAGTATAAAAAAATAACCAAAGCATATAATCTTGTTGATGAAGAACATAAAACAAATCTAAATCTTATTTTAGAAGGGTGCTCCTTAGAAGAGCACCCTTCAAATATGCAAGCACATACTATTTTTATTAACGAATTAGGTTTATATTCTTTGATTATGAAATCGAAATTACCTCAAGCAAAAGAATTTCAAAAATGGGTTTACAATGTTATCAAAACAATTAGAAAAACAGGGGAGTATAAATTGAAGGAAGAATTATACAGTAAAGACAAAATTATAAAAAAGAAAGATGAAAAAATTGAAAATTTAAATAATAAAATAACAAATATCAAATCTGATGTTGTACCTAAAACTAAAGATGAAAAATTAAGACATTTTTTCCTATTATTTAAGTTAAACGACTATGAATGTGAATATAGTTATTATGTTATAAGATGTCAAAAAGTATATTTAAAAAGAGCTGTTGATAAAATAGTTTTAGAACATCAAGATTGTGAGGAGATAATAAAATTCTATGATCCAAATAGTGTTAATTTATATTCTAGAATAAAAGAAAAATTAAAAAATGATTTAGAATTTCATGGTAATTATTTTAGAATAAATAATGAAGAATTTAGTGAGGAATATCTAATTATAAAAATAGAGGAATTACACAGTGAAAAAGAAATTTAATTCACAACATTTTTTTTATTTATCCAAGTATTATGTGAATTATCAAAACCTAACCATTTGACATAAACTTTATCCCCTTTTCTTTTTAAAACCTTTTCAACAAGATAATCATGTGGATATTTGGTTTTCATTAATTCTTCTTTATAAAATCTACCTTCGATTTCTTCTTCCTTCAAATCTTTTAATTTATAAGTAATAGGAATGGAATTTATTATTTTATTTATTTTGAAAACTTCAGTAGACCAGTTAGGTGTATATCCTTTTTCAAATATTCCTTTATATTTACTTATCCTTACATAATCGTTTAATTTAAATTTCGGTTTTTCATTTTTAACATTGTTATCATTATAAATATTCATTAATACTTCTTCTTCATTTTTCTTATTAACTTCTATAGGTTTCATTTTTATAGTTCTATGATAGGAATTATTATATGTTTTAATCAAATCATCTAAAATATCTATCCATTTATAATTTCCTCTCTTAGAAAATTCTTTCCACATTTTTTCTTTTAATGTTCTATTAAATCTTTCTACTATAGCAGATTTTATTTCACTATAACTAGAATAATGATTGATATTATATTCTTTCATTAAATTCTGAAATTCTTTATTATAAAATTCTTTTCCGTTATCCGTTTGTAAATTTTTTGGTTTATTTTTATCGTTCAATATACTTTTTAATGCTTCAGTCACTAATTTACCAGTTTTATCTTTAACAGGAATTGCCCAAGAAACTTTAGAAAATGTATCTATTACAGTTAAAATATATTTAAATCCTTTATTAATTTTTGATATTCCTTTTAAACTTCCAGTATTCATCTCAACTAAATCAGATTGCCACAGGTCATTTATTCCTCGAGTTATAATTTTTGTTCTTTCAAAATTTCTTCTAACCGGTTTATGAATTTCTTCAATTATTCCTTCTTTTACACTCATTTCTTTTTCATTTTTTGACCTAAAAAAGTATTCTTTTTACTTCCACAAATTTTACAAATTCCTTTACCCATGAGTTTTCCATTTTTAGAAGTTTCTTCATGATAATTCTTACTTTCTGTTTGTTTTTTACACTTTACACAATATATAAGTACCATTTATTATAGGATAAAATCTAGTCTTTAAAATAGATAAATTTCTCTAGTTTATGGATATACTTTCCATTGTTTAATTTATTATATGTATTTATCGATAGAAAACCATAATCATCCCCCCAACAATCATTACAAATTTTTTTAAAAATATCAAAGGATGAAAAATCACTTCCAGCAAAATCTTTATATATCATTTCAGTGTAATGAAGAGATTGTTTAAAAGAACAAATAAAATTAACATTATTTCTAATAAACTTTCTATCAACTTTACTATAACATTGACTTAAATAAATACAAGAAATATTTTTATGTCTACCTCTAACAAAATATTCATTAATTTTTTCATGATTTTCAAATATAATATCATCAAAGATAACTAAACTATTCGGTTCACAAGTATCTACATTTTCCATTTCTTCAATATCATTATAAAAACACCCTACATCCTCTCCTATTTTATTTCCAATATCACTAAACAACTCAATCATTTCTTGATAAATATCTTGATCTAAAGATTTACTACATACATATAATTTAGAATAATCTAACCAATCTCCATAAATAAAATTTGTTAATAAAGTTGTTTTTCCAGAACCACTACTACCGATAATTATACATCTTAATGGTAATGGAAAAGGTTTATTGTTAGTCTTATTTTTATCTTCGTGGTAAATTTTTATACGATACTTTTTTTCCATTATAAATAGAGTAATTTATATAAGATGAAATTGTTAAAAATAACTGGTAAAACTTCTGAGTTGACTTTGAAATTAGCACATCCAATATTTCTAGACGAAAATATAAATTATAAAATAGGTCTTGTTGGTTTTTATTCGGATAATAACATTCCTAACATACAAAAAGATTCATTCATTTCATTCGATATTAATAAATCAAGAAAACATATTAAAATTGAAAAAGGATTTTGGAGTTTAAAAGAAATCGATAATCTAATAAAGAAAGAACTTGTAAACGAAAAGTTCTATATAAAAAGTAATAATGATGGAAAGGTAAAAATGTTTTCACCGTATCCATTTGATCTGGACGTAAATCTTAAAAACATTTTTGGTTTCGAAATACCAACTAAAAATGAAATTTCAACAGATTATGCAAGTAACACAGTACATGTTGGAAAATTCAGACCTAAATTAAGACCTTTTGATGTTATCGAAATTCATTGTAATTTAGTTGAATCTAGTTTAGTGAGTCATTCTTCTAATGAACACATACATGAAGAAACTGATTTAGTATATAGTTTTTTCCCGAATGTTCCTTTTGAATCAAAGATTTCAGAAAAACCCTTAGAAATTGTTTATGTTCCAATTAGAAACGATATTCATAAAATTCAAAAAATAAATGTAACTATTAGGAATGAAAGACATGAATTATTAAATAATGAAAATGTTAATAATATTATATATTTAAGTCTGATTCATGACAAATAAACTTAACGAAATGTTAAACTTAGTTAAATCTAGTTAAACCGTTCTGAACTTTTTAATATAATAAATGGATCCAAAACAAACTATTAAGATAAGAGATAGATTAATTAAAAAATTTGAACATGCCAGAAAACAAAGAATACTTGAAGAAGATTTAAAAGGTAAAGAATATTTACCGATAACGAGTGCAATCAATAAACTTGATAATACTTTTAATGAAAAGATTTCTCAAGTCGACAAGAGTATAAAAAATGTGTTAGAACAAAATAAAACATTAATTACAGATCTTGTACCGTTTACAAGAAACATAGCAGATATGGAAATTCCACCTTCGGGAGAAGAAACATCTTTTGAACGAGAATTATACGATAAAGATACACCACTTGCAAAAAGTACACCTTTTTCAAAAGAGAAAAAGAAAGTTACATTTGTTCCAATGGAAAAAGTTTCAGAAGACGAGTCGGATTTAAGTGAAGACAGTTTAAATGAATCAGATACTCCATTGAATATTTCATCATCTGTTATCGGTCAAATAATTGGTCCTCTTGGAGCAACATATTTACCAAAACTAACTGATAAACATTATGGAATTACTTACGATGAAAAAAAATTATTTTTTAAAATCGGAAAGAATAAAGTTAATATAGATGGAAATGATTTAATTATTGATGGAAAAAAATATATTGGAACAAAAGGATTATGGGTTCTCTTAACACAAAATTATGAAAACTTATTTGATAATAAAGGTGAAAAATTATATTCACCAGAAGAATTTAATACCTATAAAGAAATTTTAATTAATAGTGAGGTTTTATATAACAAAAATAACTCGTCAACAAATAGACCAAAAGCTCCACAATCAAAAAAATATAAAAATTTATTAAAACCTATATACGAAGAATTAAAGACAATTCCGGTTACCGGAAGAGGAATAGTTAATTATAATGAACATTCTGTTATGTATATACAAAATTTGAATGAATTGATTTCAAGATTGAATTTAATATATGCTTCAGAATTGGCTGGAGATAATAATTTTCATAATGAAAAAGTCGGTATTATCAGATTTTTAACAAATCTTTTAGAAAAACATATTGATGATCGAAAAGGAACTGAATATTTAATAAGATTAGTGAATGCTCTTCCACATAAAATAATTAAGGATGAAACTATAGGATCTGGATTGTTTAATAAAATATTAAGTGGATTACCATTTGAATTACATTATCCGGGTTATAACTATTTAGGTCCAGGTACTAAATTAAATGAAAGATTGGAAAGAGGTGATAAACCAATTAATAAATTAGATGAAGCTGCAAAAGAACATGATATATCTTATAGAGATCATAAAGAAGTATCAGATAGACATATCGCAGACAAAATTTTAGAAAATAAAGCATGGGAAAGAGTTATTTCGAGTGATGCTGATATAGGAGAAAGAACTGCGGCATATTTGACAACGAATGCAATGAAAATTAAAAGACATTTAGGAATGGGTTTGATACATTCAGAATTTGATATATTTCAGTAGAAACAATTTATATTAACTTTTTATCAACCTGCAAAAATTTCAAAGGGGTCGGAAATCACGACCCCCTTGTTTTGAAGAATTTGAATATAAATATAGAATTTTTTAAAACTATAAATGAAGAAGGTAAGATTTAATGATCTTGTAACTATTTATGAAATACCTTATGAATGTAGAATTAATTTTAATTTAATCAATAATCAGAGGTTTAAAATGAGAATATTTGAGTTTGAAAAGATATTTAACAAAATATTTCGATGATAAATTTTATATTGATAAAAATTATTTCTAAATAAATGGAAGACCTGAAAAATAAGACAGTTAAAGATTTACAAAAAATATGTAAAGAAAATAAATATCAGGGTTATTCTAAACTGAGAAAACAATCATTAATTGATTTAATATTAGAAAAATCTAAAACTAAAGAAAAATTAAGTGATAAAAAAATAGTTGAATTAAGACGTTTGGGAAGTCAGTATAAAATAAAAAATTATTATAACATGAAGAAATCTGTTTTAATTAAGTTATTAGAAGAAAAAGAATCTATGGAAGAATTTAAATTACCTCCACATTACGAAGACGAATTTGAATTAACTTCAGTTTATGGAGACGATTTAAAAAATTCAGATACAGAAGGAAACTTTATAGATGAAAATTTGGATCATGGAGAAATGGAAATGTGTAGTATATGTGGAAGGTATAGTGTATTAAATAATAATTGTTATAATTGTGTAACAGACATTAAAATAGGTAAATATAATCGTAAATCGTATAGAATAAATAGATTTCGTAAAAAATTGAATAATTTAATAGAAAATGTTAATGATAAGGTTGAAATTGAAAAAATATTTGAAACTTTTATTAATAATTATAGAGGTAAATATATACCTTATAAATATTTAGTAAAAAAGATTGCAGATTATTTAAAAGTAGGAAATAATATTGAAATTAAGGAAACTAAGAGAATGGTGAAAATATGGAATAACTTTGAATATAAATTAATCTATTAGAGAGTATATTTTAAAACAAATGATGATGTAAAATTTTGTAAGATCTAAAAAAGTTCGTTCCTAATAAATGGAGGAATTAGAACCTTTCGAATTTTGTCAGATCTGTTGTAAACAATCGGTATTAGATAATCGTTGTTATAGTTGTTATCCACCAACAAGAAATCCTCATAATAATTTTAAATATAGACAGAGATATTTTCATGAACATTTATTACAGTTAATAGATGAACCTGAAGATAGAATTAAAATTGAAGAAGTGTTTGAAGTTTTTAATGAAAATTATAAACGAAAAGCCCTACCATATAAATTTTTTATTGCAAAAATTGCAGATCTATTAGAAATTAAACATAATGTTCGAATAAGAAAATCTAAAAGAAATGAAGAATTGTGGAATGAATTTTTAGAGATGAAACCATTTGAGATAATTGAAAAGAAAAACCAATTTAGAGGATATATTTTGAATCAGTTTAAAAAAATGTATTAATTTCTAGGATGGAAAAATTTGCAGGATTTAAAAAGTTCATTTCTAATAAATGGAGAACCAACTGAGAAGTCAAACTCTCAAAAACCTTCGAGATTACTGTAAATCTCACAATATTAAAGGATATTTTAAATATAATAAGAAAGATGATCTTATAAATCATATTATTGATGAAATAGAGAAAAAGAAATTTATAAATGAATTCAATTTTGATTCTAGTTTGTTTTCTAGACCAAAACCTGATAAAAACTTTGAATTATGGACGATGAAACAATTACAAGATTATTGTAGATCACGTAATATTAAAGGATTTTCAAAATTAAAGAATAAATCTGATCTTATTAAGTTGATCACTAATGATGAAAAAAGAAAGAAAAACCGAAAGAGATTAATAAATGAATCCATTAAAAAATCGATAAATCAATCCAAAAAAACATCAATAAATGAATTCAATTTCCATCCAAGTTTATTTTCAAAACCTAAACCTCCTAGGGAAAAACAAATCAAATGTGATGATTGTAATAAATATTATAAAAAATCATATAAAGAGAAACATATTGAATCTTTAGCACACAAGAAAGTAAACATTAATGATGAACAAGAAATTCAGGAAATTGAAACAGCTTATGAATCAAGATTAAAAACCTATATAGTTAGGAATATGGAAGGATTTTTTCATCCGAGAGAATTCTTGGAAGATAAAAGAAATATAATAATCGATAAGATAACTGAAAATGTAAAAAATATGGATTTGAAAGTTAATCTTAAATTTTTCCTTACCTTTAAAAAAAGGGGGGGAGAAAAATGGTTTGGTGGAGCACACTATTTTCTGGAAGAATTTTCATTTAAAACTAAAAATGAAATCATATTACAATCTTCAGATCTAAATACATTTTATGATAGTGCTATTGAGAAATTGATAAAAGAAATGGATGATTTTGAAAAAAATGGTTCAGGATGGGAGTTAGTAAGTATTGATTATTTAGAACTTCGAATCAATAAATATAATCCATTGAGAGGTTCTTCATATATCGATTTACCAGAAAAAATAAAATCTAAAAAAGCAATTATTAATGTAAAAAATAATGATAATAAATGTTTTATGTGGTCAGTTCTATCAGCATTACATCCAGTAGACAAGGATCCTCAAAGAGTTACAAAATATGAAATGTATAAAGATGAATTAAATTTTGATGGAATCAACTTCCCAGTTTCCTTTAAAGATATTAGTAAATTTGAAAAACAAAACGATATATCTATAAATGTATATGGGTATGAAGAATCTGTTCATCCTTTAAGAATTACAAAACATAAATTAGATAAACATGTAAATTTATTTTATATTAAAGATAATGAAAATGATCATTACTGTTGGATTAAAGATCTTTCTCGATTGATCAAAACACAACTAACAAATATGAAAGTAAAAATTTATCCATGTGAAAGATGTTTAAGATATTATTATTCAGCTGAAAAATTAGAAAAACATGAACTTGATTGTAAAACTAAAACAGCGGTAAAAATTGAAATGCCGAAAAAAGGTGAATATTTAAGTTTCAAAAATTATAACAGATCGTTAAGAGTTCCTTTCGTAATATATGCAGATTTTGAATGTTTAACTAAAAAAATTGATAATTGTCAACCTGATTCATCAGGTTCTTATACTATGAAATATCAAAAACATGAACCGAATAGTTTTTGTTATTATATAAAATATCAAAATTATGATTACAAACAACCTGTAGTATATAGAGGATCTGATTGTACTGATAAATTTGTAGAAATGATTCATGAGGAAGTTAAAAATATTCAAAAGATTTATGAAGAAATTAAACCGTTGGAAATGACTTTTGAAGAAGAAAAACATTTTCAGAAAACTGATATTTGTCATATATGTGAAAAGGATATAATAACATGGAATAATTATAAGAAATATGGGGAAAAACCTATTGGGATATTAGGAAAAAAGGTAAGAGATCATGATCATTTAACTGGAAAATATCGAGGTCCGGCTCATGAAATTTGTAATTTGAATTATAAAAATCCTTCATTTGTTCCAGTATTCATTCATAATTTATCTGGATATGATGCACATCTATTTGTTAAAGCGATGGGGAAATTTAAAGAAAATATTGAGGTAATTCCAAATACTGAAGAAAAATATATTTCATTCACACAGAAAGTTGATAAATTAGAAATTAGATTTGTTGATTCATTCAGATTTATGGCTTCGAGTTTAGATTCATTATCTACGAACTTAAGAAAAATTCCTGAAGAAATGAAAGGTAAAAAGTTAGAAGAATATAAATTCTTGAAATCTATGTTTAGAGAAACCAGTAAATATTATAAAGATGAAAAATTAGATTTGATTACGAGAAAAGGTGTGTATCCTTATGATTACATGGATTCAGAAGAAAAATTTGAAGAGTCAAAATTACCTTCAATCGAAGAATTTTATAGTAAATTGAATGATTGTGATATTTCTGAAAACGATTATAAACATGCAAAAAAGGTATGGAAAACATTTGAAATTAGAAATTTAGGAGAGTATTCAGATTTATATGTTAAATCAGATGTTTTAATATTGTCTGATATATTTGAAAATTTTAGAGATGTCTGTTTAAAAACTTATAAACTTGATCCAGCTTGGTATTTTACAGCTCCAGGATTATCTTGGGATGCGATGTTAAAAACGACAGAAATCGAGTTGGAATTATTAAATGATTATGATATGATTTTGATGTTGGAAAAAGGAACTCGTGGTGGAATATCTCAATGTTGTAATAGATATTCTAAAGCAAATAATAAATATATGAAAAAATATGATAAAAATCTACCATCTAGTTATTTAATGTATTTAGATGCAAATAATTTATATGGTTGGGCGATGAGTCAATATTTACCTTATGGAGGATTTAAATGGATAAAACCAGAAGAAATGGAAAATTTAGATGATGATTCAGAGAAAGGTTATATACTAGAAGTTGATCTTGAATATCCAAAAGAGTTACATGATGATCATTCTGATTTACCTCTAGCTCCAGAAAATGGAATACCAGGTAATTCAAAACATGTAAAATTATTAACGACATTATTTGATAAAGAAAAATATGTGATTCATTACAGAAATTTAAAACAATGTTTGGATATGGGATTAAAGCTAAAAAAAGTTCATAGGGTATTAGAATTTAAACAATCGAATTGGTTACAAAAATATATTGATCTCAATACGAAAATGAGAACTAGAGCTGTAAATGATTTTGAAAAAGATTTCTATAAACTAATGAATAATTCAGTGTTTGGAAAAACTATGGAAAATATAAGAAAACGAATTGATGTGAAATTGTGTAATAATTATGGGAAAGTTGAGAAATTAATATCAAAACCAAATTTTAAAGGAAGAACAATATTTGATGAAAATCTATCAGCAATTCATATGAACAAAACAAAAGTTAAATTTAATAAACCGATTTATGTAGGAATGAGTATTCTAGATTTATCGAAACATTTAATGTATGATTTTCATTACAATACTATGAAACGGAAATATGGAAATGATCTTAAATTAATGTACATGGATACAGACAGTCTTATATATAATATTAAAACAGACGATTTTTATGAAGACATGAAAAAAATGATTGATCTGTTCGATACTTCAGATTTTCCTGTTGATAACAGATTCAATATACCTAGAGTAAATAAGAAAGTATTAGGTAAAATGAAAGATGAAAATAATGGAGTTATTATGACAGAATTTATTGGATTAAGATCTAAAATGTATTCTCATAAAAATGAGATATCTATTTGTAAGAAATCAAAAGGTATTAAGAAATGTGTTGTAAATAAGAAAATATCATTTGAAGATTATAAAGATTGTTTATTCAATAAAAGAGTTCATTATAGAACAATGAATCAAATCAGGAGTTATAAACATGAGATATATTCAATTCAAGTTAATAAAAAAGCTTTATCACCAGATGATGATAAACGTTATATTTTAGAAGATGGAATCCATACTAGAGCATTAGGACATTATAAAAATATTTAAATAAATTTTCATTTCTAATAAATGGAAGTATTAAAAAAGATCCAACGAGTTGGTCAATGTCAAAATACTCCAATAAAGAAACTAACAGAATTGGAATGTGGTCAATCTTATTCAATTAAAGAATTTAAAGAAACTATTACAAAATTTGGAAAACGTATAGTTGTTACGTTAAAAGATAAGGAAGATAAATTTCAAGTTTATCTACCAGATAGATTTAATGACAAATTAAATAAAAAAGATATTCAACAATTAAATTCACAAAAACTATTATTCGTTTATGACGGTTTAAAAGAATTAAATGATGGGAAGAAAATTCATATTATTGACTTCCGAGAAAATAAAAATGAAAATAGATCTAAATCTAAGAAATCTGAAAGTGATATTGATGATTAAACGTGTATAACAAATGGAAATAATAATTAAATTAATTATATAATATTTTTACTTTTTGGGGGTGATCCCAATTTTGTATCGTTTTAAAGAAATATGTTAAAAATATGTATTTTTTTTTTATTTGTTAGGTTTTAAAGAAATATGTTAGAAAATGTATATTTTTTAAAAAAATTAGATGTTTGAGATAAAAATGAAAAATCCTACAAAAATCGACGATCAGGTTTTTTCGGGGAAATAGGGAATTTTGAAGACTGCGCCAGAAACCCTATATTACATCTACTATTACCAGTTCGTGAAGACGTTCAAATTAACCGATTTTCAATCGGCAGAATGTTTTGAAAAGCCAGAGTGCACTAGTGTTTGCGCACTACCTAACTATATCCGATTTTAATAACATTTAAGAGATAATACGTTGTTTCAAACAAAAGGTCAATCGACGCTCCTAAGGAGCAAAATCCAATTACCAAAACACTGTTTTTGGCAAAATTCACGGGAAGATTACGGTTAGCGCAAACGGTTTTGAGTGAATAGGCATCAGCAGATGTAGAAAATCAAGTAAATCCATTTTCAAGGCGACATGTTTGACACTTTTCATGAATGGCTTCCTTGAAGCCTCTTTTCAGAATCCAGTAATAACATATAATTGTTCGCAATTCAAAGGTATAATCTCTTCTTTATATCCAAGTGAACGTATAATTCCCTTAAAATCCAAAGGAGTTACAATTCTCTTAAAATCCAAGAGATAAGAAAATTATTAATCCTTGCTTGTTGAACAAATATTAACACAAATGTTTAGGGAAGGGAAGAGGCTTTAGAACTCTCCGCCTCTTTAGAACAGAATATAATCTTCTCCTCTTTTGATGGCCCGAAAAGCAAAATTTATCCAAAAGTAAATATCGGGAAGAAAACTGGAGAAGCGAGATATTTAATGAAATGGGACATTGCCCAAAGTTAGGCATAAAGAATAATTTTATTCCAAGCACAAGATGTCCCTTTAATAAGCCCTGACGTTTTTCGGATAATATTCGACCTAAACATTTTCTTCTGCCTCTTGAATGAATGAATGAATGAAAAAAAAACTTTATTCTGGGACTTCGTCCCATAAGAATAAAAATAAGTACAAAATAAACAATAAACAAATTTAACCTAAAAATATAAATATGAATAAAGAAAAACAAAAGTATAAAAGAACAAAACAAAAAAAGCAACTAATACAAATATTATATGTGAAGCCTTAAATAATAAAATGAAATATAAGTAAATATGTACATTCATTGGAATGGGGCAATGATGATACAATGATCAGAGGGGGATGGGAATAAAATTAAAGAGTTTAAATAAACAAATAAATATTAAAAAGTTGAATAAATATTAAAGGAATGGGGGCTATAAAAAGATATAAACTAGGAAAATGCATAAACACGAGAAAAAAACAGCAATATAATTTACAAAGGTAATCAGGTCTTCCTGGTGGTGAAATTTTAAGAAGCGTCTTCCTGGGAGGATAGGAGAAAAGCAAAGAGGCGGGATTTAAAGACAGGTAAGGAAGGAGAGTGTCGAATGGAAAGAGGGATAGAGTTCCAGAAGGAGGAGGCTCGGGAGATGAAGGAACGGTCGAAGAAGGCTGTTTTATGAGTGGGAGGATAGAGATCGGAGGGACGGGAGCGGGTACCACGGGAATGGACAGCCGATTTAAACTGCAGGAGGTTGTAAATATAGGAAGGAGATTTGGAAGAAATGGTTTGGTAAAGGAAGGAACCTAGAAAATATTGTCGTCAAATTGATGGAAATAGCCACTTCAACTCGGAATACCGGTGTGAAATATGGGCATCCCTGGGGGTATCGAGGATAAATCTGAGAAAACTGTTCATTAATCGCTTAAGACGAACCTCAAGCTCCCCAGTGAGCCCTCCATAAACCAGGCAACCATAGTCGAAGTGGGGGAACACTAGAGAAGATACAAGAAGCTGACGTGTAGGAGTAGGGAGGAGGTGACGGGAACGGTTAAATAGTTTAAGGGTGGCTATGGAGCGACGAGTGATTAGGGATAAGTGATTTTTCCAGGATAGGTTTTGATCGAAAACAAGGCCCAGGTTCTTGGCAGTGGAAACATATTGAATAGGACTGGAGTCAATGGTGAAGGAAGGGAGGATAGGGGGGAGAGATTTCAAGAGGGGAGCTGAGCCTATCACTATCGCTTTGGACTTTTCAGCATTCATCAATAATTTGTTGGTCTTGGCCCAAGCTGTGATCCTGTCCAAGTCTTCCTGAATTTTTCCTGCTGCTTCTAATAGCTCAGAGGGGGGGAAGGAAAGGTAGATTTGGGAATCATCGGCATACATGTGGAAGTTGCAAAATAGGATAGAGGATGGGAGATCATTTATGTAGGCTGCAAACAGTGTTGGGGATAGAGAGGATCCCTGTGCGACACCTCGGTCTAGTGTAAGGGAGGAGGATTGGGGTTTGTTTGGAATGGCTACTGATTGGGAGCGGTTAGAAATGAAGGATTGAAACCAGGTCAGAGCACTGTTAGAGAAAGAAAAAGATTGGAGTTTTGAAAGGAGTATGTCATGGTCAATGGTATCGAACGCTTTACTGAAATCTAGGAGTATAAGGATGGAAATTCTTTTGAGATCAATAGCGGATTGGAGGTCGTGCGTAATTTTTAGAAGTGCGGATTGGGTGGAGTAACCTGGACGAAAGCCAGATTGGTGGGAGTTTAAGCGGGGTTGTAGAAAGACGGATATTTGGGATTGTACGAGGCGTTCAAGTGGTTTAGAAAGATTGGAAAGGATAGAAATAGGACGGAAGTCGGTGGGAACAATTGGATTGGAAATTTTGTTTAAGGGATGAACAATTGCTTTCTTCCATGATGTGGGAAAGACGGAGTTTTGCAAAGAATAATTGTATATGTGGAGTAGGTGGGGTAGGATAACAGGAGGGGAAAGTTTAATAAGCTCCACGGGTATACTGTCCGAACCTTTGGACTTAGAATGTGATTTCATGACAGCTTTGAGGAGTTCTGAAGGAGATATATCTAAGAAATAAAAATTATCAGAGTTAAAGGTATTAGAAGGAACAAAGGGCGTGGAAGGAGTAGTTGAGGAGGAGACGGCACTGAAATGGTTATTCAGCTCGTCGGGTGTAACATGGATGGGAATAACTCTTCATGTTATTAGTGCCCCATCAGCCAATCAAGAAATTCCTCTGGTTCGGGTATCTGGTCAATAGCTCCTCGCAAAATATTAGGAATAAGGCCTGAGATTTAAACTTTATTACCAATGAGGTTAGTATGCCTGGCTCAGAATGATGCGAAACTAGAAGGTTTTATGTCTAACAATCTGTTGGTTTTCTTCAACACATTACATAGATTACAAATATTATTTATCATTATTTAAACTATCGAAGATGAAAATCGGAGCAAACTAGCGAACGAACGAAGTCGATACATTGACGAAGTAATATAATAAAAAATGGCCTTCCATACTTTATTTAGGGCATTGGCGGTTATTCTAAAGGGGTTAGAGTTCCGACATTTGGGACAAGCCGTATCGTCCACAATCCAAGAGCAAAGCTAATCAGAAAAACGAGATTTTTCATATTCAATGGTTTTACATAGTGGGGACGATATCAACTATGGTTCGATTTCTAACAGAAACAAAGTAAATTCAAATTTTGCATATTTTTGTGTCGATCATGGTTTTTTTATGAATAAGTAGTGATTACTGAAAACCCGTTTATGGTAAATAAAATCCAATCAAACCAAGGTTTGTAATGTTACTATGTTCGTTTTAAATGGGATCCAGGGCGGTTCCATAAACCAAATTCAGGCTATTCATAAAATCGTTATTTTTCGGGAATTTTTTACTCTGTCCCCTGAAGGTTTCAAACTTCCCTACTTTCAGGAAAACTTATCCGTTTAGTAGCCTTTAATTACATACCTAATAAGAATTTGACGGTTGATTGGTTATTAAGGGTGAAATGTCTTTTCATAATTGAAAAAATGTGAAGAAAAAATATTTTTCTTCCAAAACAAGTAAGTTTTTTCTTCATTTGATTTTCGGGGCCTTATCTTGGTATTCTAATCCTAACAATGAATTAGGGATTATCCTCAACCACAAGAGAACACTGGCTAAATAGTTTGAATCAGTCAATGTCCTGTCTAAAGTACCTAATGCTTCCTCCCCTCTCCATTATTCGTAAAAAACCATGATCGACAAAAAAAATACGATATTTGAATTTAATCTTTTTCTGTTGGGAATTTAGCCATAATTTATATGAACTAATTTGTTGCACTTGAGATCTACTATCACCTCCTGGAAAGTTGATACTTTTATCCGTTACACCCTGTATATCCCAGGGCCACCACATCTCAAAGCCGGGCCCGGGACCAGATCACGGGCCCCCACTTCGCAGAGCCAGACTGAAAATACTAGTACTTTGCTATAGGACTTTGGACATTTTAAAATTATTTTCATCTTGAGTTTTGAGCGAAATGAGAATAAAAGCCGACAATCGGTGTAGCAAAGGTCACTTTCGGTACTTGTAGTTTTAATATGACTCCTAATGAAATATAGTATTCTGAAAATGCACTTGTTTTGTCGTTTATGTACATTAAAAAAAATAAGATCCCATTCCAATAAATATAGGCTACGCCCGTCTACATTTCTAAACCTCAATCTTTTTACAAGCTCATAACCTATACATTGTTTTCCAATTAGCGAGGCCCGGCCCGGGCCCCCACGGTGCTTGGGCCCGGGACAACTGTACCCGGCAGTACCCCCCCCCCATGTGGCGGCCCTGGTATATCCGCGCCCGGACGATAATCCAGCGTTAACTTTGATCTTTAACCTACAAAAGGTTATGCGCCTCAAACATTCAGAGTGGCCTCTGAATTATACATTCCTCTCAAAATCCAAGAGAACTTATAATCCCCCAAGAGATCGTTTCATCCTCCATAAAATCCAATAGATTGTAAAAGTTACCTGTAATCCAATGATTGAGTGTGACCAGAGAGCTCCTAAAGATGGAGGATTGACTTGTTATGTTGTAGTTTTATTAAGGTGGTAGGATATAAAAGAAGTAGTCGCATACAACTGCCACATTTGCCTTTAAAACGAATCCCTTGGCAGATTTGTAGCTTGGGGTTTGCAGTTACAGCCTCCTTAAGGTCGGTTCCCTTTTAACTCGGGTGTAAATTCCGCTCACAAAGTAATACAAAATAAATTCTCTCGGGTTTTTCACGAATGTATAAAGAATGTTTTAGTTAGTAGGTATAAGATGTTTGATGTCAGAAGGCACCCTCTGTGTATATATTTAAAAGGTGTGTATAGTCAGGGTTCGGTCATATAGTAAATTAAGAAGATGTAGGTATTCGGTCGTTTGGTAAATAAAACTACATTTTATAACAAGAATAACTCACTCAGAGATGTAGCCTACAAGACACGAAACGGTCCCTTTCTTCTCCGGAGCCCTGAAGAAGGCTTGAAGTTCAAGTCGGAACGTCGGCAAAAATGAACATACGTCGGCTTCATTTTTGCCGACGTTCCGACTTGAACTTCAAGCCTTCTTCAGGGCTCCGGAGAAGAAAGGGACCGTTTCGTGTCTTGTAGGCTACATCTCTGAGTGAGTTATTCTTGTTATAAAATGTAGTTTTATTTACCAAACGACCGACTACCTACATCTTCTTAATTTTAACTGTTTTACGAAAATATAAAGCCAATGAAACTCACGGGTAGAGGCATGACAATTTAAGTAAATTTTAAAAGCAAATCAATAAGTGAGTCCCGTAACAGGCCTCGAGGACCCTGAGGGGCAGATACTGTAGAGTTATCTGATCCTTGACCATACGCCATACTAGGGAGACAGTGTGGTCAGTACTGATTTTCCCCTTTGCAGGAACCTATTAATAAATAAATTAAAGTCTGGGTTGGCCTAGGGACGGTCAGGGAGGCCGAATCCAATCCACGAACGAAGACACTAGAAGATAAAAATATTTAGTCCTTGCTCGGGTCCTCCAGCATATCAGTCCAGTGCTACACCACTGACCCAACTTCATTAAAAGCAAATAAATATTATAATTACAAAAAAATAAAACACTTTATTACAAGTGTAAAGCCGCTTTTCGTACTTAAGAATGTAGCTATCGAAAATTGACTAAATGTTAGAGGGAGAAGGAGTGAAAGAATAAAAGTTCCCATCATTATTTATTAATTGTTTCCCAGTTAGTGGAGTTGACCAGTTAAAAGTTCAGAAACCACTCGACATACTCCTGCAAACTCAGAGTCATTAAGGTTTTATTATGGAGTTCATTTCATTGGACCAGTGGAAGATTCAATTAACTTTCTTTGATATTAATTATAAATTTTATCAATATGCCAAATATTTCCATCGTACTACATTAATACTTAGAGCATGCAATAAATATTAAGACCTTTGGATAATAAACACTTTCGCAATAAGTGGAACTCTGCACCTTAAAGCAAACTGTGCTTGATGTGATAATGGCACGGATGTGTAGAGCAGTGTGAAGAAACACATCTAAAATTTTATTTTTGAGGATTGGAAAGCACGGTGTTCTAAAGAACACAAGAGCAACATACTAAGAAAAAACAAATGTGTTTTATAATTGTGTTGTAGATTATGAGTTTGTTTCTATTGTGAGCTTTTATTCAGTAATCTGTAGAGCTGTCCGAAGCGTCTGTTCAGTTCTTGTCTTTTCAGTCTAATGTGGTCACCTCTTAGTAACAAAAACATCCGACTCGCAGGAACTACGTCATTTTAGCGCGGTTCTATTCGTATCCCTTGTGTCATTTGGAAAGACTGAAATAGAAACACTTATTATTTTGGTTCAACCTTTCTTGAAAAGTTTTATGACCGGTAACAAAGGGCCAGCGTACCCTTTTACCTGAAACACCCTACAGTTGGGTTGGCCAGGCACCACTGCTACAGAAATGAAATTCTTATTTCATAGTTCAATGTATTCAAAAATATCAAAATGTTTCTAAATTTACCTAGACGTCTTCTACTATAATACTTATTCTAAAAAGAAATGCAATTTAAAACAAAAAAAAACAACCAATTAAAAAGTGATTTAAACAAAGACAAAAACCCGTTCAAAAGAACAAAACAAACACATTTAAAGTTTTAAGCACTTATTTTTTCGATTGACATCGACAAATCGAAAATATTCTCAGAACATTAATTGTAGAGAATTTAGTAAGCATTCGAATGGTCCCCGTCCACTTACCACGATTTCCCAACCGTTATCGAGATATTTACGAACAATGTATGAAGATCCGAAAGTTTCATGTCTATTAAGCATTCGAATAGTCCCTGTTTATTTACCACGATTTCCGAACTGTTTTTGAGATATTAAGGAAAATATGCGAAATACCCAAAAATTTTCATGTCTCTTAATAAAATATTTTATTCTAATCCTTCCTTAACTCCAAACGTAAACAAAATTTAAACATCTTTTTTTATACGAATTTCATGCGAACATGCAGAACATATTTTAACAGAATCCCATGATCCTAAGTACCCAAACCAAAAACTTGATTCAACAAGTATCTTTCCACTTTTCTCAAAAACGGTTAAAGCTTTCGCCTTGAAAACGATTTCATTCGTTTTTCTAGGCCAAAAAGCCTATAAAACAAGAACTTACAAGAACATGATGTAAGCGAAACGATTTTTTTCGCGCGAATTTCGGAAAAGCTGTCATGTATACACCGATTTGAAAAGAATGGCGGGTAGTCGGTGCTATTTTCACCAACCAACCGACGACGAAATCGTCAGAGCGATAAATCGCCCAAACACGCATCCAGTGTTAACGAGGACTTAGTGAACTTTAAACAAAAAGGTAAGTTTAACAAGGAATTCGTTAAAAAGAAACTGTAAAAAAGTTATATCTGTGGTGATCTTTACTTTGACCTACGTTTTAGTTATGCTTCCTCTACCTCCAACACCTCAAAGTGTGTCATCTCTTATCAAAAGGAAGATATTTTGAAGTGTTCTGGGCTGATATTAAGCCCAATAATATAACAGAGAGGGCATCGAGAAGCTATGAGATGTTCCATATCGAGGTCTGGCAACTGCCGCACTTAGCAACTACGTGATTCACATTCTGATTATCAGCTCGAATGTATGCCGGTCTTAATGAAACCTCTCCTAATACTCTCCAATGGATCACAAGTCTCTCCTTAATAGCCATCATTTGACATTATTTCAAGTAATGTCAGTAATATGTTAATTTATTATGATTCTATTATTTATTTCTTATTTTAACAACAAATCTATTGAATATGTCACAATTAATTTACAGCAGTTGACGGCTCCGAACATCAGGCCATCGACCATCAGTCCTCGTTTTCGTCAATATTACCATCATTATTATACGGCCAACAAAGTAAGATAAATTCACATAAAGCTAAATTCCTTTCTTGTACCATAATAAA
This sequence comes from Gonocerus acuteangulatus, assembly GCA_946811695.1. Classification (NCBI taxonomy): domain Eukaryota; kingdom Metazoa; phylum Arthropoda; class Insecta; order Hemiptera; family Coreidae; genus Gonocerus; species Gonocerus acuteangulatus. Next base: position 35,453,641 of record OX328124.1, on the reverse strand, counting down.
TATTCTGTTTTGAATACTTTTAATTCTGTTGTCCGAGATATGCCGACATAATTGCCTTCAAGAAAAAATCTAGAGAAGCGTACGTTATCGACCCAACAGTGAGATACGAGACAAACGATCCAAAGCAAGGGAAAGGAATCAACGCAGAAAAAAAGATGAATCTATACCAAATATCTTGAATTTTTTCAAGACAAATTCAGGCGAAGAAAATATATAGTTGAAGGCCTTTGGTTTGGAGCAAGCTGGACGATTACGAAAGTGACACAAGACTTCCTGCAAGATTTAGGCGTGGATCCCAACCAACTATCTATCCTCGCGGAATCAATTTTGATAGATTCCCTGGGGATACTCCACAATCATATATATGGGAGCTAACCAGCTGCTTATCAATCTTTCGAAAATCATTTTAATGAATTTCCGAAATATTGATAAGTATGCAGTGTTTATAGCACCCGAAAAACGTTTGGGCAGCAAACTTCATTTATTTTAAATAAAGAATTTCTCTCTTCTCAGAAAATATAGGTTTTAACTTAAATTATAATTGAAGCTTAGTAAGTAAAGATAATTAAATTCTATATAATAATCGAAGGGGTCGGGGCAAAATAGTGCCAAGCAACATTTCAACAAAACTTAACTGTAGCTTTTATATGTTGGATATTATGAGGGACTATTAATTGAAACGGTTTTGGGCAACAAGATTAAGTAGCATACAGAGCTTGTAGTCACATTTTAGAAGCACGTGCATCATTGACTAATAGTCCCACATAATATCCAACATATAGCAGCTTTAAGTTAAGTTCTGTTAAAAATGTTGCTTGGCACTATTTTGCCCGTACCTCTTCAATTATTATATGGTGCTAATGATCCTAGCAGTCGAGCAAAAAAAAAAAATTATTATTATTATATAGAGTTTAATTCTCTAATCTTATGTTTAGAACTATTACCAAATGGCCTCAAACCTAATTTTTTTTTTTTTTTTTTTTATGTACATTTTAACAACAACCTTGCGCCGCTCACAGCATTACAAGGTATACATAATTCTTTAAAATTAAAGAAATAGTTTGACTTTATTATTACAAAGAAAATAAATGTAAATAAATAAACCTAAATATAAATGGCTTTAAAGACCATTTTTATGTAATCCAAGTCATAGTGGAGTTTCTCAAAATGAGAGAGTTGATGGAGCAAATAATATTGCTTCTACTTAAAATATGGCCATCCTGTGAGGTACCTCAGGAGCGCAACCTCTTAGGTAAAATTAAATCAGTCTGGATTACTAGAGATCAAAGCTTTCCTGTTCATTGGAGATCCTAGACTATTGGTGAGAACAGATCAATGATGGATCTGGCTTGGCTAAGGTTGGCCACAGGAAATAGACTCATTTCTGTTTGGTGACAAGATAAAAAGAAGTGGGTTTTCCAACAAGTTAGGTATGTCATCAATACAAATAAACTTAATGCCATTACTTCAGGAAGGAAAGTCTTCGTTTGACAACACCGGCAATTTGAGTGAAGTTATAGACGATAGAAATTACTGGAGTATATAAAAATCATAAATCAGCAATGATTGTTATTTATCTTAACAGATTTTATATATATATAGAAATAAAACGATGAAATAGTTCAAAACTCCTTCAAAACAATAGCTTCGGAATGTGCTAAACATGAACTGAAATAATATTGTTTATCTTTCAATATTAAACTCATTATTGCAAAAACAAAAATTATTGGCGCAAATGGCCTAGATGTAGATGCTCCGTAAAGAAAAAAAAAATTAATTTATTTTTTTTTTCTAAAAAAATAAAAAAGCCAAAGGCCATAGCCGCGTTGATCACCAAAATTATGCAGCGTCGGGCCATTACCTGAATGTGTGATTATAAAAGGGTGGCCACCAGCAGTTAATAACCCAATTCTTGATATACCGTTAAACTATTTCAATTTTAAGGTCCGTTATTATTAACTACAAATTTTGGGACGGGTTATCTATAGGTTACCACCCTTTTCTAGCCAGGATAGGGCTGGTGCCTTTTCTATTTTCTAAAGAAAATCCACCATCCCTTAGTGGGAACCGAACCCCCGACATTTGGCACGGAGTGTTAAGTGCTCACCCCTTAACACTCACGGACACCGGGCCTCCAAATAAACAAACTAAAAAAAATTATCAACAAATGAGGTTTCGAAAACTATACTTTACGTCGTTTCATAGGTTTAGACAAAAATAAAGTATATGTAAACAGCCACCTCAACCTTTAAAGTTCTTTATCTACCTATGAAAGGGAAGTTTATTGATCACAAAAATCAACTAGCCCTACATGTTTGCATCTGTAATTTTCCGCTTTGACATCTGTTTTTTAAGATATTACAAAACTAACCTTCATGTAGCATATTTTTCTCCCACCCTCATATTTCTCTCTGCAATAGTTATACATAGATATAGAAAGGATATCTATATAGTTTCTATATCTATGTAGTTGAAGGATAATCAAGTATTGAACATAGCCATCTAGAACGAGCAGACACATGTCAAAAGCTAGAATTTTGAATACTTTGGAATGTTCCCTTCGACAACTGTTTTCAATTACTGTTTAATTTATCATTGCCCATGGAAGAGAAGGTATTGAAATTTTCAATTCATTTTGCTCCTTTTATACTTTTACTTTTAATGGCTTTAATAAAGTTCAGAAATCTATGGAAAGAAAAATGGCTTTTAGATTTAATTTTCTATCTCTAATTACATACAATTTTTTTCATTGCCATTCATGATTCATGGGGATCATTAAATCATAATCTATCATAAATAATTAGATTTTACAGTAAGGGACATTTCCTTACATATTGGTATTAGTATATTTCCCCAGCTTTTAGTACAGCTGTCAGTGCCATCTAATAAGTAAATGTATATTTTATTATTACTATTTGCAAATAGACTCTATCGGAACATGCTCTAAATGCACTTATTCAGGTTTTTGTATTCCATATAGCTCTTATTTTTTTTTCTGTTGGCTTTGTTTATTTTTTCAGTCCAATTAGTCCATCATCTCTCTGGGGCTTCTTTCTCAATGTTATTGTCCATTTGTTCATCTTTTACTGTGGAATTTCTTATCTAATACGTCAAAAAAGTGATATATACATATTGTTTTCGTAGATATGGCATTCTCCAACAGTCGGTTATTTGGCATAATAATCTGCAAAATATTACTTTAAAAAACCGGTCACTGGAGAAAGCTGTTTCAACACCAATAATTCCGACAAGCACAATGAAAAATGAAACAGCATATAAGAATATATATAATATTAAATATATTATATATATATATATTATATATATATATTTATATATACATATATATATATATATATATATATATATATATATATATATATATATATATATATATATATATATCAGGGTGTAAACAAATCATGATTGTTTCAAAAAAATCAGATTTTTTTTTATGTAAATTGGATTTTTTTACTGAAACCGGATTTAAAAAAGAAATCAGACTTTTTAAATGTATCTAGTCTATATAGAGAGCTAGTTATTACCTATTTGTTCATTATATAAACCTGTAACTAAAATATTTGTTTATTTACAATGCAAATAATGAAATAACTATTCTAAAGTATTTTGTCTTAAGTGGATAATTTTGGGAGCATAGTAGAATTGACGGATCACATATACAGGGGCTGAAAATGTCCTATATTTTGAGACCAGAATTTCTGTAAATTTAAAGACTTATATTGACGAAAATCTTTAATTTTCGGCGATTAAAGACATTAAATTTAAAAGTACAGAAACTCTGGTTTCAAAATATAGGATAATTTTGACCCTTGTATAAATAATGACTTAATTTTCAAATTTTAAAACAAAGATTTTAAAAATGAAGCTTTACAGAAATATTAATCACTAGGAAACAGATGTTATTGTATTTACATATTTTTTTCTGATTCGTAAATCGTAAGTATTGATGTAATTCTGCACGTTTTAAGTTATTTTAAAGTATTTAAACAGTTTTTTATTTTACATATTTTGTCAAAACTCCATATTTTTACATATTCTGCCATAAATACATATGTTTGCTACATATCTTAATATTCTTTTTATTTTGTAATTGAAGAAATAACAGGAAAACCGAGAAAGGAAATAAAACTTTACCCATTGAGTCTAGGGGACTGTCTTTTCTAATTCCTAGAAGGTGGCTGTATACGTACTATGGCAATACTAGGTACAAAAGGCATGTTGTTTGTGGATAGCATTAGAATCATACGAGAGTAATAGAGAAAATCCAGGTTTTAGAAGGAGATACTTGGAATAAATTAAAAATAAAGTTAAAAGACAGTCTAGAAAAAAACCCTGGGTGAAGAAATATCCACATTATTGGGGATATCCACAATGGCAAAATGATTAGCAGTTGAGCTGAATCCCACTCTTCAGAGCTGTTGTTTATAGCCTTCAAGTACACACCAGTGACTTTACACAGTCCAGGCAACGAACAGATATAGATGGAAATTTTTGGAACACAATTTTGGGCTTTGTAACTTTGTTTGGGCTGGATAAGAGGTGAACATATCAAAAAGTTTCCTCGCCTGTAGCCTTTGTGCAGGGGGGTAGGGGGGGTTTAGAAGGTCCCATTTTTTTCCACTTATATCTCGGAAACCCTGCGTCCTAGCGACATGACCATTTTATAACAAATGAAAGCTGATTAAATATAATATATAAATGTAAAGTTTTTCGAGATATCCACTATTAAAAGATTGTCATTTTGGGGAAAAACACACATGTTGCTATTCTCGACCGGATATCTCTTCAACGATGAACCCAAAAAATAAATACCGGTTATAGGGTTGTAGAGCATTACATTCGCTTCAATAATATATATTACTTTACTATTTTATGTATTTTCATTCAAATGTTATATACGCACTCACATGGTCTTAGCAAAACCATTGCCAATGGTTGGAGTGAATAAAAGCTAAAATCTAACAGGTAGAATCTAGCCTTTAGATGTAGCTCTTCCTCAATACGGTGTGAATAAACAAGAGCTACTTCTAGGTAGCAAGATCTAAGTAAGTTAGTCTCATCTCCTGATAAACTAAGGAAATTCTAAGGGTAGCTGTTGCTAACCCCTAGCTGCAGCTAGGATTCCTACCTCTCTCCCTCATCCCTCTTCCTTCCTGTCAGGGTTTGTTGCTTGTCTCTCTCTTTCTCCTCATCGGGCTGCGTGAGTCTTGTGCAACTGTTGACACGCATGGGCCCTATTAGGAGGGGGGCTGCAGTCCCCTCCGAAATCGGTAAAGATTTGTCAAAAAAAAAACCATAAAAATAAATTAAATGAGACCACTTTTGCCAGAAAAAATAATTTCTTTTTGGTGCAATATCATTTTAATTGGCAACTATTCCAAGATCTAGATTGATAATATTCCATACCCCCCAAATGCTCTCAGCCCTCCCCCCAAATACTCCCAGCCTCTCCCGAAATTATTTTCTATATACGCCCATGCCGACCTGGATCGGTCACTTTTTATAACAGTATTAGTCAATGATCCTGTGGCAATGGAAAATCTAAATGCTTAGCTGCTATTAAAGAAAGAAAACCTGCTTGGGACAGCATTAGTAATGAATTTTCCATAAGGCGAAAGGTCACTGTTGCACAGTTAAATAAGTTCCTGAGTAACATTAAATCAAGCATAAAGAAGAAAACCGACGAAAAAGCCACCGGCAATAAGCCTATAAAATTGAAGCAGTAGGGAAAAGATTTTTACAAATTATTGATCAAAGGCAAAAATCCCAGGAAGAATTCAAATGGATTCACCGACAAGTGTCTAACAAGGAAGTAGGAACCCAGCACTGCTTCACAACAATTTGCAAATAAAAAATTGAAAAAGTGCGAAAATGGTTGAGGTTTACGGTACGGAAGAAAAAAAAAATCCGTCAACTCCAGAACTTCAAAGAATCGTTTTACTGCAGGATATGTAACTAAAGAAGATAAAAATAAAACGTGAAGACTTCCCGGCGCATATAATACTCCTTTTCCTTACGAACATGCATAAACGCCGCCATGATTGAGCGAAAAGAAACGACTAACTAAAAAGCTAGCAAGAGCTAGACCAGACTAGCTTTTTCCTTAGCAATTGCTACCCTTAGAACCTAGTCAGAGCTCTTTATTCACACCTTCTACCTAGCTGCAGCTAGGAACCGTGATAAACTAAGCAAGTGCTAGGCCTAGCTGCAGCTAACCTTTTTATTCACTCAGCCCTTAACAATTGCTTGGAAAATACTTAGTTCTAGCAATTGCTAGCTTTTATTCACTCCAACCAATATATTGGACAAGATCTTATCTAATTAAGTGTGAATAACTAGTCAGCGGGCTCACAATTATATATTTTGTGCTATTTATACGTCCAGTACTCACTATATTTACATAATGGAGCATATCTTGGACAATACATTGACTGGAAATTGTGAGAAATTGAAAGATTCATTGGTCGACAGTTGTCGCTAGATATCACGATGAACGCTAAAACTGTTTTTAACATTTAAAGGAAAATATATAAAATAGTAGAGTAATATATATTATTGAAGCGAATGTAATGCTCTACAACCCTATAACCGGAATTTATTTTTTAGGTTCATCGTTGAAGAGATATCGGGTCGAGAATAGCAAAAAGTGTGTTTTTCCCCAAAATTACAATCTTTTAATAGTGGATATCTTGAAAACTAAAGATATCTTAAAAACTAAAGATATCTCGAAAAACTTTATTGAATTGAACTTGTAGCATATTTAATCAGCTTTCATTTGTTACAGAATGGTCATGTCGCTAGGACAGAGGGTTTCCTCTGAAGTGAAAACCCGAAAACTGGGACCTTCTACCCCCCCCCCCCCCCCCCCCGGCACAAAAGCTACGGGCGAGGACTTTTGATATGTTCACCTCCTATCCAGCCCAAACAAAGTTACGAAGTCAAAAACGTTGTTCCAAAAATTTCCATCTATAGCATTCGTTGCCTGGACTGTTAGTAGATGTTGAAAGATAATTCAGTTGTTTCAAAAGTATACTCAGATCAGACCGGCATCATTTCACGTTTGAAAATTTCAAAATTCAAGTTTGAGACACATATAACTATATATATATATATATATATATATATATATATATATATATATATATTTATATTTATTTTAACTGGGATAATTTTTGGTGTCTACTAGGTAGGATCGATAAAGATTCGAAGAAATTTTTCAAAAATTCTTTCATGAGTGCAACCTCAATAGCTACTTTCCTTCGGAGGAAAGTGCTAAAAAGAAGAAAAAAAAAGGCTATTTTATTGAAGTGTATATAATATATAATTTACTTATATACACTTCAATAAAATAGCCTTTTTTTCTTCTTTTTTTTTTTTTTTTTTGTTATGTTTCTATTGATTTTCTAGATCTCATTCTAATAAATTAACACCAAATTGTTTTTTATAATAAGTTAATTGTATTTATAGATCTGTTACTTATCTCAATTATAAACTTTTTTTCTGTATTAATTTCTGTTTTTTCTTGTCATTTAGCTGACGAAGGCTACCAATGAGTAGCCGAAACGTCCTAAATATAGATTTTTTATTTTTGTCCCTAGTCTGACAAAATGGTGTTTTCGTTCCAATAAAATCAATAAAATTGATTTAAAATTTTCAATACAATTAAAATAACACCCCTCCCAGCTCTCTAGCTTAAATATAAGAGCCACAATACCAATTCAAACATTTCAGGTATCGGCATTTTTTGACAATTTTTGAAATTTTACATAGCTGTAATTTCCAAATCAGTTAATATTTTTCATAATATTTGGTATTTTTCTTAGTCTCTACAAAGGCTACCTCCTCATTAAATTTCATTTAAATCTGAGATGGTAAAAAAGAATCACTGTGTTGATTTGACACGGAATGACCCATGAATGTTTTCAACCCTTGGTTTTGTTCACAGTCAAATGAGAAACTACCTTAATTAGATGTGAAAAGGCTGACAAACTGGTGTTTTCGTTCAAAGCTTTAAATAAATAATATTTCTGTTATTATACGTGTTTAATAGGGAACAGATGTTCATGTAAAATAAAATTCAAAATATGAACGTATATATTTAACTATTTATAATAAAATATTTAATAAAAAATTGAAAATATTTAGCAAACAAATATATTAAACACTATATTAAGAAGAAAATTGCCGTAATTTTACATTAAAGATTGTTGGCTTCTGCATAAAACACTTTTTGGCAGTATTTTTTTACACCTTTCCCCTATGTGCAGTACCTGGTGTTCCAAGGTACAACCTGGTGACACATCCTTACCTTCTTCTCTACCCAAGAGGTACATTATATCAAGATTTCAAGGTGCATAAAACACTTCATGAAAAGTGTGTTGCCAGCTACACTATATATGTACATATACATATATATATATATATATATATATATATATATATATATATATATATATAAGTATATATATGTATATGTATGTATATATATATGTATATGTATTTATATATATATATATATATATATATATATATATATATATATATATATATATATATATATAAATTGAGAAATATCCTACAATTAGAAATAGTTTTTCCCTCTCTAAATCATAGACCTAGAGTCAAAGAGTGACCATGAAACCTTCGAGAACTATTCAGTTGTCTCTTTCCAAGATTCAAGCCACTCTAATCCATGTATGTGTGAATATATTGCATTAGTATTTCTAAAGTGGCACAACTCAAAATAAAGCTCAACTGAAAATTTGTCACTCTTGCCTATGTAGGGGGAATAGCATTAAGACAGGACACAAATGTCCTCTGGTGTCTAGGTTTTGATGGTTCATAAAGAGATATTTCCCATGCCTTTGATACTCATAAATAAAAAACACTAATTTTTGAGTCGTGTCACTTTAGAAATACTAGTGTGATATGTGTATACCCTAATTTTATTTTGAAAATACTGTGTCAGATAAAATTTATTTAAAATTGTTCAATGTTGCATGACCTTATCTACCTAAACTTGATTTTATTTTTATTTTTTTTATGAAGTAGTATAACTTATGTATCTCAGCAAAAAACGGTAAAACTGAAGGAGAGCTTCCTCAGCAAGGATTTTCTTCAAACTTTGCACTATAAAGTATTTTGATACACTAAACACGAATCCGTTAAAAAAAAAAGTTGCTATCAACTAGGAAAGAACTTATTAAGCACTAAAGTTCACTGTTATGTAGGTTATAAAAGACGGCGTAAACAGCGTATTTGTAAATATGTGCATGTGCAATAGTCAATAATGAAGAAGTATAATTGAAATTTAGACTCACCTGTCGTAGCTGACCTGTCGTAAGCTGTCGATTTTGGGCATACAGTAGATAGGATTAGAAGAATGTCTAGGACGACTTTTGGGCATACGTGCTATGCGTTTCCGCTCGCTATGCTCGCTCAAGAAGATATCAAGACCCTAGTCAATCCAACTCGCAGAAATTAATAGAATCCTATTAATTTCTGCGAGTTGGATTGCTAGGGTTTTGATATCTTCTTGAGCGAGCATAGCGAGTGGAAACGCATAGCACGTACACCCAAAAGTCGTCCTCGGCATTCTTCTAATCCTCCTAGACAGCATCAGACGCGATGTTCGGTGGATATAAATCCGCAATCGCACTGAAAAAAGCATTTACGCGCTCTTCATATTTATAGACACGTTTAACTTTTACGCACATTTCAACTTTTCACACTTCAAAAAATTTCCGCACATTTTCCACAATTGATAGAATTACTCAAAATTTTGTTTTGTATTAAAAATTTGAGAAATTCTTCTCGATTGTGGATAAGAATTATGAAGTCGTGTAACTTCATTTTTATTTAACACTTTTCTAAAAAAAACTATAACGATAATAAGGTAATTAGAGCTTGGAGCGAATTAGAGGAGCTTAGAGGGAACAAATTATAAAGGCATTAGCTAATTATTAAGGGATTTCTGTTATATAATACCTTTCAGAAGCAAAACAAGAAATTTGAAGAATATTTCATTATTTAAAAAAAATGTTTCTGACTAAATAAGTGTTGGTAAATTTTAATAATTGGTGGTAAATTTCAATTACACTTCTTTATTACGGACTATTGCGCATGCGGCGAGTGTTAACAATACGTTGTTTATACGATGTTTTGTAACCTCCATAACAGTGAACTTTTTTTTTTAAATAACCTTTTCCTAGTTGAGAGCAACTTTTTTTAAAAAAAAAAAAAAAAAGGATTTGTGTTTGGTGCATCAAAATACGTTATAGTGCAAACTCGGTGCTGAGGACGCTCTCCTTCAGTTTTACCCAAAAGAGCATTTTAAATATTGCCCTATCTAGCTACCGGCTGCTTTCTTTGCCTTCAAATGAACATGAGGCCCAGAGACACTTGAGCGTTAGATATAAAAAAATCGAACGTATCATAAAAACTCCAGATGATGAAATACTGGCTCAACACCTAATTCTCTTTCCTCTGGGCATTTAGATAAAAATATATCATTGCAAAATTCCATAAAATTTGTCCCTCACGGAAATTACTCTATGAAAAACATGTCAAGTAATTAACTCGAATAACTCCTTGTCTTCTCTAATATTGGAGATACAAATGCAAAGTATTGAATGTGAAAAAAGAATTTTTCATTTGCAATCTATACTGATTGCTGGTGGAGTGATGTACATTGTGGCAAAATCTCGAAAATTAAAGAAACATAATTGTCAATTAAATAATGTCAAATTAACAAATGGGCTTTAAGTCTAATTAAAATATATAAGATAAAATGTGTAGAGTCATCTGTAAGGTACCTAACCACTTTTCATATTTGATACTTTGCATTTGTATCGACAATATGTCCAAATGTTGAGGAACCCTCAGCTGTAAAAGAAAGAAAGAACAGTTTATTAAAAATGAAAGTGGGGCTGCCCAAGTTAATTGGGTTGCTAAACGTCACAGTTCTTTTATCAACCTTCGGATAAATGTTTATATGAATTATTTTGGTTTAATCTTTAACATTAGTATCCAGGTTTAATCTTTAAGACTAGTTTTCTTGGTTAGTCCAAAGAGTCGGTTACTTCTGGGGAATCGGGGGTTGTAATAATGATCACTTATACGCCTGATTGTGCTCCTTATTGATTGTGATATTTCCTTATAGTTCTTCATTGTTTTTAACCGTAAATATGATGGTTGATGATCCCAAGGGAGTCTACCAATATTTGTTTGTCTAAGAGCGGGAGGCTATTCACATCTAGTCTGAGTTCCTATAAGAAAGCGCTTGTCTCCTTTGTTCTGGTCCCTCGAGTTCCAAATCATAGCCCTTTAATGGTGAATTTCCTTTTGCCGAATTGTTCTTTGAACTTTTCAGAAAAGCATGTTAGGCATTTCTTGTAATTGTAGCATATTTACATGAGCACTATGACATTCTTATTGGCCTGATTAATGTTCCTAGGACTGATAGACGAGATATGATTCTCTGCACTGAATCAATGTACATGCTACAAGTAATTGCAGACATACACCTCACATCCAGTAATCAACAGTTTCAAAACCATTTACTCACATAACGTGCACATTACAATGTACTGGGCCCGCCATCATATAGGATTGGGAAATGCGCACTTGCAGATTCATTTGCAAAACTTGCTAGAACAAAACATGAGCTTATAGTAGCCTTCGTAGGAGTCCATACCTCCTGTCTTTTCAGTCTTGTGTATAGATTTCATGTGAGTCTGCTGTCCAGTAGAAGTCCCAGGTAATGCACCTACAAGTTGACTGCTTCAAATGAATACAGGAGGGCAGGTGCTCCTATTAAGAGTGAATGTAATGTGTCAGCACTTTTCAGGGTTTATATTAATATTACATTTCTTAACAGAAAATCAGGATTACACTCTATTAATTAAAGAAAGTGTTAAAATAAAAATAAAACATTAATTAAGCATTTATACTTCAGATTGACATAGTGGGAATGGTCCCACCAGAAATTGCTGACTTCATATTGGTCCTCCTACAAGCTAAAGATCTTTGGTCCTGTCTGTCTGTGAGTATAAAATGGAGGCAACTGGCTAATTTGAACAAATACTGGAATTATCATCTGCTTTCTATCGACGAAGAGCCCGTTTGTGAAGATATTGAAGGTAAGAGACTGAAATATTTGTTTTAAAGATTACAAACTTCATTTCTTTTTTATACATTCTCTATTGAAGTAGAATAAAGGAAATAGCTTCTGTAATGAGACTTGTTTTAATACAAGGCGGTCTATAATTTTATTCTGTTTCATCAAATGTTTCAAGTTTTACTTATTCATTTATCCTCTGTTTTTCTCTGCTTTAATGTTGTCCAACAATTTTTCTTTTTCTCCATTAATAATTTAAGGGGCCGTGGCAAAATAGTGCCAAGCAACATTTTTACAAAACTTAACTGTAGCTGCTTAATGTTGGATATTATGTGGGACTATTAGTTGAAATGGTTACGGGCAACAAGATTAAGAAGCATGCAGAGCTTGTACTTTAGTAGCATTCCCATCATAGACTGATAGTCCCACATAATATACAGCATATAGCATAGGGTGGTCCTAAAAACTGAATTTTTTTTTTTAGCGACCTAGGGACCCTTTTGTTATATCTAATAAAAGAATAATCTATGCAAAATCTCAGCACCCTAGAACATATGGAAGGCAGTGCTCAACAACGTTTAGTTTTCATACATTTCTGAAAAACACTTAAGTTAAGAAAATTTTTGTTCGTTTGTTTTTCAATATTCAAAAGTTAAAAAAGCTGTTGATCTCTTTATTACAGATGATATTAAACATTTTCAGAATTTTAGACATCAGGGTACTGGAATGTAAAGGAGTTATAAGAGAGTACCTTCGGGTATTTAACGCCTTATCTTATTGTTTCAAGTTTTTTAAACTGCAAAATTTCACTTAGGAAGATCATTATGGTTTATTCATTAATACAAACTGAAATAAGGAACTGAGCCAGTGAAAGTATGTAGTTTATTTTTGAAAGTGTGATTTTTAGTGTGAACAATATTTTAATCAAAATGACTGTGCTTAAGAAGCATCTTACAGGCAGTGTTTACTTAATCGGTGTTAAGGAATTAGGATATTTCACGAAGAAGAACCAGCTTCCTACAATAAAAGAAGTTTTGTTAAGATTTCACTTTGTTTTAAGTGAAAAAAATAAACTACCAGGAACGCTAGTCATGGCACAATTGAAGAATTGACTGAACTTTGGAGCAAAGCTCTAATCCCAACTAAATATAGCGAGGATTCTATTGAAAATATGCATTCACAGTGGCTACTTTTAAAGAAAATAAAGGCAGGAAAGCAGAAAAACAAAGAACAAAGGAGCAGTCATTTTTAGGCAAAATGGGAAAGCTTTTTGACATTGCCCATGCAGATGCTCTAGTTCTCAGGAAAATACGATAAAACAATTTTTTAATTGGCCAAATAACTAAGAGAAAAATGATCATTTCATCTCAAGACAAAGAGTATATTAAAATACAAGAAAGATTAGAAAAAGAAGATAAGAGAAGAGAAAAGTCTGTTTCTGCTGCATAATCCACGTCCTCTTCTATTAATCCACCCGATGATGACTTAAATGATAGTTCAAATGCTAAAACCAGTTCTGAAAATGGTTCTGATGATGAATTAAATCAACCTTCATCAAAGAAGAGAGTTAGAAAAAGTTTTAGGTGGCAAGAGCGAAGATGTTTCTTAACCAAACGCTAAGAAGAGCCTTTTGGAACTTAGAGCCAGTTCCAAAGAAAAAATTTAAAGATTTTTTAAAATTTAAAAATTTTTTATTTTTAAATTTAAAAACTTCATTTTTATTATGGTCTTCATTATAAAATATACTTATTTTTAACATGGTTACTTATGTAAAATAACCAGATAAATTAGGTTTTTGTATGCTAACATATTTTGTAATTTTTTCAAAAATTAAAAAAAAAATCCCATTTTCATTTTTTTTAAAAACAGCTTTGCGCACTGCCTTCCAAATGACTTATGACCTTGAAATTTTGGCTCCTTACTTCCTTTATCAAACAGAAAAGAATTGTGGGTCCCTAGGCTTTTACATTCAACTTGAGTTTTTACCTTAGATCTTGGACCACCCTAATATAGCAGCTGCAGTTAAGTTTTGTTAAAAATGTTGCTTGGCACTATTTTGCCCCGACCCTGGACGTTTGGAGAGTGCAGGGAGAAATTCCCGCCCAGACATAAGCTTACGCAATTGAACTCTTGAGTTAATCTGAACAGGCTATAGTATATAGTTTCCCCTGTCTCCCACATTACTGCAAAACTGTGTTCTAAGAGATTTATGTATTTTTGCTGTTTCACTCCGCCAATAAAAAAAAAAAATAATTACACGTATTTTCAGACAGGAAGACTGAAATATTATGCCCGTCAGCAAAACTTTGGAGTGAAGTGCAGACTGAAATAAAACATTGGAAGCTTCAAAAATTCAAGGAGTTTCCTTTTCCAGATGGACTCCTGGACCCAAACTTTTATTCATACGAAAATCATGTTGCAGTTCTTGACAAATTGGAAATCAAAACTTACAGGGTTGATTATGGTGGTTTAGCCTGTAATTCTGAAATCTCGTTACCATCGTGTTTTGATAGAAAGCACATTATAAGAAATGGACGAGTTATAATGAATAAACAATATTTAGTTTACAAAAATAAGATATTTTTAATTGTGTACAGGAGAGATCATTCACTTCTTCTCAGCTCAATCTATTTGTTTAGAATTTCTGGAGAAATGGATGTTATAATTGGTAATGAACTTACTGATGATCTTTTTCTGTTTCAGGATTATTCCCGACCTTGTTGTGTCTTTTATTATTTATACAAAAATAAATTATGGGTTTCCTACAATATCGATTTTTCTAAACAGTTTCATTTTCTAATTGATTTAGAAAAATCAGAAGTAAAAAAGATTAAACTTCCTATTGATAGTCAAGTTTTGAATTTTCAAGGTATAAAAAACAGAATTATTCTTGAATTCATTACTGACATTATTGTTTATGACACCGATGGAAATGTATTATTTTCTAAAGATGTTGGTGATGATTACATATGTACAAATGGCAATGAAAATGTTATTGTGTTATTAAATTCTAAGTTTATTCAAGCATACGATATTTCAACAGGAAAAGAACTTCTACAGATTAGTAATGCTTATTACCTTCCTCAGCTTTGTGTTAGTCCTGTGGCTGACGTGGTTTTTGTTGTACAGAAGTATGTTAACAATTTTGTAATTTCAGCTTATAATGTCAGAACAAAAGTTGAAAGTCCTTTATGGACTACCAATCTCCATTTTGTAAATAGAGTCATTTCTAATAGTAATCAATATTTTTATGGAATGTATTTGTATATTTTTTCAGACGGAAATTCACTTGTAACTAAAATTACTTTTATCGACAGCAGAAATGGAGAAATAATAATCGAAGCTAAAATCAGTGATGAATTATTTCATTTTTCAAAAAAGTTTTTCATTAAAGAAATTGGATCACGCTATATACTGTACAAGGCTTAACCCTTTCATTGCTCTGAACGAGTTAACTCAGTTAACTAAGTGGGGCCTGGAAATAAGGAAACTCCTCAAGGAGGAGATGAGGAGAGATTGGTGAGCGTACAGGAGCAGCTAGGCAGATAAGCTTCGAGGGTACTGGGCGCTGCGAATATGTTTCATACGTGTATATGTATTATAGATATACATATGCTTCAAAATACATGTATACATTCTTTTTAATTGCACTTAGTGCCTCAGATGTAAAGCATTATTTATTGTAAGTTCCACAACGGAGGCAATGAACTCACTAAAACGACAGAATCAAAGGCAGTTAGTTTCAGTCAGATGTACGATTATTAGTCAGTTGGTCCCAAAAATATGAAAGCTAACAAAAAGCATAATACAGAATCATTATATAGAATAAAAACAAAAATAAACAAATATAAAATATTTGCATAATAAATACATAGTTGTATTTTCAAATAAATGTTTTCATGTTTTAAATGTGTTAGGAGTGTTCGAATGTATAGGCTACCTTTCATCAGTAAGTCAAGTATGTTGTAAGGGATGGTTAATTTGCTATATTCTCTGCAGTGAATCAGTATATGTTTGACGGTTAGAGTTCTTTTGCATATTCTACACATGGGTCTTTCTTTTCTCTCTAGTAAGTAAGTACAAATGGGTAAGTAGGGTGTGTCCCATCCGAAGCCTAGATAAAATAACGTCGTCTCGTTGAATGAATTGTTCTTTTACTCAGGCTTTGGTCATATTCTCCATTTCCTTTTAATTTAGAAGAGAGTACTTTTCAACCAATTTTGTTCCCATTTGTGCAGAGTGTTAGTACGTAAAGCATTATGTCAGAGTGCTTTGGTCTCATCAGACATTTTTAAGAAGTGAGAAAAGTACTTGTGAGTTTGTTATATTGTTACACCAGGACTCCTCCCTGATTATGTTGATGTCTCATGACTCATACGTCAAAAAAACACGGGTCATTAAAATTGTTGTATTCACTAAACCGCAAATATTTTACCCAGTCTGTGTTGCGGACGAATTTTCGGTCCAGTCCTTAGCGGTGGAGTCTTCTCGCCCCGCACACCACTTCCGTATAGATATGTTGTTTTGCCTGGTGTAGGCGCACCTAGTAACGGCAGATAGTATCCTCCGTGACCGTGGGGATCGTCCGGATGGTACAGGTAAGGCTAGACCTAGTCCGGCGTCCGTAGCTGTCTTCCAAATAATATGCCTCTTCTTCGCTATAACGATCTTGTCGCTCTCTTCCAGCTCCCTTTCACCTTCGTCTGTCGCCTCTGTTCCTGAACTGCTCTACCGGTCAACTTGGTCGCCCTCCGGCGTCTAGTTCTGGAGGAACAGTCGGAGTGACGAGCCTGCATATTCATCAGTCGTATCCAAGGCGTTAATTCGTTAAAGTTGGTACAACCAGTCTACCACTGCATTTTCAAGGACAGGTGAGTAGTGTACCGTGAAGGATAAACCTTCACGGTTCACTACCCGTGCCAGCCTCTCCTTCCACCGAGTTATGCGAGCCGAGGTTTCTCGAAGGGTGGTCACCCACTGTAATGGCTTGTGGCCCTTCTTAATGATGAATGCCCGACCGTACAGGTATTGCCTGAAGTGTTCCACAGCCCATACTAATGCAAGGAGTTCCCTCTCTAGGGCACTATACCGATCTTCCTCTCTCGTGAGCCATCTGCTCGTGTAGGCCATAGGCTGAACTCCGTTCGGTCCGCTTTCTTTCAGTACTGCTTCGACAGTTATATACTGGCTTGCATATTACTCAAAATGTTTGGAGTGATCTTCACTTTACGCCCCATTTTCAGCAGGTCATTCAGCTCCGCTATTCTCTCTGCCATATTCGGGAAAAACCGCCTATAGTAATATATGGCCCCGAGGAGTCTCCTTATTTCCTTTGAATTATTCGGGTGCTTGATGTCCTCCGAGATTTCAATCTTTGCGGGGTCCAACTGGATTTTCTCTTTAGAAATAATATGACCCAAAAAGGTCACGCTCGTCAGGCCAAGGTGCGTCTTTTTCGGAGATAATCTTAACCCGAAGGTGCGGAATCAGTCGAACACACTTCTTAGGTGTTCTCGGTTTTTTGGCGATCAACTTACTGAAGACCAGGAGGCCTTAGACGAAACCGGGTTCTAACCCAAGTAGGAACTCATCCATGAGGCATTGGAAGGTGGATGGGGCATTGTTCAGTCCAAAAAGCCTCCTTGTAAAATGATAGTTGCCTCTCTTGAACAAGAAGTTTTCTCTGCAACTCTGGGGTGCATTTCTATTTGGTGGTTCCCTGCCTTTAAATCCAGAGCACTGAAGACACTCACTCCCGCTAGTCGGTCCAAAAGGTCCTCCACTCGGAGTAACGGATACCTTCTTCGATCATGAGATCATTGAGCCGACGCACAGTGGGGCCAAACGACATTTTGTGTTTCAAAAAAGGCTACAGCCTCTAAATCTTAACCAAATGATTTAAATGATTTTTTTTTTTTAAATATAAGCTAATAAAATTTAGAAAAACTTTGCTATCCAGATTTTTGTTTTTTGTTTCCCCTGTTTATTGAATTATATGTAAGTAATTCACGAACCTTTAAAATTGATCATAAAATAATATTTCATTTTTCATCTAACAATATCAACACTGATATAATTGAAATTAAACATTCAAATCCTGATTAGACTTGGAAAAAATCAAAATCCATTTTCAAATCATTCAAAACTCATATTATTTCTATTAATCTCATAATAGAATAGTGCCATTGGCCATAGCAGTCGACGCACCATAAAAAAAAATAAAAAAATAATTAATCTCATTGTTGAATTAAGATAAATTTACGTTTTATAAAGATGTGTCAGCTCTTTTCAGAGTCTAATCAGGATTTGAATGTTTATTTTCAACGATCTCAGTGCCGATATTATGTTAGGTGACAAATGAAATATTATTCTATGTCCAATTGTAAAAGTTCGTGAATTATTTACACATAATTTAATAAAAAGGTAAACAAAAAAAATCTGGCTAAACAAACTTGTTCTAAACTTTATTAGCTATCATTTTAAAAAAAATTGTATTGAAATCAGTTAAGATTTAGAGGCTGTGGCCTTTTTTGAAACACGAAATGTGCTTTGGCCCCACTGCGCGACGGTAGTCCACGACACCTCTGTATTTCCCCGGCGCGCCAGCTTTTGAAACGGCCCACTGCGGGCTGTTGTATCCGGAGGTGCTGGGCACAATAATGTTGCTTCAGGAGATTCTGCCGCTCATCGTGAATCGTTTGCTTCAGGGCCTGGTGGTAGCGTCTTTCTTTTACACAGATTGTCCGCTCCTTCGTTAAACGCATCTCCTGCCTTGTCTTCCCATTGACCTGATGGTTTGTCCTTCCTCACAGAAGACAACCTTGCATTCACTCTTAAGATTCTCAAGATTAGAAATTGAATACCTTTTGACAGTGGATACTTTCCCTTAGATTCGACAGTTTGCCGTACATCAGTCCAACAGCATTCAGTATAGATTAAAAATGAAAAATGCGTTTTCACATTCGATACTTTGCATTTGTATTGACGATATAGAGAGACTGTTGCTGGGAACACTAACAATTTAATTGTTGGAATACTAACAATTTAGAACTTGGAATAGTTTTAGGCAACTAATACGCTATTACACCTAAAATAAAATATTTTTTATGAACTAAGTGATGTTATTTAATTTATTTTTAAGGGGTTTATGACACCCCTTGCAGCCCCCCCTTATATATGCCCATGATTGGTTGGAGAAGCCTTCTTTATTTTCATGAAAGAAAGTTTGTTATATGGGCATTTCATATTACTATGAAATAGTAAAATATGTTTGTATATATGTAATATTATCTATTCCAATATATATATATATGTTTAACAAAAATCTTCTTCTAATTTTTATGTTTCCCCCACTCTTTCTTTTAAATTTTCACTCAGTACTTTATTTAAATCGAATTTATTTATGTTGGAGGTTTCACAACAATATATATATATATATAAGTTAAGCGTAAGGGTGATGGGAGTATGTTTTTAAAAAGGACAGTAGAACTAGGGAGAGACAAGCACTGCTCGGTGTTTCGATAAGAACTGCTTTATTTAATCCCGCTGGGCTTATTTATAGGCCCAGCGTGTTTATTTACAAAGACTGGGCCTTCCTCCCCCTAACAGCCCCCCCCGAGTTTCTAAGTAATTCGCAGAAACTACAACTTTTTTAAGAAGGAAGGTCCCAGAACATACAAAACAAGACAAGAGAGAAAATAACTGAGTTCTAACACATACAAAAATAATAATAAGAATACTAAAGCAAAACAAAAAGAATAAAAGTAAAATAAATAAACTGCTATCCTTGGTAAATGTACAAAACTTCTACTTGGAACAATAAAAGGTAAAGTAAGTAAGAAAAAAAAAAAAATTCTTAGAATCTCCATGACACTTAATTACTGTCAGAGAAAAAAAAAAAATAAAAATTATATATATATATGTACATAGGACTTGCGTCTACAACTCCTTGGCTTGTTGGCGTGGGATCTTGATTTGTTCGAGATGAGCATTCCGTTGTCTAAAGGGTGGTTCCACTGCTCGAAGTGTCACAATGTTATGTTCACGGACAGCTACGATTTTGTAGGGTCCATCATACCGGAAATCCTGCTTGCTACGGTTCGACGGTATTTGTCGGTAGACAACGTCACCGATACGGGGGTTTACTGCTGGAGATGATAAGTGAAGGTTATGTTTCTGTGTGCGTTTCTCCTTTTCATATTGAACGCGTGTCGCTGTCGTACGGGCTGTTCGGCGTTGATTCTCCCTGAGTCGAAGGACTGCGGTCACGATGCCTGGATCACCAGCCGACTCTGATACATCTCGTCCTAACTTGAGTGTCCCAAATAGGATTTCGAAAGGTGTAAACCCTGTGGCACTGTGGACGGAGTGATTGTAGCCTGTGATGGCGATGGCCATAGCTTCCTCGGCAGGTAAGGGTCGTTCGGCAGCTATCACTCTTAAATGTTCACTAAGGGTATTGTGGGCTCTCTCGATACTCCCATGACTTTGTGGGTGACCCGGTGTTGTAATATGGAGTTCTGCGCCCCAGTCCCGTAACAGTTGTTTGACTGCATCATTTCGAAACTCCCTTCCGCCGTCTGTAATGAGTAGTTCGGGCGTCCCATAGCACTGAGCCCACGTTAAGAGAGCTTTGCGTACCTCGTCTGCGCTTTTCGTAGAAATGGGAACAGCCATGACCAGTTTGCTGAAGGTATCGATGATTGTTACCCATGATGTACCTTTCCACGTGAACGTGTCGGCTTGTAAAACTAACAGCGGGCTTCGTGGTGTCGGAGTTTCTTCCTGCTGGGTGCGAGGGGGTCTCCTGACGTATTTGACTTTATTGCAGACATCACACTTAGCTACAATGTCGTTCACAGTTCTGTCCATGCGTTTCCAATAATATTTCTTTTTCAAGGCGAGTAACGTTTCGCGTGTCCCTCGATGATTTGTTTTTCCCTGGTGTTGTGCTAGGGTAACGTCTCTTTGAACTTGAGGATCTGTGACGACTTCTCCCTGTCTCAAGCAGCGAATAAAGCGGCGGTCTACGCCTAGGCGTTCCTGCTCCCACAACTTAGCTATCCTGTTCCATAGCGTTGAGTTACCTATGTACAGGTATGTGGTCGTCCCTGGGACAGACGCGTCTTCTAATAACCTGCAAATCACGTCGTCTTGTATCGTTGCCATGGAACGGATGGAACATCGCAGACTGGAGCGCGTACGTCGTCCGTACACAATTTGGGGGGACCCTGAAGATGTTGTAGTCCAGATAATCTGTCTTTTCTTGGCGACCACGATGTCGTCAATCTCTTGGAGCGTCCGGTCTCCTTCTTCTGCGGAGGCCGTTGCATCGCTGTCCCTGGATGGGCTGTCGTCCGCTGGGTCTTCCGCTGGGTTCCATTCGCTGAAGAACTGTCGTAGTGAAGGTTCTCCTCCTGTGGACTCCGTTCTTGTGACATTAACACGCTGTACGCGCGATAACCAATCCGCGACAACATTATCTTTTCCTGGCGTGTATCGAACTGTGAAGTCATATTGAGACAGTTTCTCCTTCCATCTTGCAACTCTAGCTGATTTTTCCTTAAGGTGAGCAACCCATTGCAGGGGTTTATGGTCTGTGTGGACTACAAACCGTCGGCCGAAGAGATATGGTCGGAAGTGTTCGGTAGCCCAGACTATCCCGAGTAATTCTCGTTCTAGAGCGCTGTAACGTTCTTCTGCTTCAGTCAAGCGACGGCTGGCGAATGCGACCGGTTGTTCACCCTGTGAGTTCGTTTGTGCAAGGACTGCGCCCAGGGCTCGTTCGCTTGCGTCTGTGGTGAGGACGAACTCCTTACTAAAATTGGGAAACGCAAGGACTGGTTCTGCCTTCAGCATGTTTATACAGGCGTCTAAGTTATTCTTCATTTCCTGTGTAACCGCTACTCTCCGACCTTTCTTAAGGAGATCGTTTACCTCGGCTATCCTCTTTGCCATGTCAGGGACGAAACGTCTATAATAATTCAATGCGCCCAGCAACCGTCGCACTTCTTTAACGTTGGATGGGGGTCTGAGACCTGTCAAGGCTTCTATTTTGGCTGGGTCCGGGCGAATTCCTTCTCCAGAGATAACGTGACCGAGAAAAGTCACTGCTGAGAGTCCTAGCCGCGTTTTTTCCGACGACAGCTTCAGTCCGAAGGCACGGAGTCGTTCAAAGACTCGTCTTAGGTGTTTCTGGTGTTCTTCGACGGACCTGCTAAACACGAGAAGATCGTCCATGTATCCTTGGCAGTAGCTCGGTCCCAGTCCTTGGAGGAATTCATCCATAAGTCGCTGGAATGTCATCGGGGCGTTTTTTAATCCGAAAGGCATTCTTTTGAAATGGTAATGGCCTCTTTCAAACGAGAAGGCCGTCTTCTCTTCATCACGCGGGTGCATGCGGATTTGATGGTATCCCGCTTTTAGGTCTAACGTGCTAAATATTTTTGCACCACTGAGCCTGTCCAGTATGTCGTCCATGCGGGGTAGCGGGTATTTTTCATCTTTGGTGAGCTCGTTCAGCTTGCGATAGTCCACCACTACCCGGTATTTTCCTGGGGCTCCAGCTTTGGGGACCGCCCATAAGGGGCTATTATAGGGTGACGTGCTTGACACTATTATCCCTTGATCTAAGAGGCTCTGGAGTTCGTCTTGGATTACGGCTTTAAGTGCTTGTGGGTATCTTCTGTCTTTGACATAAACGGAGCGATTTGTCGTCAGGGTTATTTCGTGTTGGGTGCGTCCAGTTGCTCCTAGGGGTTGGTCTTCATGGTGGTACACATCTTTGAACTCGCTCTTTAGGTCCTCCCATTTTTTCTCGTCGGTGTTTATAGCGCTGATGTTATGACTTTTGCCTAGCTGTGTTCCCGCAGTACAACGGAGGTTGCCTATGCGCACGTCCCAATACTTCTCCGTTGTTTTCACAGTACTGCCTAGCAGATTCAACGCGTCGCATCCGAGAATGCCCTGGTATTCGTTCGGCATAACGGAAACCACGTGCGCCACTAACGTTTTCCCGGCAGTTCCCCACCCTTCTGTCGGGATCTCTACTTCGCCTTCTACTGCGCATGTGCCTCCGAGTGTTACGAGGTTACATCTGCACTTGCGCACTTCCGCTCTCGCCCATGCTGCGTCACTCTTCGTCAACACTTTCGCTGCAATAAGGGTGCAAGTGCTCCCGGTGTCTATGAGCCATCGCACCCCACCCACTTCTATAATCGGCAACCCTCTGTTTTTGTCACGCTTGTACCTCTTCTGGTTGCCGCTCTGCTGGCACGCTTCTCACCGGTGTCGCTTATCCAGGTGGCAGCTCCTCAGGATGGCTGCGTATGAAGCCATCGTTTTGGTGGCCGGACGGCTTCCTTCACCTTCGGAGTCACTGGTATCATCGGAGTCTCGTACCGACCTGTCATCGGGACTGCTCGTCCTCGCTCTCCTAACTTTATGGAAATTCACTTCCATAGGTTCGCCGAGGTCTTGAGGTGATTTTTTCATGTACGGGCATTTACGTGCAACGTGACCGGGACTCTCGCATTCAAAGCATTTGATGCGTGGGCATCGAGCTGCGATGTGGCCTTTTTTTCCACATTCGTAGCATGTTTTCTCAGCAACTGGTTCTCTTCTCCGGGGTGTTTCACGTCGTCCACTTTGCTGGCGGGGAAAACTTCCTTGGCGCGTGTCATTTCTGGGAGGCTGCCTATCGCGTCGGTCGAATCTGTCGCCTCTCGTCGGTTCGTCTGTATATCTTCTCTGCCTTGATCTTCGTACCCTGGTCCAATCGTCCTCTTCAAGCATCGCTGTGTGTTGTTCCGCTTCCTTCTCGCTTTCTTCTATAATCGCCCGAGCTGCCTCGGGGAATTCTTTTTCTGGCGCTAGAGTCTGTCCGGTTTGTTTTCCAAGGTGAATTTTGAGGAGTATCTTCAATATCTTTATCATTGGATCAACCAAGTCCTCTTCTGCGCGTTCACTAAGTTTGTCCATGATTTTGTTGTACCACAACAGTAGCCTTCCTGCATAGTTGCTTTTTGACTGTTGGGGTCTGCGTGTCTCCTGGAACACCTTGATGATGTCTTCTTCGGCTGCCCATCTTCCTCCTCCATATGCCCGTTTCAAGCGTTCCTTTACGGTATCCCAGTCCGTTCCTGTGTCGCTTTGGATCTGGTTAAGGACGTGACGTCGTATTCTTCCTATCAGCGACGCTTGTAGTGTCCCAACGTCACTATTGTCAATCCATCCTGTCTTCACCTTGTCTTGAATGGCTTTTGTTATACGGTCGCCGTCTTTTAAAAAATGAGCAAGTTCGCCGACATCTCCAGAAAATCTCTCTATCTGACTGATAGCGGCTCTCATATCTTGTGCGTTAGCTGATTTAAATTTTAGCCATTCAATGGCGGCGGCTGCTTCTGGGTCTACCATCCTTCTAGTGTTAAGGCGGTCTTGTATTGTTTCGCGACCTTTCCGCGTGAACATACACTACACTTCCTTAAATAGGCACCACACTTCCTTACGTATGCACTACACTCCGATACGGTACTTCCGATCCCGGGTTTCGGCACCAGTTAAGCGTAAGGGTGATGGGAGTATGTTTTTAAAAAGGACAGTAGAACTAGGGAGAGACAAGCACTGCTCGGTGTTTCGATAAGAACTGCTTTATTTAATCCCGCTGGGCTTATTTATAGGCCCAGCGTGTTTATTTACAAAGACTGGGCCTTCCTCCCCCTAACATATATATATATATATATATATATATATATATATATATATATATCTGTTCTCTCTCTAAAAACAGCTTCAAAAATGGTTTCCTTTTGATGAAATTTAATTACAAAAAAAAACTATAGATCAAGTTCGTTAACTATTGGACTAGCAAAACCTGGCTTCGAGCCAGACCGCTGTTTTTTTAACAATATTCATTTGAAATAAATCGCATCACTTACGGTTTTGCATTAACCCCTGAATCGAATATTCAGGAGTTGAGCAGATCACGCAGAATTAATTTTTTAGTTGATGCAGAATCTACCCAAAGCTCATTTCGCACTTCTTTACGCCCTTTTTCTCCAGGCTTTAAGGGTTATTTTTCTGAAGTATTTCCCTCCTTATTCATACAGATCAAATTTATATATATATTTATGCTTTCAATTGACACGCTTTATCTTTGTTATCATGGTCTGTTCCTGTTTTGAAATGTACCAAGATGTCTTAGCCTCTCCTGTGAGTCACACTTTTTACATTCTTCTTCTAAACGTCCATGCAAGTTACAAGTATAAGTAGTATATATGAACTTGATTGTTGAAAGAGAGTATTTTTACTATATATATTTATATATATATATATATATTAAATCACAGGCTTAAAATCAAATGGAAACGAAGCACAAAAGAATGTATTTCTAGTGTCATCATTTATTTATTTTAATTTTGTTTCATTTTTAATAAAACAGATTTTTGAGGTGGGTTATCTACAGATTGCCACCCTTTTCAACCTCCATAGGTGTCGTTAATTTATTGGGGAGTCAGCTTTCAGAGCACTACCTCCGTCTTCGGTTCTCTGCACTAAACACTCAGAAAACCCACAGAATACATCCTCCTAGATTAAAAATATAAATAATTTGGTTCTATATTAAATATTAAAGTGCAATTTTTCTAGAATACATGGTCTTAACTGGAGGAAGATACTGGGGGCAGACTGGGATAATTTGAATCTTCACAAGTGGTCAACCCCAAAACCCACAATGGTTCCTGAGGCCATTGATGTCAGATACTATTAAAAAAGTCTGTTCCGTAGGAGGTGTGCAATCTAAGTGAATTTTTACACTCCACAACAAAGAGAAAAATTAAAAAACGTAATGTCTTTAATTTATATATTTAAGAGGAGGCATCAACTCCTCTTCTAAGGGACATCTTGAGCAGCAACATTTTTTGAAATATCTTCTGAAAGACCTTTTTTCTCTGAATCTTTATACTTAAGACAGAATGAATTTAGAAACAAGACATTTTCTCCTCGCAAGAGCCATTCAATAAGTAACTAGATAATTGATGTAGATCAAAAATGGTTTTATAATTCAATACAAAACTTTGAGGGCTTAAACTTGGCATCCTTGTTATTACTTTTTAATCTATAACACTTTGTCTCATTACTTATTGAATGACCTTCGTAGAAAGAAGATTTTTAAGTAAGTTGAAAATATTGCTGAGTAAGGTGATAAAAAATAATGCATTTAAACAAATTAATTTATTGACATTAAATACACTTTGTGGAAATAAATAGCCATTTAATATTCAAATTTTAGTTAAGAAAATGTGAAAAGAATACAAGGTTATGGATTTGAACTGATTCGAGTGGATAGTTTCGGTGTGAGCAACTAAGTAAGTTCTTGCTCTAACCTCCAACTTTTCATTTAGTTTTAATATAGAATAAAATTAGACATGAATGGCCATGTTTGTCCGGTAAGGTAATACTCAAAGACAAATGCCTTTTAATCTAAATCCATTCAAAAATCCGTTTAGAAACAAAAATTTACTTTTCAACCAAAGAAAGCAAAGTTTCAGGGAATTTAAAGAAAGCCTAATATACAACTAGTTTATTAAGTTCTAAACTTCTGTAACACACATTATCACAGAATCCAGCATTCATCTTAAATAGTCATTTTGATTACAATAAATGCAATTACATATATATACATTAGCTTTGAAGCAAAGCACTACATTACTCAATACATTTGGTTTACATGGTAAGTTAATAAATACTCTTAGACAGCAAATCACTAGATAATTTAACAGGAAGAAATTAACTGTTTTTATGTTGCTCTTTTTATTCTTCTGAAGTATATATTGAGGATTTAAACAACACTTCTTGTATTAGAAGTCAACCAAAAAATGGTAACTGATGACAAGATAAAGTAAAATTGTCAACACTAGGAAATGTTTTGACACCATACATCAGATTAACTATTTATCTGAACTAAAATATAATGCATAAATAAATGGATTATTCAATTTTTTGAAGTACCCAGTGAAAAACATTTTGAAAATATTTCAAACTTATTCCGATTTTTTGTTGATTCCATTATCCTAGATGAATAAAATTATTATTACATTCTGACGATTAAAACATTTTTGTTTCTTTTTTTTTTTTTTTAATTGTCTTAAGTATTTATTCGTTTCAGTCACCCATTGCGTTAATATATTCTTAACACTAATGATTCATATTCAATTCAATTTGGAAGACTCTAATGATATCTGAACTGTTCCACAAAAGACGTTTACATGAAATTCGAATTATTAAGAATTGTAAATTTATTAGAAAACATCAGAAACAAAACTTTTCATGTATAAAACCATCGTTTAAACAGAAGTTGAAATATAAAATATACTTATTAAGATGCACTAAATGATTCAGCCAATAGTGTTTATTTGATTACTTTGTAATAGTTTTAACATTTATCTTGAAAATATTTCAAGCATTATCTGATTCATCACTAAATAAAATTATAAATACACTGGAGTCTCACTTATACGAATGTGAGGGAAATGGAAAATGTTTTGTATAAGTGAATATGTGTATAACTGAATAGTTCTAGGTTTTTTCTTCAATTTGGAAGACTTAATGATATCTGAATTGTTCAACAATAAAGGTTTGGATAGTATACAATGTTAAAAAATGAATAGACACTAATTCATGTATAAAAAAATAAAGGTCAAAAGGATGGCCATGGAGCACGCTTTTTATCATAATTTTAGAGAAATGTTAACAAATTTTTGAGTTTGCTTTTAATTAAGTGAAAACAGGGTTTTCTTTCATTTTTCCTGCTGGATTATTCGACTGCTGTCTTGTTCCACTCAGCTTGTTCCAGAAGAAGAGGTGATTTCTTTAGGTCTTCAGCTCTTCAACTGGAATGCTAATTGGGAGAAATGTGAATAAAATGCTCCTTAAAAAATCAAGTGCAAAATCCAAATTGAAAACGAAGTAAATAACTATTTTCCTCTTGACTTATCTAACAACTGCATGAGATGAAAAACGTTCCGTATAACGCCAAAATTTCTCTTATTTGTGTTGTGAATTCAGGTGGATAATGAACATTTACATTTTAGAGTTTTTTTGTCTTTAATTTTGTTAAACTCTAAAGATGCTAGACCCTAAGCAAGTACGCACATACTTCTAAAAAAATAACAAAAAAATAAATAAATAAATAAAAATATGTTTATTCTTCCAGTGTAATCGTGAACAATAAGAATTATTCATAAGTTCAAAAATTCCTTCATGAGAACTAATAATTATTACCATTTACAGAAACTTGATGTAAATATTAAAATTCAAGGTTTTTTTAACCCATTCGGGACTGTAGACTCATAAATCAGTTTGGAGCGCACCGATCCCCGTGGCCTGTAGACTGATATATCAGTTTGCTCTTTTCAGCGTTAGAGGACTGTGGCCTTGTTATTAGTTTTGTCCCTAGCTCCATCTACTGGTTGATGGGACATGTTCTAGTACTTTTCCTTGCCACTAGAGTTCATGGAAATGCATTTTGTACACTTGTACGGACCCTTTATGACCCTTTGTCTACCCGACTTTATGACTATACCTGCCCTTATCCCTTGCAGTTTTAGCCTGCAGTCTGTTCTTTGGTTTTGTAAAGTTTACTGGCATTCTTTATCTCTCTCGTATATTGTTTTCAATATGTCTAGAAAAGTGTACAATGATGAAGAATTATTGGAATTACTGGCTTGTAAATCTGATAGCGATTTTAATTCTTCATCGGACTCTGATTATGAAGGAAATATTAGATAGCAGTGGGGACTACTCCGGATACTTCAGGTGTGGACTTTGGATGATAGGAAACGTTAAAAAAAATTACACGTATACAGAAACAGAAACGTGAATACAGTTAAAAAGCATTCAGTCCACAGGGCACGTAAGCTGCCCTGGACTCTCAGGCTGCCAGGCCCGCAATACGCTCGTATTAGGTAGTGCCTAAAAGGTTAATTTAATCAATTATAGAAAATATCTTTGTTACAAGCACTGCTAATGTATTTACTGAATGGAAAATAAATAAATAAAAGAGCTGTCCAGTAAAATGAAATTAATGTAAAATATGTTTTTATAATTATTGAAAAGTGACCATATTAAATCCACTAATTAGTTTATCAGGTGGGAGGTCAATAAATAAAAATACATAAATTAATAAAAATAATTTACTAATTCCTGCATAACACTTTTCACAGGGGTCTCAAAATTGTAAGTAGCCCCTTTTTGCAGCTGAGGTCTTCAATTCCATCTGAAATAGTAAATGGTTTGATGGAACCACATCAATTCAAGAAAATGTAATCAAATATTTTTATTAAGATTCAGTCCTTTCCATTTTCCTTAAGATTAATGTTCACTTTTCTCTTCTGTTACATGCAAAGGTATTACTCAATAAGGTCTAACGACATAAAAAAATTCAGGAGCCAACGGGTATTGTAAGCTCCATTCCTGAATAATTTGTTTAAAATAAATTTTATAAATTTATCGAGCAGCTGCCTCAATTATTACTTCTTTAATTAATTTTCTTCTGGAGAGTTGTTTATGCGATCTAAGAGTGTCCTTAACTGGCTCAGGCTTAAAAAAATAAAAAGGTTTTCCACCAATGGATTGGCAATTGGTTTTTATAGAAATTACATTGATATTGACGGTAACGTGTTCTGAAAAAATAGATAATTTTGTGTTTAAAGTTCTCTGTCTTCAGACATCATGCTAAAAAAAACCTTGGGCAATTTATTTGTTTGGCGTACTTACCATTTGATTTAATAAACATAAGACTGATTTATTTCATCAAGTAAAATGTTTTCTTCACTTATTAAAATAATTTTAAAAATAAAATAAAGATTTGATAAAGGCCTTGAGAATGTGTAGGATAAGAAAGATACTGAAAATAAATGACTCTAGAATACACTCTAATATTTCCAAAAGCAATAAAGAATCTAATACACTCCCTGTTTCTTTTTTTAAGTATGGTCACATTATACTAGAAACTTAGATCATTTCTACTTTAAACAATGTGCATATACTTTTATGTGAAATCCAATTATACTCATGAAATGGTCATCTTAGTGTGTTCTATAAAGTTGATAACTACAAGTTATTTGGAAAGAATGGCATAAATTTAGGTAATACGTTGTGAAAAACTGGAACTGAAAAACCTATTCCAAAGAAATCTTAAAGGCAAGTGAGATTTAAGCACAGAAAACTTACAGTAGGGCAATTATTCGCTCAGCCTCTTCGACTTCCGCTTGGAAAGCCAAATTTCAAACAACTAAAAATTGTTTCTGATTTTACATATCTTTTATTCCTGGAACTTCATTTTACTGCTAAATCGATTTAATAAACGACAATCACTAAAAAACTGAAGAAAACAAACAAAAAACTGCTCAAAGCAATAAAACTAACACTTATGAAGTTTTAAGCACTTATTTCTCGGACTGAGACCATCCCATCAAAAATAACAAATAAACGATCAAAACTTTATATCTTGTTGTATATAAAACAAATAAATAATAAAAATTATATTTTGAAGCTTATGATGGCTAAAAGAGAGTACATTTTCAACAGAAATTTCAGAGATATTAAGAAAAATTAAACAGTTGGTAATATAGCGCGGTGTCCACTACTTTCGTGAAAGCCATTTTCATGATATTTTCATCACTTGAAATCTAAATTTCATGCCCATTAAAAAGAAAAAGCCTTAACTTTTAGCTTAAAATTTAACATACATTTAAAACAATTAATAAAACTGTTTAAAATGTACATCATATTTTAAAGAGGAAAATTACATTACTTTTAAAAGTGAAGAAACGACGATATTAAAAAGTTTAGAATGACTGCAATTAGCAGTCTCAAAAATATTGAACAATGGTAGCAGAATTCAAAATGTCTAAAAATATGACTAACCAAATATTTATTGTCAATGTACATAAATTAAAGTGTACACAATTTCAATATCTACATGAAAAACTCTGAATATGAATAAAGAAAAAGAAAAATATATGTAAATAATGCATAATTGATATGTAAATGCTACAACAAAGGAATCTAACAGAGGAAGGGAGTGGGGGAGGCATATAGAATTGTGTTGCCATACGAAAACGGTGAAAATTACGCATGTGTGGAAGTGTCTTGGGATTACGTTACTTTGCAAAACTGAAATTTTGTGACATGGTTTCAAAATTCACAACTTTTTCGTGACCGATTTTCAATTTTGTGACATTTTTGTGCGGTAGACATCCCGAATAGTCTTCTCATTGAAGAAATTAAGATATTCAAAAGTTTAATGAAATATGATTAAATGTATTAATGATTACTGGAGAGGAGATGTAAATGGAAGGTTCACAAAAAATGAATATAATAACAATAACAAATTTATTCAAATCATAAAAATGTTTTAACTTTTAAAATAGATTACTCAACAAATTCAGATATCATTTCATCTATTCTTTCAAAGAATATTTTAACTTAATTTGATATATTAACTAAAGGAACACTGCAACATTAATTCCAATGTTCCATTTTTATTATTATTAGCTTTGGTTGATCTTGTCATTGGTCGTTTAATACGTATATTTATTTAGTGATGCGTTAAAAAAACTGGAATGTCAAATATATTAAAATTATAAAAACGTTAAAATTATCTTAAAAATGCAAAATAAATAATAAATTAGTAGAATTCTCAACAAATTCTTATCAAGATCTATATCTCTTGGATACATCACATAACACATGAATTAACTTTCAGGCTATAAAAAGATTTACTCAGAACATATTTCATATGAGATTGAGCCACCTTCTAAAAATGTATTAGTAGTTACTGTTAAGTTTTTGTTTCTTTTTATATTCTACATAAGTCACTAGATAGCAATTCAAATTTCTGTTCAAAGTGCGATTTTTGAAATTCTAGATTATAACATTCAAAGAGGGCACGCTGCATGGCCAACCTTGGAGCTGATTTAGAACGACATTCGGCCTTCCTCAAAGAGTTAATGCCTCGAGTAAAAGAGAAGATAAGGAGTAAGCGCTGATCCCTTCGCTTGTTTTCCAGCTAAAATCTCTTCTAACTGACGTCGAGAAATAACTCTTACAGTCTCATCATCACATTCGAGCCAGGTGTCATCGTTAACTTCCTCACGCATTCGAACTCCACAACAGTCTGCTCCTCTACAAGAAGACCTGAAAATATATACATAAATCTGTTATTTTTAAAGAATGTACAACTCCTTGGAAAAAATAAAAGGTGTCTTTTTAGCGCTGTTCCTCCCTCCCCCATAGGGAGGAACCCCGCTTATAAGGTTGATACAATGAAACAATCCGGAAGTGCCGACAAGAAAATTTCGCGTTTCAGAACCCCTAGAGACCGAAAATAACGGTGGTTCAAATTTGTATATATATATATATATATATATATATATATATATATATATATACGGTGGTTCAAATTTGTATATATATATATATATATATATATATATTTGTCTGTTCGCTCATTTCTGGCTTCCCTGATGGTCCGATTTTGATGAAATTCGGTACAAAAATCTGTCGTCCAATTTGAAAGGTCAAGTTCGTTAACCAGCAAAATCCGCCCACTGGAAGATGGCGTTTGGGGCGAAATTTGCGCAAAAAGAATCGTAACGCTTACGTTTTTGAGTTCATAAGCTTGTAAGTACTCTTTTTATAGGCTTCTTGGGCTAGGAAAACGAATGGAACCATTTTCAAGGAGATAGCTTTAACCGTTTTCGAGAAAACTGAAAAAATAATTTTTGAATGCCGTTTTTGGTTTGGGTACTTAGAATCATGGGATTCAGTTGAAACATTTACTGCATGTTCTACTTTCATTAAAACTAACATGTTGAAATTTTGGTTGCGTTTGGAGTTAAGGAAGGGTTAGAATAAAATATTTTATTAACAGACATAAAAAAGTTTTGGTAACTTTGTATACTTTCCTTAATATCTCGAAAAAGGTTGAGAATTTGGGAAACGGAAGAATACCATTAGAAAGCTTACTAAAAGTTCTACAAAAAAGGATCTAATGAAAGTTTTGATTAGGCGATGTCAATCGGAGAAATAAGTGCTTAAAACTTTAAAGTAATTGATTTCGCTTATTCGAACTGTTCTTTTTGTCTTTGATTTTGATACTTAAAATTATGGGATTCAGTTGAAACATTTTCTGCATGTTTGAATTTCATCAACACTAATATGTTAAAATTTTGGTTACGTTTGGAGCTAAGGAAGGATTAGAATAAAATATTTTATTAACAGACATGAAATGTTTTGGGAACTTCGTATACATTCCCTAATATCTCGAAGACGGTTAGGAATATTGGTAAACGGAGGGTTACCATGCGAAAGCTTACTAAATGTTCTACAAAAAAGATTCTGAAACAATTTTTGATTAGGTTATGTCAATCGGAGAAATAAGTGCTTAAACTTTGAAGTAATTGATTTCGTTTATTCGAACGGTTCTTTTTGTTTGTTTTTATTCCTTGTTATTTTTTAATTGCTTAAAGTTGGATATTGTATTTGACAATAAAACAGATTAATTAAAATAAGAAAAACAATTCATTGTTAAAAATATATCAGGCTGTACTGTATGAAATGTCAGTTTTGGATTTGTCGATTTCCTTCAAATGTCTTGAAACTGTCGAGGCTCCTACTTCGAGTTCTTTGGCATATTCCCTAGTGTTTTTGATTGCTTATAGTAGTCAAATGTATTTGTCAATAAAACAGGATACGTATAATTAGAATCAATATTTTGTTTGTTAGAATTCGAAGATGCCGTATGAATATCTAGATTACAGTACTGGTGTTGATTTCGTTCTTTAGAATTATTCTTGGTATTCCCTATTTTCATCTGTTACCCATAGTTTTTTATTGTTAGTAGGTTTTTCTTATTGATTATAGAATATAAATCTATTTGGCTATAAAACAGGATACGTAAAATTAGTGACAATATTTCGGAGATTTCTGAGCGAAATACTTTTAAGATTTTCCACCACCACGAACGGCTTTTTTGCTCTATTTTTATCCACTAGATAGGCTTTATTTTGCATATTATTCTATATAAGTTTTATTCAGTAGGGGATTCTGATGAAATGTCGTGTTTTTGCTGTGGATTTTAAATACGATGTATCTAAGATTGGATAACATTAGCGAGTCTACATAGTTAAGAACCGACGACGGAGGATTACTTCTTGCTATGATTTAGTCTACATATGTATATTAAGTCCTAAATCCAAAAAATAAACTTCACAACGGTTAGATACTATGAGCAAATATGGCGGTTCAATGCCCGTAGAAACAAGGGGGCCGCAGGAAATTTACCTGCTAAGAGTTAATCCTCAAGAGCTGTAAATATACCCCAGGTATCTGCCGACACAAATACAAAGCCTAGGCAGAGAGCACCCCAAAAACTCAGATCCAAACATAAGGTTATATACTAAATATTCATAAAGACTACTTAGTTGTAAACCGATTCATCAATTAGCAATCAATAGTTTTCAACAAAGGTTATATACTAAATATTGATAAAAAGTATTTAATTAGAAAAAAAAAACAATATTCCACAAGACTTGTTTTTGGTCCATTTGTGTCTATTCCATAGACTTAATTAGGTATATTATTCTATTGTAGTTGGGCAACTAAACTTTGTTTTATTTTGTTAAATAAAGTTTTTTTTCTTGACTTGTTATTCGTCAAGACTTTTATTTGAGGAGCTTAGTATCAAAGTTGGACAACTCCACTTTTGCTTTTTTTACAGGAGAGGCAAAAAACCATATCTACTATATTGATGTCAGTATCATGGTGATTTTTTTATACGTTATTCTTATAGGCCTCAGAAACATTATTTCAAAGGCACTAAGAAATTATATAAGTATTAAGGCCGTAATTACACTTTAAATAGTGGAGTTGTCAATGTTTGAAACCAAGTCATGGAGTTGTCTGTTTTTGAAACCAAAGGGAGCCATTTGAAAATTGAACCTATCCTCTTTTGAAACCAAACAAATATGAATTTGGTATGATCGAGGGCGTTTTAATATAATGTAATTATGTCTAATGTATTAAATCAAAATTATGTAGTTAAAAATTACATGAAAAATGTTATTTAAATACAGTTTGACAAAACTGAAATGAAACTAAATTATCCTTATTTTATTAAGTTTAGAAAAAAAGAGGTACTTAGCTATCCTCTTTGCACAGTTTTACCTATAACTACATGTATTGAAGTGGCTGTGCTATAATTTTCATCGCCGTACTCAGCCATACCTGTGCACAGCAAATAAAATAAAGTTATCAATTAGCGATGCGATTATTTTATGAAAAACGTATTAACCATTATTATATTCTGCAGAGAGTTGTTGAAAAGTTTTTAATAGCAAATAACTGAACATTAACGATGAGATCTATTTAACATCTAGTGTGAAACTGTCAATATTTATTTGTTATACACGAAAATTTAAAAAAAGAGGAATATGTCGAGAACAGTTACCAGTACCACATTAGCTGTTAATTTATTCACCTGAGGTCTTGAAAATATATTTGGAAGGATACATAGCTCTACCACTTGAGTAAAGTATGAATATTTTAAATTAAATACGGGCTGTTTTTCACGGTTGTTGTTATATAAAGCCCGTTTAATAATAAAATAATTATTCTATAGAATTGGTAGTGGTCTCATTCGACTCGGCAAAAAATAAATTCTTCAAAAATAATACCTAAATCAGAAAGATTCAAGTACCTAGAGGTTTTGTCCCAAAATCCGGCATTCGGAACCACAGTGTGCCAGATAACAGCTAGTTATTAATAAGAATTATCGCCAAATGCACTTATTACAAGTAACTATAAACATTCAGCCATGATGGATTTGCAGTGCATTTTGGGAGCAGATTGCATGAATGCAAGTTTCTCATTGGCTACTGATGGAGTTGTCATTTTTTGAAACCAAACTATGTTGGAATTGTCCATATTTTGATTCTGAACGGTTGAAATAAACGCTATTTTACCTATTTTCTGTCCTTTTTTAATGAAAAACAGTTGCAAAATCGAATGCAGCATAAAAATCCACTTAAGAATCGACAAAAATCTCAAAACTGAAAAAAATGGAGTTGTCCAACTTTGATACTAAGCTCCTCATTTGTCCTTGTGTATTTACTAGATAGGTTTTATTCGGCATATTATTCTACATAGGCTATATTAGGCAGGGTATTCTACTCAATCTTGTGTACTTCTTCTTGATCCTTCTGTACATGGGCGTATATAAAAAAAATTTCGGGGGGGGGGGGGGGGGGCTGAGAAGTTTTTATCATCAATTCAAAATTTCGGGAGGGGCTGCAGCCCCCTCAGCCCCCCCCCCTCATATACGCCCATGCTTCTGTATCCTCTAGAAAGGCTTTATTAGGCATATTTTGTATTGATTTATAGAGCTTTGCTTTAGAATGAGAGCCAGATACTGTAATTTCCGCTTCTGTGTAAAAGTTAGCTACTGTCGGTGTCCCTGACGCCTTAATATCACTTTTATTCGAGATGTTCGAGAGGATTTTGACAATTTTCATGATATATAAAAAAAAAATAAGTTTATTTCTTTTCTAAGCTTATCAAATGGCACTAGGGACATGAACGGAACCGCGCTAAGATGCTGCAGTTCCTGCGAGTCGGACTTTTATAATATTAAAATGAGATGACATTTGATTTTTAACAGAATTTACTTATCAAAAATATTAAAATAAATAACAAGAAAAAGGTGGATATTATCTTGGTCCAGTGGCTAACATGCTGGATTCTTATGTATTTCAGATTTGCTCTGTTTTGGCAACTATTTACATAATGAAGAAATGGTTAAACTTAGTACTAAATGAGAAAGGTGATTTTTTACATGCTAACTGAAAATATAAATAATAATAGCACCTCAGAGCTAATGATCATTGTAGTCGGCGCACAATAAATAAATTATAATGAGATCTTTCATAAATTATAATGAGGTGTAGGTCGGCTAAGAAACAACAATCAGATTTTTTTTAAAAATCTATATTTAGAATGTTTCGGCATGCTCTTTAGCTTCCACCCCTCCTTGGTGTCTAGTTATATATGAGCCGTTGTGGATACGAAGGGCAAATTCAACCAAAGGTAGTTTTCAGGAAAATGCATTTGAATATTTTTTCCATAAGGCCGAACTCCACTAGAGTATAAACATTTGTTCGTTCTGGGATGTCTCATTGTTCAAATTATACAATAATTGACCAGGAATTAGAGTGAACTTTATTTTTAACAAAAATAGCATTTTATTTATATCATCATCCAATGGACTAGTAGTGTAGTGTTGAGTTGGGCTTTCATATCCGCCTTCCTATGGCAGTTTCCAGCCAGATTGTTGTTTTGTGTTGCAGAGAATAAATTCCCATAATGAAGTCTATTACATTGAGGGAAAAATCAAGAATATGTTAGAGCCAAAATTGTATTGTAGCATGAGAGATAAAACTTGTCACTTGGCTGTGGACGGGTTAGTGAAGGTGAGGGCACCTCTCGGCAATGATATGCTTGCTGGGTTGCCACTCCCCCTCTCCTAGTCTCGCGCCTAGGCAAAGTGGGGGCTGGGAGCATTGCAGAACTGGCAACATCGACAAGTTATATTTCTCACACTATATGTTTCGTGTTTCTTAGCCGGTAAAAAGACAGCCACTCAAATCCAGCTATTTGAAGCAAAGTTTGTGGAAGGATTTGTCGGTTTTACTTACTTTCAACCCAAATTCTGTATTGATTCCTGATATTTTTCTCATTTTTTAATAAAATCCCGATTTTCATGATTTCTGAAATACTATAAACTACTAACCCTTAAAAACATCTCTTTTTATTCCACTAACCTTCCTACACACCTGAAGTACTGCCCCCTAGTAGTTTCAGCTATTGAACCATTCTTAGATCTAAAGAACCACTTCTTTTTTGTTGAAGCCGGGGCACTCTTGTCTGATCCTGCACTCGACAAAGAAGCTGTTTTTCTTCTTTCCCTGAAAGTGATCAAATCATATTAGAATATATATATATATATATATATATATATATATATATATATATATATAACTTATGCGTCGGGTAGTAGTGAAGATGTTTTTAAAAAAGGTAAAAGTAAGGTAAGATGGACACAAGACACGTTTGAATGCTAGATAACAACTGCTTTATTTTAATCCGGCTGGGCTTTATATAAGCCCAGCCTGTTTATTTATGTCTTACAGCTCTTTCTCTCCCATAACAGCCCCCTTCCAGTTTCTGGACATATACCAGAAACTCAAAAGAGGTAACAAAAAGAAAATATGACAACCTTACATGAAGCACTAATACAAACTGAAATGAAACTACTGAGCTACAATAATGAAAGTAAAATAATGAAATTGAATGAGTAAAACTGAAACTAAGTAACATACAAAACTTCTTAATGCATGAAAAAAAAAAAAAAAAAAAAAAAAATTTTACAAAAGAAACATATTTACAAACTACCGACCACGTAGATGTGCTGCGTCGGTGTCGGCCGGGATCTTCAATTGTTCCAGGTGGACTGTGCGTTGCCTGCAAGGGGTTTCATGGGACCTGATGGTCACTACATTGTGCTCCTTCAAAGCTACGACCGTGTAGGGGCCATCGTAAATGAGGTCTTGTTTAGCTCGGTTCATTGATAAACGACGAAAAACTACGTCTCCCAACTTGAGCTGCTTATCTGGTTCCTTAAGTCGTAGGTTATGCTTGCGCACTCGCTCCCGCTTTTCTCGTTGTAACCGCCCCCTGGTTTCTCGTGTTATTCGCCTCTGATGTGCTTGGCGTTGGAGAACTGCTGCTACGATCCCTGGTGCACCCGCACCTTCCCGCACATCTCTACCCAATCTTAAGGTTCCAAATAAGATTTCGAACAGTGTGAATCCAGTGACACTGTGAACTGAATGATTATACGCTTCCACTGCTATGTCCATGGCTTCTTCACCTTCTAGTCCCCGCTCCGTCTGAACAATTCGCAGATGCTCACTAAGAGTACTGTGTACCCGCTCGATGCCCCCATGACTTTGGGGGTGTCCCGGCGTAGTTATGTGAAGTGCTGTTCCCCACTGTTGGAGGAGTTTCCTGACCTCGGCATTTCGGAATTCCCGACCGCCATCCGTAACCACTTGTTCAGGGGTTCCGTAAGTTTGACTCCAACGACGGAAACCTTTGATGATTTCCTGTGCACTTTTGGTGACGATAGGAACGGCCATAACTACTTTGCTAAATGTGTCAACAAAAGTTACCCACGACTGGTTCCGCCATGTAAAGACGTCTGCCTGGAGCACTAAAAGGGGGGGTAAGAGGAGTAGCTGTCTCTTCCTGAGTAGCTTGTGGAGGATATCGATCGTACTTCGCTTTATTGCATACTAGCTGAATACCCGTGCTTCGTCACGGCAGATAAGTAGTTATTTTATTGCGTTAATGTTTCATTAAAATTACGTTACTATACAATTCTGTGCAGTTTATTACAGCACGGTTTCCGTCATACTATATTTTATTCAATGGGCGTTAAAATTTAAAAGTTTATGTTTCCAAGAAGTCATATGGTAACACCCAATATATTTGCAAGTATTACCAAGGTTATAGGCGAGGAGGCTGTGCAAGGGTTCCGGATATTATTACCTCGCCTGGAAAACCTAAGGATATGCCATACATCACGGTTTGACCGGGACTGTCCCGGTATTTTGCAATTGTTTCGGTGTCCCGCCCAGTTTTATCAATGTCCCGGAAAAGGCTGTAAGATGTAAAAAGTAATGAATTCATGTTTATAAGAATCTTTTTTAAATCGGTTACTTTCCTACAATCAACATTTTTACTACTGCTCAAATCAAGTAGCAAAAAAAGTTCCGTTCTTATTTTTAAGGTTTGGGTAGACTAACAGTTCAGGATTCCCCCTTCCCGTTAGTGGCTAGGCTTAAAACACACCAACCATTTTGCTTATAATTTGTACTCTTTTTATCCCCCCCCCCCCCCCCGTGGTATGCCCATCACATATTAATGTGTCCCGGTTTAACTCTCCAAAAATATGGCAAGCCTATCTGACGGGGACAGGCAGAAAAGAAACGCAATTAAAACTCTATGAGGGACAGTTAATTTCTAGTAATTCAAGGTCTGCCATCATAGTTGAAATTAACCTCAATTAGAAATAAAACTATGAGATAGATAATGTAAGGTAACAGCTGTTCTTTATCGTCCTAGCAACGCAGGCTGCCTAGGCTTGCCTTCTCTAACCAACTCAAACTTTAACCCCCCTTAAAATGCTTAAAAATACGAATATCAAAAAATCCTTTCCTAGCGAGCGCCTACGTTATATAGGGAGTGTCCATGCAAAATTTTCTGTCGAGCGGTTTGGGCTGGGCGTTGATAGATGAGTGAGTGAGTGAGTGGTATTTGACAAATATATAGTAGATATCACACCCTGTTACTACTTCCCGCTCTGTCTGAGCCATTTCTTTCCAATAATACTTGCGTTTCAGGCCTGCTAATGTTTCTGTCACGCCACGATGATTGGATTTCCCCTGATGTTGGGCAACTGTGACGTCGCGTTGCGTTTGGGGGTCTGTGATCACTTCTCCTAACCTCATGCACCTCACAAAGGCTCGATCAGTGCCAATACGCTCCTGCTCCCAGAGGTGGGCGATTCTGTTCCACACGGAGGCATTCCTGACGAACAACTATGTTGTAGTCCCAGGCATTGATGCGTCTTCTAGAAGTCTACAAATGACGTCGTCCGAAGCCGTGACCGGAGCACGAACAGTGCACTTCAATCTGGATCGGGAGCGTCTGCCGTATGTTATCTGCGGTGTTCCATCATTCGCCGACTTCCAAATGATGTACCTCTTCTTCTCTACCACAATGTGATCGACTTCCAGGATTGTACGTTCCCGCTCTTCAACTGAGACCATCACCTCGGTGTCTGTACCAACTGTGCCATCTCCATCCGGATTCCAATCTCTGAAGAACTGGCGTAACGACGGTTGTTACGTTGACGTGCTGTAACCGAGAGAGCCAATCCGCTACCACATTCTCCTTGCACGGTGTATACAAAACCTTAAAATCATATTGTGACAGCTTTTCCTTCCACCTCATAATCCTCGCAGAATTTTCCTTTAATGTCGCTACCCACTGCAGTGGCTTGTGATCCGATTTAACCACAAACTTTCTGACATACATGTCAAACCTAAGACGGACACAAGACACGTTTGAATGCTAGATAACAACTGCTTTATTTTAATCCGGCTGGGCTTTATATAAGCCCAGCCTGTTTATTTATGTCTTACAGCTCTTCCTCTCCCATAACATATATATATATATTGTAGTGATATCCTAACTACCACCAAGAAATATCTTACTACTTCTTAGTAATATAAAATGATAACTTGACACAAATTTCCTTAATCTAACATCAAGAAGGCATCTCCACCCGGGAGATCGTCGGTTATTTTTTCTCAGGCAGTCAGTTTGCTACATATACTCCGACTAGCTGTTTTAGCTTGTGTGGTGCTTTGAAGAAGATTCAAAGAAGATAAAACAAATCAAGAGGAGTTCATTTGGATATAAGGTAATTTATGTCTTCAGTGTACTTTTTATATTATTTTCAGGTAATAAGATTCATATAGCTAGCCATGTTTTATATTTTAAGTTAACTCTAATTTGTATATGAAACCTAATACGACCCGTACAAATTATATTATTAAACAAATTAAAATTTTTATAACAATATATATATTTACTCAAAATGTTTAGTATAAATATTCTAGTTTTACCTGTTGCAAGATTCATAGTCTGTGGAAAATTCTCTTGGCCTAACATATGCGACATAATGCCCAGATGCCATAGTTGCTCCTAGGTGCATGATGACAGAATACAGACTGTACTCATGATCTGGTACTGGGCCTCCAGGTTTTTCACATTCTTCACAAAAACAACCTAAACGAAGTGGAGTAGGCATATGCTCATTTACTTTACTCACTATAGACCTAAAAATATAAGACAACATTTTCAGACTAGAAGTTTTTTTCTTTATATATAAAACATTATTGAAACTCAAACCTCTATAAAGTACAAGTAAACAGAAAACAAATCAAAGGACAGATAAAAAAGGAGGGGAGATGACAACTCATGTTTCATTGAGTTTTTTAAACTGAATGTTTAATGAAACTCTTAATAAACTATTAATAGCACCCCCAAAAAAACTAACGTTGAAAAAAGAGGCCAAGTACCAGGCCCCTTCCAAAATAGTTTGCCTACAAAAGTTATGATATCATAGTATTGGGCCAAGTTTTAGGCCCTTAATACCTTGGCAATAATAGTTCAAATCCCACATGTGTGAAATTCTGAGAGAAATATTCCCGACAGTTCCGCCATTTGCATTCTAATTCAATGAACAATACGCTCTGTGGAACTTAATAAAAACTGATTATGTCTCCTTTAAGATCAGGGAAGGCTTTGATAGGTCAGGGAAGGGAGATAGTGTTTAATGTTTATCAATAATTAGTCAAAGCTAATGCTGAAAACAATTTAAATTAGATTGTTTAAATTCAATTAGATCCCTGTTCAATTAGATGGAGAGGGAAATGGAGGGAATGGGCGGGGCTTGTATTCCAGAAGAACTCCCCGTTATAACCTTAACAGTTTTTAACCGTTACCTCAGTCGCCTCGCTTGTGGAATCGGCGAAGTACCTAATAGTTAAAATTGTTTTCAGCCTTAGCTTTGGCTAAGTATTGAAACATTGAACACTACTCCCTTGCCTGGCCTCTCAAAGCCTTTCCTGCTCCTAAACAAGATTTAAAGGCTTTATAAATGGGGGAACAGAAGGGAGACATTCACGCATGGGCAATTGAACTCCAAGGTTTATCTGAACAGGCTATAATAAAATACCATAAATAAACATAATAAATGGCAAAAAGCAGTCAACTAGAAACAGAAAATAATAATAAAATAAATGAAAAATAAAAATGTGTGTTAAATGAAATAATACCAACTTACCCATATCCTGATGAAAACCTTTTTATTTGTAAGGTAAGGAGTTTAGGTAATGTTTCGAATTTTACACACCGCCTAGCTTCGTTATAGCGAAGGCACTTTTCACACCAATATTTATTACTATCATGCAAATATTCTTCAGTCACTAAAGCAGATTGATACAACTTGTTCACATTTAAACTTTCATCTAAAAACAATTTGAGAACAAGTGTTATTATTAAAATGTTTATTGATAATCAAATATGAGGTAACATAGGGAATTATCCTTAATAGACATTTATCCATAATCTCTGAAGGTTAAAAATAAATAAATAAATATATATATATATATATATATATATATATATATATATATATATATATATATAACTATATTAAAATAGTATGTTCATATTATTTACAGAAATAAAACTTATTTCTCTAAAATCCATTCTCATGAATTGATTTATTCAATCAT
Organism: Gonocerus acuteangulatus; assembly: GCA_946811695.1. Lineage (NCBI taxonomy): Eukaryota > Metazoa > Arthropoda > Insecta > Hemiptera > Coreidae > Gonocerus > Gonocerus acuteangulatus. The sequence goes on along the minus strand of OX328124.1, from coordinate 35,410,015 downwards.
AAGTACAGAGTACTTCTGGAGTTAAGCAATATCATCAGTGGCACTAACTGAGCGAGGAGACTCACCTGTAATGCTGGATACAAGGGAGTCAAGCAATGCCACTAAAAAAGTGGCCCTCGTTCAATTATAGTACCACTGATAATTGTTCTTAATCCAGAAATATTTCAAAAAGATTTTCAACCCTTTTTGTTTCATGAATGAAGATGAAACCATGCTACTAACTGGCTCCCTTACATAACAAATAAAATTTTCCGTAAAACAGTAATTAAAAATAAGTAGAAGGTCAATAAATAAAAACCAAATCTATAATTAATCCAAGTTTATTGCTACACTTGATTCACGTACAAAAGAAGCTTCCTCGGGACCTAGTCCTCCTCTCTGCTAACAGCTGACCAGTAAAAATCTTCTATTACAAGGGACATGTCATGACTGAAGGTACTCTTAAAGGTTGGAAATAGCTGTGAGAGGTAAGCTGTTTGAAAATCTTTTAAAGTAAAAAATATTTCTCTCGGCCTGTGGATAAAATCACCTTCTTATTTACAATGTTTTATTTTTACTTAACTTTAACAATTTTATTTTATTTGATATTTGGTTACATTTCCTCCATTTTTTGTTTTTATTATATCTTCACTTATGTGAAATCTAATGAATGTTTGCTTTTTATTGTATGATTTGTGATTGACCTTCTGGCAATTTAATTTATGTTACAGATAATTGGGGTCACAAATAAACATTTAAATAAAATTTAGATTTATTTCTTAACTTAAGAAATGAAGACTTAATAAGCTGTTACCAACTACCTAGGTTATTTCTTAACTATTATTCAACAGAAATATAAAAAGTATGTTTATTTGATTGGTTTAATATTTAGAGCAACTCTTGCAACATATATAAAATGAAAGTAGAGCTTGCATGTGGCTAGAATCACAACCCAAAAGTTATCAATTAACGGGTTGGTGGGATAATTGTCAATGGTAATATTTTAATTCATTAGTTCTGATAAAATATTCTTTCTTTATTCCAAATTTGTATTATTTAAAAAAGGTGTGGATTAGCACTTTGTTCTAAGAATATCATTAATTAGTTTATTTTTCGTAGAATACCATTAGTTTCTTCAGTTAAAAGAAAAAAAAAAATTGTAAGTTATTTATTTATTTTAATTTCAATTTCTTCAACAGCTGCAATTGTTTAGGTGAGTTTTATATGTTACCACCCATTTCTAGCTAGGATAGAGATGATACCTTTCCTTCTTTCAAAAGAACCCACCACCTGTAATGGGATTTGAACCAAAGACCTACCTAAACACTCATATCTCTCGGACCACCCATTTTAAAGTTAAGAATATTAAGTTCTTTCAAGGAACATTCATTTTTTTACAAGATTGGAGTGTAAGCATTTGATGAATTATTTATCTTCTTTAAAAATTCAAAACCATATAAGTCACAGAAATAGTCAGACAATATAAATAAACAAGACAAGAAAGAACAAATGGGTTTACATTTTGTACATATCTTATCCAGTAAGCAATTTACACATATATACCTTTGGTTGGAATATCTGTTGTTATAGGCACACAAATGTCACAAAATGTTTCCTTCCTTTGAGTGACTTGTTCGCATTCTAAGCAAGTTGTTTTTAGAAGAGAAACTCCTTCAAAATGTTCAGAAATGAAGTTGTGCCCTACAGAGCTGCTATCGTCTTCATAATCTACACCATTTGTACAGCAATCCCCATTTTGTGCGAGTGCTTCTAAAAAAAAAAAATATTAACAATTAAAAGTTATTTATGTAGTTCATATAGGTGAGCATTCATGAGAATACAAGGTGTTACATATTTAAGGACCACAACTTAAATATCTCGGAAGCTGTTGAGATATAAAAAAAATGCAAAGGGCCAAAGTTGTACATCTTATCAAGATCTTTCAGATGCCTATTTCATCATAACCTCCACAAAATTCAGTTTTAAGTCAATTCTCAAATGTCAATGTTTCCTATTTTCCCCAAATTTTTCATATATTCTGGAAAATTACTCAAAAAATAAAGAAACTAGCTTTTTTTGGGGGGTCCAGCTAGAATTTTGTAATAAATGGCTGTCAAATGTTTATTTATTTTTTTTATTAACATGACTGGAAAATTGAAGTCAATGAAACTAAAATAGGACTTTTTTTAAAATATTTTCTTCCTCAGATTCAGTTAGAAAAAGTTCTCAATTGATAAGAGTGGTCCAGCAACTATTTTGAGCAACAATGTTTAGATATTTTGCCAATACATAAAGAATTTGTTATGCATTTATTCATATTTTTTGAGTAATTCATTGTTTTAAGGGGTAATACTACCCTGTAACTTTTTTTTTTCTTTTTTATGGGCTTAAATGCTTCCTAAACTAATCAAAAATGATATCCAAAAGTGTTTATGTGCCGGAACAGTTTTTAAATGTGCCAAAACTTCAATTTTTCACCTAAAGTCCTGATACATTTCAAAATTAAAAATTTATTTTTTTATCTTTATTACAAAAAATTATGAAAAAAAGAAAAAGAAAAAATAATGAATTTTTTGGTATTATTAAACTTTAAAGTCAAATTTCCCAAAACTATGTTTTTCAAACTTTCACCCGATCAACTTTAAATTTTATTAACTGCAGATTCCTAATGATATTTGCTAGTAAAGTATGTAAGGGTTTTTCCGTTCATTAAATTATTACGAGTTTAGACTGACTTTTTTTTATAGAAAATAAAGAATAGGCTACTAACAAGGTTTAGGTTTAGGGAAGATACAATTATACAATCTCCAATAAGGATGGGTGCTATATTTAAAAACAAAGTTCCTTCGTGTCTGGAAGATAAAATGGACCCCCCCCCCCTTTACTCTAATAAATTGTCAAAAAAGAAATGATCTGGTTTTCTGGGAGAACATCCTGCAAGGCGTTTCCCCCTTATTAAACAGACACTCTGGGAGTGGAGAGGAGCATCTTACAGAAAGTTGAAGATAAAATTAAAAAATTTCTAATAATATTTAAAAAAAAAAAAAAAAAAAAAAAAAAAAGGATTTTTTTGAAATCATATAATGGTACAATTTTCAACAAAGAAAAATTGTGATATTTACTGATCTTCCATATTCTATATAATTGTCAAGTATTGTTATAATAACTGAGATCTGATAATTTATTGATATAAATAAAATCAAGTTTTGTCAGAGTAGAACACAGAAACAATTAATTTGATGAAACCTGTCCTTGTCTTAGATTCAAAGACACCAAATTTACCCATAAAAAAATGTTTATCTGTCTGTCTATGTTTCCAACAAAATTTTGCCTGTTCATAAGCTTAGGATAGATGGATGGATTGGGTGTTTAAGGGCAGAAAACAGTTGAACAGTAAAATCGGAGGTAGCTAGGCAATAGATTTAGAATGTGACTTGGTGTGAATAGAAAGTACAGTCTAGCCTTAGAAGTCTAGTCAGCTAAGTCTGATATAGCCATTGATAACAATTTTAAATCATAACAAGTACAAGGCCTTTTGGGGAAGGCAAGAAACAGAGAACCTTCTTTATTTTTTCTCATAGTAATAAAAGGCTGGCCGGAGTATAAAAATCCTTGATAATGTGTAAACAATTAATATTTTTACCCAACTAGTATCAGAATAAAAATTTTCTATTTCCCTAAATTGTCTTCATACACATGTCAAAAACAGGTAAATCAACTAATCATACATTAAAAAAATCGGTACTTACGTATTAGCGTCAAAGCAGGTTAAAGAGCCGGGTCTCAGAGAACTGGATCTACACCGTGTCAGAGATATGGATCAAGGAGTCAAATCAGATTTCGCCAATATGGCGACGGAATTATCAACGATTTAGGTTAACTAGAGTTATGATATAACCTTTAGCTAGCGAAAACGCGTAGTACTTATATTAATAGCATAATTGCTATGCGTTTCCGCTCGCTCAAGATTATATCTAAACTCTAGTCAATCCAACTCGTTGATAATATAGATCAAGGATGGTTTTTCGCTAGATAATGGACTGATAAACAATTTGGCATCGCTTCGAAAAAGTAGCTTTCATCCTAGCTATTCTGATGTCGCTATCTCGCACAGAAACTGAAATCGCGTAACAAAAAAAAAAACAACAATTGCGTGTGTAAATAAAGCACAAATGAATTGCGTTAAAAAGACGAAGGGAACAAGATGGCTACTATAAACACAATAGATGATGATATCTCTGATAGTGATTGACCAATAGAAATGCGTTATCCATGATCCAGATCTCTGAACGAGACCCGCATCTTTAACCTGCTTTGACGCTAATACGTAAGTACCAAAAAATCCATAAAAAATCACATGATAGTGGAATTGGAAAATTCCACCAAAAAAAGGGAAACTTTTCAAAATAATTCCAAAACCAGAATCAAATGGTTTTTTTCTGAGATTAAATGAATTAAGAGGAGTCTTGAGACATTTGGATTGTGTATAGCGATGGAATTACCTCCTTCTAATACTGCAAGGCTTCTATACTTTCTTGTAAACAGTTTTCTCCTTCTCCTTCACAGTTAACTTTCTCTAAAACAGGAGTGGTTTCGCTAACCAATGTTTGGTTATTATAATCGAATGGAACACGAATTAGAAGAAAAAGAAAAAAAAAAAAAATTCTTTAACCCAGAATCATGACTCTAGGTTCTAAAACGTGGTTGTTTCCAATTGTTTGCACAAATGTTACTGGTGGTAAAGCAATGCTGATAAACTTTAAGAGTGCAGTTGTTGCATTTGTGAGAAAAGTAAGAAAATAAGAATCAAAATCCCTGGTTTTTTAAAATTCTTAGAGGTCACAATTTTATCAGAATACCTAAGACAAACAAAAAAAAAAACTGTTTAAGGTGACAATGAATAGTACCAGTGAAATGAAGTGAGGAGTGATTAAAATAATTTGGAACCTTCTATTCATAAGTATTACATAGGAATATTAAATAGAAATAAAAACATGGAAAACAATTACTAAAATCCCCAAAGTATTAAAGCAATTTTAATAAACATTTTTATATTCCTTATACATATTTGAAAATTACTCACCATAAATTATTCTAGAATCCCCTTCACCTTTTCCTCTCCCTTGCCTCCCAATGCTCAAGGATTTCTTAACCTTAAATAAATAGTTTCTTAGTTATTAAACAACAAATAAAATGAAATAGGAGGAATAGAAATACAGCTTAATATATTACTTTAAAATGTGATGCCCTAGTTAGTACCAAATTATGTATAAAAAAAAAATAAAAGAAAAAAAAAACAGAACTGCCAGGGAGGCAAATGAATAAAAACAGTAAAGCAATATAAAAATAATTAAAAAAGTAAAAATTTAAATACATCAACACTTTCAGGACGGATGGCTTCGAAACAAATTTATCCATCGCGCCCAAGTCTTCCTTTTGTATAGTTATTTAGGCAAACATAAAAAAAATTAAAAAAGTGAAGGAACATTTGAAAATATGTACTTTTAGTGGATTAATTACAATTTATTGGTTTCAAGACACTGGGGTGTTCCGGACCTAGCACTCCGTGCCAAGGGGTCATGGGTTCGATTCCCACCAAGGGTGGTGGCTTTTCTTTGGAAAAAAGAAAAGGCATCATCCCTACCCTGGCTAGAAAAGGGTGGTAACCTATAGATAACCCGTACTAAAAATTCTTTGTTAATTATAATGGATGTTAAAATTTAAATAAATAAATAATTAATATTTAGTTAAGTGTCAAATACGCCACAACTACGAGCCCATTGTTCTTGAGGCATTGTTCTGGTGCATTCAGAATCATACGATACCATATCCGCAAACCTAACAGAGAGTAATGTGATGAGGTCCCAAACCAAATACAAAGTGTATAGGACAAGACCCGGAGTAGTGGGGATAGAAAGAAAGTCAAGTTATCTGCTTTCGAACACGCCAAGAAGCCGGCGTGTTAAGATATTATTGAGCAAAACAGGAACTATAATAATTTACCAATCTATATTTTTTAGTAGAGCCATAATTTTAATATTACAAAAAAATTAACTGAGTACTCACCTGCCTTGACCAAGATTGTTTTGCAGGAGGTAATGGAGGAGGTGGAGCTGTAGTATCAGCAGTTACAGAAGCTGCTTGCCTCAACTGACAGCATGTTTCCCGAATTACATCTAGTAAACATACCAGCAGTTCATGAGCATCATGCTGCTGGTTACCCTCAAAAATAGGGTTAACATCCCTACAATTTACAAGAATATAATTAGATGCAAAGTAAAAACATGACAACAAATTTTTCATTCAAAGAAATAGAATATACTCAGTTCAGTTACTTTTGGAAAAATAAATGTTTAAAATAAGGCCTGGTGCACACCTGAAACCTGGTTTCATGAAATTCGTTAAATCGGTTTCATTAAATTGGTTTCCTATTGCTTCAGTTTCACGTTTCGTCATTGAATCTACAAGTTCTAATAAGCGATCATAAACTGGCTTCGAAATCCTAAAAAAATCCTTAATAAATTTATCAGGATCTCTGTTTAAGTTTGTGAGCTTCAACAAAACAGCTGTGTTGCCGATCCCTAATCATCGGGTGAACCCAAAACTTGCGGTTTTTTATTTATATTTTTTAGCCACCACCACAACACAAGTGCATCATCGTCTGAATCAATCATGAAACCGATGGGAAACAGTTTATTCTGTGTGCACGCTTTAATAAAATAGGTTTCAAGAAACCAGTTTCTACACTGCCTTATTCTTTAAAATATCAAATTCGTAAAGGAATTAAAGAAATGTGAGAAAATATCCAGTAGGTCCTAAATCACTCCACACTCCAGATTTTGAGAACATTCAGAATGTGAAATAAATTTAGAATTTCATAATTTTATGAATCACGACCATAATCTTATATGAAATGAAAGAATTTTCAGTAATCGTAATAATAATTATATTAGCCGACACCCATAGCCATGTTGAATGCACTAATTCCCGTTGATCGCTGAAGTTAAGCAACGTCGGGCAAGGCCAGTATCTGAATGGGTGACTGACCACATGCTGTTGGCAGTATAAAAGGGTGGCAACCTGTAGATAGCCTGGCATTAATAGCCCAAGTGTTAAACAAAAAATAAATTCACCTTAAAGATTGTAGAAAAAGGTGAGGATGATAGGATTCAGAATGATGATCCTTCACTTCTTCAGTTCTTAAAGCTTCATATAGCTGGTGCAACTTATCAGTTGCAATTTGCATTTTCAAGGCATCTCCGCCAGTGAGGGAGCCCAGATCTTTGCTGCTCCAACTTTTACCTCCTCGTCCCAGGGAAGAACACTGAAATTTTTATTTTTTAAGGAACAAATTAAATGTTAGTCAGTTGCTTCTATTTTTTTTTTTTTTTTAATAAACAAAATAATTCAAAGTTAATTCTTCTGATTTCAAAGAGTCTTTGAATATTCAAGACATGTATAACCCTTACACAACAAAGTACTGTTATAATAGTGGTGAGCGGCTGTGGCCCAGACAATAAATTACCAATATATTGGCGCATGCATTTCAGGCGCACTATATTAGAATGACATGAAAGAGACTTCTGGGAAAAAGATACAGTTGTTTGCAAAAGTTTCCGGCCAAAGGTAATTTTGTGTTTAAGTAATGTGTAAAGGGTGCAAAATGGAAACACAAATATATGTATCATCATAAAGCGTTTTTATTGTGCTTTCAAAATGTGCAATTCAAAAATTGTATATAACGATTAACAATTACTTATAACAAAAACAACTTTTCGCTTCTTCAGTGTCCGACCAAATTGCAAGAGCTATGATTCATGCAGTTTTTTTTTTTTTTTTACTTTTTCCATTGCAAATATTAAGAATTTCTAAAGACATGCATTTTGGCATCTTGACTGGATAATACTGATTGGAATGGGGGTTCTTACTGTTTACTTACATTTGGGACCGATAACGTAAACGATCAGAGCTAATCATAGCTTCTTGGAAGACTACAGGCCGTGCAAAAGATAAACACTGTCCTGGGAGGCCAAGAAAAACAACTGACTAGTCAATAAAGAGATTCAAAAAACGTCTGCCTCAGACGTGAAAAAGAATGCTGAAAACATCGCGAATAACGTGAAGAACATTTGACGCATTGTTCCGCGGAACTGACAGCAGTGGGACTTCTTGGTGCAGAGTGAGCAATGCAGTTACAGGGCGAAATAAGTGAACATTACGAGTAAAGGTTTTTGCATTAATTTATATATATATTACTAATAAATAAACACAAAAATCTAAAAAAATAACATTTTACATAATTAATAATTTTACTTTAAATTATGTAGAATTAAACTTTTTTTTATTGCTATTGTAATAATTATAATTTCTAATTAAAAAAAAAAAAGGTAACTGGTAATTTTGTAAATTAAAGACAATAGAGAAAAAACTAAATAAATCGATTAGGAACAGCCTAATAATGCGGAAAGTACGGCAAGAATTGGAGCGGTTAGGGGCTAATACAACCCCGTCTGAGGAGCAAAACTGTGTGAAGACAGGGCCACCCGAGGGAGTGACAAGTCTGTGTGTAGGCCTGTCTGAAAAGGGTTAACAGGGCTAAACTGTGCCAACAAAGCAACAGCGAGTTCATTATTCTCAAAAAAAATAACTTGAAAAAAAAAAAAAAAACCTGCCTTAACTTTAAATGAAAATTTTCAAAATAATCAGGCTGACTATAGTTTACCTTGAGTCCACCTCGGCCAGAATACTCCTGAAGATCAAGAGCAAGATGATGGAGATTGTGGAGAAATGCCGGTGCAAATCGGAGAGTATAAAGCACAGAATTGAGAAAGCAAGTGTTTCCTAAATTAGATAGAGTTGTTATAGGGTTCTCTGGGGCATCAGTTCCCCCTCGACCACTTCCATCTACTCCGCCTACCACCATGAGCCCTGGAAAATCAAAATTAAAAAAAAATAATAACAAAAGAGTATTTACAGGAATAATACATGCAATTCATCCTCAAAATGATAGCTTACAATAAATGGTACAGATGTGGAAGTTTCTTTAATAATACTTCAAAATTCCAATGTAAAATATTAACCTTACTTAAGTACACACAAAAATATTGACAATTAATAGGAGTCTAAGGCCTCGTTCACACTGCATGCGAGTTTGAGCAATTTTTTGCACTGTCAATTTTGTTGACAGACAAAAGTTGGTTGGTCACAATAGCACCGAATACCCACTATGCTTTTCCAATCTGAGTATCATAACGTACAAATAACAACATTTCCATGGTGTTGTATTCTGGTCTATGGATAATTATTACTCTTAGAAAACCCATTGTTGAAAATATTGTAACTAAGCAGTGATGTGTGAAGTGAATAGTCAAAAAAAAGTATTAAGAGAGAGAAGAGTGGGAGGAGTTCCATACATCATTTAGTCGGTAACTCCAAGAGCCCAAAATATGGTTAGGTTATTTCCAAATGAAAACTCTCACATTTTATGTTCTGCTAGATTGAATTAAACCTGATATAAAAAAATCCCTATCGTGACTTTAATGTTATTTTTAGAGACGTTCCAATCGAATATGAGAGAAATTAATTACTTTGCTCACTGTTAGGCGCTACAGTCCTTGTAGGGGACCTGTGCCTCAGTCACCATCCTGTTCCATGCCACGCGGTTTGCTGCTAGGTTCCTCCAATTTCGGATCCCTAGCGTCCGCAAGTCATCCTCCATGTCTTCAATCCACCTCCGTCTTAGTCTGCCCCTCATTCTTTTGCCCCCAGGTGCACCATTCATCATCAATTTAGGTAGCCTACAGGATTCCATTCTTTCCACATGCCCTAACCACCGTAGTCTACATTTCTTGATGACATAGAGGATGTCAGGCTCGCCATACAATTCTATAAGTTCGGCATTGCTTCTGACCCTCCACCTGTGCTGCTCTCTTAGGGCTCCAAAAATCTTTCTCAGGACTCTTCTTTCTCAGCAGACCTCTCCTCATTTCTTTGGTCAGCGTCCACGTTTCACTGCAGTACACAACAACTGGCCTTATTACAGTTTTGTATAGTAAAATCTTTGCTTTCCTGGAGACTTTTGTATCAGAGAGCTTTTTGCAAGACATAAAAGCATCTGTTTCCTGCCACCATTCGGCCCTTAACCTCCGCTTCCAGGTTATTGTTCTCCGTTACTACTCCCCCCCAGGTATTTACAGCTATGATACGTGTTCTCACCCAAATCCACAGTCCCTCCTCGTTCTCCGGTCTGTCTTGAGGTTTTCATATATATTTTTCACTATTTATAGAGAGTCCCAAGTCTTGCGCTGCATGACCGTGCAGTGACACGGGAGCTACGGACTATTATATTAGTCCGGCTTTTTTTGTCCTTGGCTGCTACAAGCTGTTATATCAGTCCTTCAACTATTGCCATCAGTAGGATGTTTATAGAAGCTGCAGTGCCCTTCAAAGCCAATAGGGGGCATAGGATTACTACTTAGCCTACTTGTACACATATACCTGCTACCTCCCTTTCTTTACTGCCGAAAAACGCTGTTTTTCTTTACCTGTAATTTACTCTGCATATTTCTCTAGTATATTTTGAACAATTGTTTGTGTAAATATTTCTAAGAAAATGTATTCTGGACAAGAATTGTTAGAACTTTTGACAAGTGGGAGCGAAAGTGAAGTGGAGTTTTCTTGGGATGACGATGAGGGTTCTGATTATTTATCCCAAAATGTTTCTGTTGGAGAAACACCTGGAACAAGTGGAATGCAAAGTACATGAGAAGAGGGAAGAGGGAATCTTCCGAGGAAACATCGAGTGACAAAAGTATTCAGCACACGTAGCACTCCAGGCGCTAGGCTATCCTGCACCACCCCATCATCTAGCCCTACGTGTAGTATTACGCAGCCTAAAGGTCGTCTAAGAAAAAAAAAAAAAAAAAAAAGATGGTGGGTACTCCCACTCCAGGGGAGTTTGGATCACCTGTGGAGGGAGAGGGGTAGTGGATGCACCCCGCCCTCAGGGACATTACTCTCCCTAGCCCGCATAGCATCAATAAAGTTAAGTCAGTGTGTCTACTACTTTTGTCAAAGCCAATTTCATGACTTTTTCGTGACACTTTCATGACTTGAAATGCAAATTTTTCATGGCCATTGATGAAAAGAAAATAATTTCACTAAATAAGAAAAAGCCTCAACTTTTAGCTTTAAATTATTTGTAACCTTACACGGATTAGCAGGATATCTATAAACATATATATAAAACAATTAATAAAATTGTGTAAAATGTAAATCATATGTTAAAGAGGGTAGTTCACATTAATTTTAAAAGTTGAGAAACGATAATACTAAACATTTTAGAATTTGTATAGGATTAGCAGCCTAATAAATATGAACAATGGTAGCCGAATTCTAAAAATATTACTAAATAAATATTCATTATCAATGTAAAAAATGTAGTAAATTAAAGTGTACACAATCTCAATATTTAACTCGGAAAGACAAAAAAAAAAATATGTATATGTAAATAATGGATAATTGATGTGCAAATGCTACAACAAAGGAATCCAACAGGGGAAGGGGATAAGGGTGGCAACTTGAAATGCATGGCCGTACAAAAACAGCGAAAATTACGAATGCACAAAAGTCCTGGTATTGCATTAGGCACCGGTAAATCTGAAATTTCGTGACATGGTTCCAAAATTCATGACTTTTTCGTGATTTTAGTGCCCTATTTTCAATTTCGTGACATTTTAGTGATTTTCGTGACTTTTTCGTGTAGAAGACACCCTGTAAGTGCATCTAAGAATATACTATTCTATTATGCTCTGTTTATATGAGAAATCAATAAAGATACATTCAATAATTTACACTATGTTTTTCATAATACAAAAAATAAATAAATTTCACACAGTAATTTAATGTGCCATGCAAAAAGAAAACCCTCCTGAACAAATACCTCCAATAAATCAGCCGGATTTTAGGGATATATAAGGATCACTTAATACACCATTCAATTGCCACTAATTCAAACAAATTTTAAAGAGAATTACAAATACTATAATTTTATTTTCAGGTTATTTTAATTGAATAAGTAGGGAAAACAATCTACATGATAATAATGACAAATCGCTGTGAAATTAATACATTACGTGATTGTTCAGAAGAGATTGTTGACCGTTAAGATTAAAAAGTCTGAAAATAATCGAGGTTCTAACAAGAAGATTAAAAAAAAAACTTATTTTTAAAATAAAAATGGGATTTTATTCCCAACATTTCGGCTTGAATCTGAAGCCCTTATCAGGGCTGTCAGGAGAAATACAGCTGATCCGGTTGGAAGTCATTACATCTGTACGCTCCAGAGAAGTAACAAGTTCCAACCAGGTGAGCATATCTCCGCCTCATAGCCCAGACGAAAATTTAAGACAAAACATTTGTAATTAAAACCCATTTTTATGTTCAAATGTATTTTTTTTTTAACTATCATGACCAAACCCCAACTATTTCCACACTTATTAACTGATTGATTTAATGTTTTCCCTAAAACAATTAAATTTATTCAAAAACTGAAAAAAAGTAAGACAGAATATTTCAGCAACAATCCATAGATATCCAGTCCCAAAAAGTCTCTCCTTCCTTTAAAGCAGTTTTTTTTCTATTTTGCTGCAAAGAAATAAAAAGCATATTTTCTTCTTTCTTCTCGTAATTTTTCTTTATAAAAGGTCCTTGAAAACTTAACGACATATAAAGACAGTTAAAATCAAATTTCTCAATCGGAGAATAAAGGAGTTAATATTTTGAGTATTAATAAATATTGAGATGGTAAACAGACGTAAAAATATGAAGAAATTAGAAGCCATTGATTATTTAAAAAGAACACGGAAGAGACCTTTCAGACATGGGCATCTTTTACAACCTCAAACTCACTCTCATAGAAGCGTGACGAGATGACTTTATCTTCATTATCCAATAAAGCATTCCTATTTACGTTCGATCTTCTCCTAACTTGAAAATTGCATCGATTCCTTCACCTCTTAGAAAAGTCGCCCTAAAAACACTCCAAAGAAGAGTAAAATTATGTAAGCATAGCAAACAATTGAAATAAGGAAATTATTTTTATGTAAAAAAGAAGAAAAAATCAAAGCTACAACACGGAAGGTATTTAATATTCTAAAGTTCATATCCGATGTAGATAAACACATCCCAAAAGCCCATTTATTATATTTATTTATTTTTTTCTTGTGTATATAAAAATTGTCTTGAAATTCAAGAGTAATCAGTGTGCAATGAATAAAAAAATAAGTTGTATTCAGTGCAAGCTACTTTTTTCCACCACATTATATTATTATAAAATATGTTATGATTAAAAGTTTAAAGGGCTTCAAAAACTTTAATCAGAAGAATTCTCTGATTTGTAACATGTTTTAACTGAGAAATATCTTGAAACAGAGGGGTTTCACCATTTGATTAAACGCAGGACAATGTCTATTATTGTTGGTCAATGCATCAAATTTAACTTACAGATAAAAAGCGTCGAAAATATGGCCTGTGAAACAGTGCCACTCGAACGGTCTGACTAGCTCAAGTATAGTATGAGTTTCTCTCCCTTTTCCTGTTACTTTGTTTGGTTATATTTTGCTTTCTCTATTTGTGTGAGAAGAGTTTTCTTTATATTTATTGAAAGTTGTTTCATCCACGGATAGAGTCTACTACAGTTGTTTTTATTTATAATGGAGAAATAGTCTTTAGTTTTTTTGCGTGTTTTCCTTGGTCTACTGAGCACTTATGATGGCCGCTGACCCAAAAAGCACTCTGACTTGTTAAAATAATCTTGTTTAAAATAAATGTGCTTCAATCGTAACTTTGTGGTTAATTTTATACTTCAGTGTAAAGCGATTATTTTTTATGGTTCACCCCATTATTTTAATATACATCATACAAGGAGGGTATTCGGTGATGGGGACACTGATCCGACCCATTTTGTTTCTGGTGATTCTGCATTGAAAAATAGTCTACAGCGTTTCATCCAATAGGCCTTAGGAGCTGAGAAATAAAATAAAATAGGTTGAAACTGATTTATTTTATAACTCGAGATAGGAAAATGATATCAACATGATTCTTTCTCCAATTCAGTTGTTTTAATTAGTAGATTAAAGGAAAAATACAATCATTAAATAATCATTTACATTTTGTTAAGTAAATTAAAAAATATATTTACGCTTTCAAGTAAACTAGCATTATACATTTTTCACACCAAAAATAATAGCAGATTGAAAATCAGCACCCCAAGAAACCCTACTGTAGTAAATATCATCAGAAACAAAAAAAAAATAATAATAATAATAATAATTTCCCTGTCTGGAAGAGCCCTTAAATTTATGTGAGGTTTTGAAATTCAATATTTTGCCTTGAGATAAGCCAATTTTTACATCCTTGGGATCTTTGAAAAGAAGAGAGATTCCTTTTTACTACATAAATAACTATTGTATTATCTCAGAAGGTACTTGTAAGGTATGGATCTCAAAATAAAAATAAAATTTAAACTTTTTTGCAGGAGTTGTATAACATTGATTTCAGAACACATAGAAACACGCCGATTGGAAGAAAATGTGTAAATTTGGAGCCTATATTAACCCTCCAAATTTAAAAAAAAAAAAAAAGTTGTTCTCAACTAGGAAAGAAGTTATTTTTTAAAAAAAGTTCACTGTTATGAAGGTTTTATGAAAGACGACTTTTGGGCATAGAATTCTATTAATTTCTGCGTGTTGGATTGACCAGGGGTTTGATATATTCTTGAGCGACCGGAAACGCATAGCACGTATGCCCAAAAGCGACAGTTTACAACAATTCAGCTACCACAGGTGAGTCTAAATTTCAATTACACTTCGTCATTAAGGACTAATGCGCATGCGCATGTTTACAAATACGCTGTTTATACCGTCTTTTATAACCTCCATAACAGGGATTCGTGTTTAGTGCATCAAAATACGTAATAGTGCAAACTTTTTAGAAAATCAGTGCTGAGGACGCTCTCCTTCAGATTTACCCATGTAAACTACCTTCAAAAAGTAGCTCATTATCTCCATCCATTCCATGAAGTTTTAAACATACTTGAATTGTATTAAAAGTTCAATCTCTACCCTAAAAATGTTGTTATAGATTCAGAAATCCAATGATATTTCAAAGAAAATTTAACCGATTTAAAGCAAATTTATAGGGCTGATAAAAGCTCTGATGAAACACGCGGACAAATATTCTTCCATACAGAATCACCAGAAAATAAAATGGGCTTGACCACACCACCATGAACTCCCCTTGTTAGTGAAGTCAAGGCAATTACAAATTTTGGTTAAAAGCATGTTGACAATATGCATTTCTATTGAGAAAAATAAGAAATATGTACTTTAAAGAAATTAATGCAATAGAATTTTGTTTCAGGTCAATTTATTTTTTTTTTTTAAACAAATCACACACCTTCGATACGCCTATTTTCTCGTGTTGTTTCACAATGACTGCAAACACAAGAATAAATAAAGTCCGTCACGCAGGAGCTGCATAACTAAGCACTTTCCTCAGAATTTTTTTAGTGTAGACTACATTACTGAATAATTTGCTGTAAATAACCTTTATAAATAAAATAAAAACGTGAATAGTTCTGCTCATTTACATTTCATATGAGGCCTGTTCAATTATTAATTTTGTAAATAATTTGCTTCCAGAGTCATGTTGATACTGTACTACTTAATAAATACACAAAAACTTCACATTCCGTCTTTTAATCTGACGCAGGAACAGGATACAGTCCCCATAGTGGGAGATAGCGCTCCTTGCAGCGCCTTTGCGAACCTACGTCTGGCTGGCTAATTGTAATGAAACAGACTTTAAAGTAAACACTCCTTTCCAATAGACCGATTTACTTCATTTTTACAACACTTCTTTCTCATGAGATAGCCACGACGCATACCGCATTTCGTTACAATACAGCAGAAATTACGACCGTTATGAGTATATTAGTACTTTAGGTCCGGAGTAAACCCCCCCTCCAAATAACACGATTTAGTTTATTTTTACAACCCAATTTTCTCTGTTGATTACCACCACGAATACCAAGTTTCGTTGAAATGTAACAAAAATTACGGCTGGCAGTGGCAAATTGGTATTGTGGGTCCGGAGTAAACCCCCCCTTCTAATGAACCGATTTAGTTTATTTTTACAACGGAATTCTCTCTTTAGATCAAAATAACGAATACCGAGTTTCGTTGAAATATAACAAAAACTACGGCTGGTATGGTCAAATTATTGTTTTGGGTCCGGGGTAAACCCCCCCTCCCGGTGGACCGATTTTGATGGTTAACGAACTCGTTCAATCGTTTGCTATTTGAACGCTGTATACCACGTTTCATGAAGAAAAAACAAAAACTCTGGCCGCTATCGTGTTAACAGACACATATATATATATATATGCATATATATATATATATATATATATGCATATATATATATATATATATATATATAGATATATATAAATTTTAACGGGGGTCATTTTCGGTGTCTACTAGGTAGGATCGATAAAGATTCGAAGAAATTTTTCAAAAATTCCGTCATGAGTCCAACCTCAATAGCTACTTTCCTTCGGAAGAAAGTGCTAAAAGGGCAGAAATGGCAAGACAACTGTCAGCATAGGTAATAGTAAAAAAACAGAGAATTCAAAAAATCTACAAGAAAACCTACAATAATTCTCCCCCAAGATATCTTTAGAGCTTAACAATCAATGTTTTAGGAGTGTCGGCTTATGACGTTGTTAGCAAGTGAGGCATATGCTGTAACACTTAATTCTTCATATCCAATTCTTATCTTCAATTTCTGTTTCGCAATTAATATATCATAGTGAATACTCAATTTTATTTTAAAGCAAATATACATTTTTTTTTTTTTTTTAGAATTTCTAATTAACCTGATATTACTGTGATATGTCAGAACATTGTCATTCATTGTTATATTTTTTGTCTATAAGGAGCTCAAGATTGAGATACGACTCCAAAAGTATTCAACAACTAAAAAATGGCTATGGAGCAGCGGACTGCCATTTTTATTTTAAACTTAAAAGAGTAATTCTAAAGAGATAGACTCAATCAGTGCATGATACAAAAATAACAAAACAAAACAGTGTAGACGGCAAAGAGAAGAATAGTCCTAAGGAATTGACTAATATAAAAAAATCAGAATATCAGCCTCATTATTCATTTCAGTATTCATTTATCAACTTAGCAGATTAGTTTTAATGCTGATTTCTGTTAGCTGAAATCTCTCTTCTTTCTTGTTTCATCATCCAGAAGCCAAGCTTCCTGTTCTAGAATGGCAATCAAAAATACTCTTTCATTTTTTTTTTTATTTATATTTATATGTTAGTAAACAGAGAGTGAGATTAGCGCATCGGTAGAGCACTAAACTAATATCCTGCATGATCTGAGTTCAAAACTTGGGCACAAACTAAAGTTTAATCATCTAGTGTCGTCGTTTGAGGGTTGGATTCGGGGTCCCAGACCGTCCCTAGGCCCACCCAGCCTTTAATTAATTAAAAGCCCCCTGCAGCAAAAGGGGAAAACATGTAACCAGATAGTCCTGACCACACAATCTCTCTGGGTTCATGCGATCTATTAAGAGACTGATTTTTTTTTAAATCAATAAGCAACCTGTATTTATTGATTTTCTTTAACCCTTTCCAAGCCGAACAATGATGCTAGAATGTACTCGGAGGCCTGACTAGTCTGGGAGCCACCTTTCCCGCGAGGTTTAGCAAACCCATCCTGCACTCCCTGCTTTATTCGAGATGGCGATTTTTTTTAACACAGCCCCCAGGAGCAAAATTTTTAATAAAAAAAAGTCTGTCACGCAGGAGCTGCATAACTAAGCACTTTTCTCAGAATTTGGGTAGTGTAGACTGCTTTCCAGAACAATTTGCTTAAAATATCCTACATAAATAAAATAAAAACATGAATAGTTCTCTTTTAAATCTGTAATGAGTAACTGATCAATTATTAATTTGCTTCCAGAGTTATGTTTACACATGGTACCTACTACACTACGTAATAAATACAAAAAACCTCATATTATCGTATTTTGATCTAACGCAGGAACAGGATACAGTCACTCTAGTGGTAGATAGCGCTCCTTGCGGCGGCTTTGTGAACCTACGTCTGGCGGGCTTTTCTATTGAAATATATTACAAATTAAACCCCTGCTTTCGGATTGACCGATTCAGCTTATCTTTACAACACTTCTTTCTCATGAGTTACCCACGACATATACCGCGTTTCATTACAATACAGCAGAAATTACGACCGGTATGAGTATAAAAGGAATTTGGGTCCAGAGTAACCCCCCCCCTTCTAATGAACCGATTTAGTTTATTTTTACAACATATATTTACCTGTAGATTACCACTACGAATACCGAGTTTCGTCGAAATATACCAAAAATCACGGCTGGTAGTGGCGAATTGGTATTGTGGGTCCAGAGTAAACCCCCCCCCCTCCTAATGAACCGATTTAGTTTATTTTTACAACACATATTTACCTGTGGATTAACACTACAAATACCGAGTTTCGTCGAAATATACCAAAAATCACGGCTGGTAGTGGCGAATTGGTATTGTGGGTCCGGAGTAAACCCCCCTTCTAATGTACCGATTTAGTTCATTTTTATATCTCACTTTTCTCAATATTCTTCACTCTATATTACCACTACGAATACCAAGTTTTGTTGAAATATAACAAATATTACGGCTGACATAGTCAAATTAGTGTTTTGGGTTCGGGGTAAACCCCCCCTTCCGGTGGACCGACTTTGGTGGTTAACGAACTCGTTCAATCGTTTGCTAATTGAATGCTATATACCAAGTTTCGTGACGAAAAAACAAAAACTCTGGCCGCTATCGTGTTAACAGACATATATATATATATATATATATATATAAATTTTAACGGGTGTCTACTAGGTAGGATCGATAAAGATTTGAAGAAATTTTTCAAAAATTCCGTCATGAGTCCAACCTCAATAGCTACTTTCCTTCGGAGGAAAGTGCTAAAAACATGTTTGCTATGGAAATCATCCAATTCATAAATGAATTCACATAAATAAGATCATTGCACACCAAGTGTGCAGCTCGCTAAAAGTTTTATTGCGAGGAGCAGTTTGAGCACTATGTGTGGAATGTAAGGCAAAATGGAAATACAGATAATTTTTAGTACACAGAAAAACCAATGCTAAATACTGTTTTCCTATATTTTACAGATTTCATTAGATCAAGAAAAAATCATATTTTGACAACTAGTTTACTCAGAATAATTGATAATTGCACGTTACTGTTATTGCACGCTACTATTATTGTGTGGCAGGCCGCCTTGTAGTCTCGAAAACATTTGCACACACGGTGTGCAATCGGTCTTGAATGGTTTAAGTTTATCTCCTAATTTGGCATATGCCCCTTTCCTTTTTTTAGGCTGATTCAAAAGCAGAAGATTTTTTTTTTTTCATATGTGTGTATAATTGTTTATAAATTCCTACTTTATTATATGATAAATTGAAATATTAGTAGCCAATTTTTTTGAATGCAGAAATATTACACGGTGTATTTCCTAAAATGCATATTACAAAATTTAATAATATACCATATATATACTACAATTCTAAGCACAATCTTTTGAGTTAAAAATGGTTCTTATAAATAAAAAACTTAAAAAAGAGAAGAAATAATTTTTTAATTAAAAAAAAATATATAAAAACAATTTGTGGCAATGATTGAAATAAAATAGGTAGTAATAATAATAAGACAGTAGCATCAAATTATCACAAAGTGAAGGTAATGTATTATGAGAAGATTCAAACAGAACTCAAGGAGGGCTCGTATATATGTGAGCGTGGCCTTGGGGGAAAGTCTTTAGGGCACATTTATATACAGGTGTGGCCTTGAGGGCAAGTCTGTGGGGCACACAGACATACAATACACTTAAATAATTAACACTTGATTATTTAAATTAATCATACGTGTATTCCATAAAATATGTAAGCAAAACACTGCACTAACAGATCCCTTTAGAAATTATTATCTGAACTTCCACACATTTTCCCAGTCAAGCATTTGTTTTATTATTATTAATTATTAAAATATACTAATATATAATAATTCTATATATTAAATGTGTGTACAATATACGAATCAAGTCATTTAACAAGCAATGAGAGCTGAAGGTCCAGAAGGGCAAAGATATAGAAGAGCTATTTGATTCTTAACCAGGTGGTAAGATACTAGCCACCTGAATGATATCCTCCCATTAAAAGCTGAGTGGGCGTAGGGACAGTCTGGTACCCTGACTCTGACCCTCGAACGACCAAAATCTTTCTGTGCGCCCTCTAGTCACAAATTCAGATCTGCTATAACAACTAAAAAAAGGTTTGTGGATTGATGTAAACCTAGTCCACAATTAGACACAAGAATTTGAGCAAGAATGCTGCACGCTGTCCTGAAACATTGTTGCAACATTTCTCGTGTATCAGGAGAGCATAGCCGGTTGGTCTACGTGATACAAATTTCAGAATGTGGGTACGGTCAAAATGTATCGAGACAGCCTGTACCATTGTTTTGTAACTTTGTGTCTAAATGTAGACTAGGCTTAAGAGTGACCATTACCAAAATTATTTGGGAAGAACCCTTAATAACCCAAATCCGCTTTAGAAACCCTATCTGCTTTAGCTGAATCAATCCTAGACATAATAAGTCAACATTTTACAATTAGATCAAATTTGACTTCAGTCATAGCATAGCTATTTTTGTTATCAGAAAATGACAATTCTAGTTGATTGAGAGGAGATCGTTGACCTTTGATGATGCGAAGGTAGGGATTGTCAGGGTTTGGTCGTTATTTCTTAATTAAACTACATTTTACATGTGAAAATGGTTATATTATTGACGTTTTGGCTTGAAATTCAAGCCGAAACGTTGGTTACGATTCTAGTTTTTCTCTAGCTCTAAAGAGATGTTCATGGATATTTAAAAACCAAATTTAAGCACTAAATAATTATTTTATTGGATCAATAAAAAAAATATAATTTATTTTTACTTGAATTTTATGATGAAAAAGATAAATATATAATATAAAATAGTACCTGCTTCAATGGGCAAAGCCATGGGCGTATCATTCAAGGAATGAAAATTGATTTTTGCCTGGTTGGTGGAAAGGCAGAGTTTCTTCCGTGGTGGACACTCACTGACATCCCATAATACCGTCATCTTTAGCCCACCTTCTGAAAAGTAAAAAGCATTAACACTCCGCCATCTACGAGATCAAAAGAATGGTTTTAAATATTACTGAATCGATTGACCAAAAAAACTGAAAGGCAAGATTCGAGTAAAAGCTGTTGCATAAAAAGTTATGAACAAATGGTGTGTATGCCCCAAAAATATAAGATGGGATACTAACAAATTGTAAGCAAAGAGAACTGCATAAAATGTTAGGCTTAAATAATGCCTCTGCCCCCAAAATATTTAAGCACAGATTCTAACAAATTGTAAATGAGTTGGAATTGAATTGTGGCCATTTATACAATATATTTATAAAATGAGACTAAAACATTTTAAGTCAAGAATTCTTAATTTCTTATTTCAACCTCAAACTAATTTATTTTTGAAAGGAATAAGCGACCACGTGCTGTTGGCATTATAAAAGGGTGGCAACCTGTAGATAGCCCGGCACTAATGGCCAAGTTGTAGATACGCCGTAAAAAAAATAAAAAAAAAAATACCAGTTTTCCAAACCCGAAATGAAGAAAATATACATATATTTACATATATATATATATATATATATATATATATATATATATATATATATATATTTTATATACCCGTGATTCTCAGTTTTTATATACTCGTGATTTAATTTCCTCAGACTTTAAAATATAAGAAAAACTGGTAAATTTCAGGAGTATAGAAAATTTATATTTGTCCTTGGTTGGTGGGAATATTAAGCTCATTTCAAAATACACAAATAAACAAGGCCAATGAATATCAAAAGAAAACATTTTCTTATCTCCTAATTAATACTTTCATTTTAGAATCTAAATAAATGGGCAAGCAAAAGTATTAATTAATTGTATCATCAAATTTTTAAATCTACTTTTTTTGATAATAGATAATAATTGTCGTCTGTATTGACTCCTAAAAAAACACAATTAAAGAGAATAATGACAACATTACAAACTTTAGCCACCATAAAAAAAGCTGAAAAACTATGAGGAAGGTAATAGTTGGTTTCCAAACATTAAATGATATATTATAAATCATTGCAATCATCTTGGGAATTAATTTTATTGGGCAAAATATTAAGAAATTTAAACAAAATGATTAAAAATAATATTAAACATATAGATAAAACAAATTAAAATATATTATTTACAGAATATAAGTCTAAACATAAGAGTAAATGAGAATTAAAAACAAAACAAACCTTCACAATGTTTGCTTAAATGAGTAGTAGTAAACATTTGTGATTATTATAAACATAAATATTACAGGAATGATGTATTTAAGAGAATTCTAGAAGGCAAATTGTAATCAGATATAATATAAATCGAAATTATTGAAACAAACAAGTCTGCAATAAAATCAATTGAATGGTCTATTTTAACATAGAATGCATGAGAAAAACAGGCACAATTCCTATGAAAAAAATATAAAACGTTATGAAAGCAATATTCTACAATGTTTGCTGTTTACTTTCTTCCAGTACAGAACCGAAATATAAGAAACAAAAGTCATACTTGAAGACACAATTAAAAGGGTGTGACACAGAAAAGAATTGACAGCCTTCTAAAATGAGCAGAGCGGTTCATTGATTAAAAAGTTCTACTCTTCAATTTCTTCATTAAACAAAATGCGCCACAATGACAGCAGGAATAAAATTTGAAAATCGGACGAAAAAATATATGCGTAAACGATCCACTGATATAATACTTAGAAGTACCAGAGTACAATTACAAAGTAATATCTAAAATTAAAAAAAAAAAAAAAAAACTTACATCGAAAATATGATTGAATACATGGAAAGCTTTTTCATCCAAATAACTATCGAAAACCTAATGTATCGTGATTTAAACCGGGTAACTCTATTCAGGCAGCCATTATAGGGCTGTTCAAGATCAAAGCAATATCAAGGCACTGCCATTTGAATCCACGAAGACTCGATTATTGCTAAATACAACAATCCTTAACGTATTTCACCAATCTGTCATAGACAATTACATAAATTATATATTATTACATAAAAACATTCTAAACACTGTGAACGTATTCGTGTGTTATTTAGCTTAAGAAAATCTATGTATAGGTCACCTAAAGAGCGTCTATGGTGTATAATTTATTGTATTTAATATAGCCGATTAAATTCTTGAATATATGTATCTTAAAATAATCTCAGTACTAATTGCCTTAAAAATCTTGACTTTCTAAATACAAAACCTAAAAAAACTTTAGGGGATTATAACATGAACCTTTAGGTACTTCAAAGATTGTATGTTATAGAGTACATTACATAGGTTTGTCGGGTGGACCTAAAACATATTTATGTTTGTTTTCGTTTTGGTTTTATGTGTCCACTATTTTAAAAATATTTTAAGGAGCCAAACTTATTGAAGTTAATTAAAGCATTGCCATGCTGACGTTAATTTTTTGTTGCGTGTTAAACGGCGTATCATTCTGCAAACAACGAGAGCTGACGTTAAGCTTATGATTGTTGGTCTTGTCAGGGTCACCCCTTTTCGGTGGCATGGGTTCTTTCAGAAGTTGGCCGGTGCGTACGAATTTTACTTCAGAGAGGTGCTGCTCATATTCAGAGAGGAAAGCCGCTGTATGAGCCAGGAAAGAAAGGGATTGCCTTACCACTTATAGCAAAGGCAAGCCAAGAGAAATCATCTTGATTAACGAATATGGTAAGGGATAACTAGGAGAAAATGGCTGCTTTGCCAACAAACTTGCCCAAAGGAGTTAGAGGGGAGATATAATACTCTTGAATTGTAATTTTGGAGAATACTGTTCGAGTCTACGGCCATATATGGGTCTAGACATCTAATGGCTCCAAACTTATTTATTAGGCTTTTCTCGAATAGATGCGGGGATAAGGAATTGTCGATTAATGAATTAAGGACTCAAGACTTGTGGTAATAGAAATGTAGGCATCGCATTTTGTTCAGGATTCGGTCAGACAGGATTTGTGGATTTTAAAATAAACAAACAATGATATTTTAATGAATTGATGGGCTTGGGGGGCTTAGCCCCCAGAATGAAAATTCAAAATCGTTTTAATTAGTTAGAAACATAAGTTGTTTCTGCAAATTAATAGTTCTAATTAATGTATATTCTTAGTTTATCAAATACTTCCTAAACGATTTCCAAGTGCCTGTTTATAAAAATGTGATTCTACACCCCAGGTACGGCGGTAAGTTCATACAAAATTAGCCCCCCAGAAATGTTTGTCTAGAGCCGCCTATGCATGTTCCATGCATCCACATTTGCTACGAGGCACATGTTGTTTAGTAATTAGGTGTAAATAACTCGCACAGATTAAATAGTAAATAGCATATCTTTATTACATGACTGTATCTCACAAACCTTCTGGAAAACTACCTAGTGTCTTTTGTTTAAGAATGACAATCTAAGTTATGTTTTACATACGGCTCTAGCAGGCCTTCTCTGAACTACTCACTACACAGTAGATCACATTGTACTACCAAACACTCCCACCTCAATTTAGCTACCGATAGTACAGATTCAATATACATATATACAAATTTAAAATTACATAAATACAAAACTTCAATGACAAAACAGAAAAATAAATGAAAAGAAATATCCTAAGAAAACAAAGGTGGGAACAAAAAAAAAAAAAAAAAAATACAAAACACGTGGCCTTAGAGCTCCTAATATGAACTAGAAAACATTAAAACATTTTTCTTATTTAAAATTATACTCCTTGAAGACTCTAATATGAACTGATGTTCTCCTGTAGACAGCACCGGTTTCATCGTCTCTGATCAAGTAAGATCGTGGTTCCTTCAATCTTCTATCTATCTTGCCTGTACGCCATTCCTCTTGAGTACAATACCACACTCTATCACCAACCGAAAAGGGTTTTCTTTCCTTGGTAGCTGATCTGTCATAATGAACCTTCATATTCCGTTTGTTCAAATCATCTATCTCTTCAAAAATCTCTCTGTCAACTATCTTGGGCATTAAAGAACTGGAAAACATAGACATTTCTGACCTTAGTTTCCTACTCATCAACATTTGAGATGGTGCAAGACCTCCCAAAGACTGCAAAGGAGTTGAACGGTAATGCAGCAACGCTCTCTGCCAATCCTTGTTTCTTCTGAGAATCCGTTTCGCTATGTCTACTCCTTTTTCTGCCATACCATTCGACTTGGGATATCCAGGGCTTGAAGTTACCAGTGTGAATCCCCAATCTCGACCAAATTCACGGAATTCGAAGCTGTTGAAAGGACTGTTATCACTTCTCACAAATTTTGGAACGCCATGAGTGGCAAAAACAGGTTTCAAACTCCTTATAATGCACGCTACTGACTTTGAAGCAATAGGAATTATTTCTAACCACCTAGAATAATAATCTTCTAGAACCAGTTATAAATCTTTGTTTTCCTGGCATATATCTATACAAACTTTTTGGAAAGGGTGCAATGGAAGCTCGGAAGGAAGTAAAGGCTCCTTCACATTTCTCGAGTAATGACTGTTGCACACAAAACATCCCAGCACATATTTTTCTATTTCACTTCCCATATTTCTCCAAAAAACTACAGTTTTTGCTAGGTTTCTGGTTTTGTTTACGCCACAATGGGAGCGATCGTGAATTTTTTGTAGCGTAGCCCTCTGAAGAGCCTTCGGGATGACAATCCGATCGTTGAAAAAAAGTACACCTTCTTTTACAAACAACTCATTTTTCAACTTATAATAATATTTAATGTCCGCCCCTAAGTCTGGACGATGCATATCCTCCCAGCCTCCATCAACCATTCTAATTACACAATTAAGGATCTCGTCTTTTTCAGTTTCTTCCTTCAGCTCTAAGAGAAATTGTTCACTAACTGGGAGATAATCGCAAAGACTGACCGAATGTACGACCTCCAGTAATGATGGGTCATCTGAGACATGCTCGGAATTCGGAATCCTCGACAAAAAATCGGCTATATACATCTGATTTCCTGGCCTGTATTGGACATCCAGCTGATATTTCAAGAGTTTCAGCTGCATCCTCTGTATCCTTGCCGTATTCTTGTGAATGTCTTTCCGTAGAATGGCCACTAAGGGACGATGGTCGGTGTGAACTGTTACTGGATGCCCATATATAAATTGATGGTATCGCTATACTCCATAGCAGATACCCAACAGCTCCTTTTCAACCATGGAATATCTCTGCTCTGTTGGTGTCAAACTACGAGATGAAAAAGAAGAAACAAGTTTACCATTTTGTAGGAGGCACACGCCCAGTGATCCCTTTGAAGCATCACACTGTAATGTAACATCCAACTTGGGGTCAAACAGATGCAATATTGGTGTATTACATACCAACTCTTTTATTCGTTCAAAAGATAGCTGTTGTTCTTCCCCCCAACACCATTTCACGCCATTCTTCAAAAGTATGCGAAGAGGCGCTGACTGCTCAGCTAAATTTGTAAGAAAAGGATTTGAATAGTTGACGACTCCCATAAACCTCTGTAATTGTTTCTTAGTTCGAGGTTCAGGCATAGTTTTAATCACTTTTACCCGACCAGGGTCGCACCTTGCCCCTTCTGCTGAAAATATCATTCCCAAATACTTGACAGACTTCACTTTGTATTGCAATTCATCCGAATTTAAGCGAACGCCATTCTTTAAAGCTCGATCCATAGCCTTATCTTAAATTAAATCATGCTCACGTTCTGTCTTAGCATGTACTATCAGGTCATCAAAAAAAAAATCTCTAAACCATCTATATCTCCGAAAATCTTGATCAACTGCCGCTGAAATATTTCTGGATTGCTTGCCAAACCAAAAGGGGCCCTCAAGAATCTATATCGCCCAAAAGGAGTGTTGAATGTGCACATGAAACTTGAAGCCTCATCCAACTCCATCTGATAAAACCCCTGTTTCAAATCCAGAACGGAATAAACAGTACTGCCAGCCAACTTGCAGGTTAGTTTTTCAACTGATGGAATTTCAAAATGTTCACGCCTGACAAATTTATTCAAGTCCATAGGATTCAAGCACAATCTCAGTGAAGAGTCTGGTTTCTCAACAATTACTAAGTCATTCCCCCAATCAGTTGGCTCAGTCACCTTTGCCACCACACCTTGGTCCTCTAAATCATTTAACACATCTCTCAGTCTATCCTTCAAACATTCAGGAATCCTCCGAACTGGCCGAACAACAGGTACAGCATTATCAGATAGTTTAATACTATATTTATTAGGGAGTTTTCCTATCCCCTCAAATATTGCCTTATGGCGCAAAACAAAATTCTGTTTCCAAGGCTCCTCAATAATTGACTCAATTTGGGAAATTAATTTAAGGATGACACACGTTTGAAGAGATAGAATAGGTGTAGACTCTACGTCAGCTACTACAAAATTTATATGACACGGGGTTCGCCCTTTAGGCTTACAAAAAAGATCTACAGATCCTTTAGGTATTATCTCGAACCCCCCGTAGGCAACCAAAACCTTATTAGAATTCTTTAACTGAATCCCAGAAGGGGCTATTTTCTAAAATATCTTTAAGGGCAATATCGTCGATACAAAAGCAAACTAACGAATATGAAAATCACCACTTTTCAGAGTGGAAAAGTATTTATTCATAACTTTTTTTTGGACAGTCAAATATTCGGCAGATTTGACCTTTTGATAGTGGAATACTTTCCCTTTAATAGAGTGAAGTCAGATTGAAGAATTTGCCGTAAATAAGTACAGCAGAAATTATTAAAGATGGACAATGAAAGATGCATTTTTTCATATTCTTTAGTTTGCATTTGTATCGACGATATGTCTACTTTAAATTCAATTTAGGTTTCTCCTATACTAATTGGATACATCCATTTCTTATCTCCGAATTTCATAGTAATTAATGAATCTAAATATACCTTTTGTGGAGTAACACTGCTGGTACCTGCAGACATCTTCGATTCAACCGTCAGGGCATCCTCCTTGGAGATTCTCTTCCTGTCTCGTCCATTTTCTGTGTCTCCTTTACCGCTTGATCCCCAGTTACCCGAGCTCCTGGCACGATTTTCATAAAAGGTAGTTTTAGACTTCCTTCTTTCGCAACATCTGGCGAAATGGTTCAGACCGTACGGCAAAAATTACATATCTTACCATAGGCTGGACATTTCTCTGGTAGTTCACCATGCTTATATGAACAGTACCGACATTTCTTCATATTAGTTGTTTTTTGAGTTGACCTTCCATCAGTCATTGGTGGCGTACGATTCATAGCAAAAACTTCATCTCGACTCGTATGCAGATCTTTCATGGAACGCTCGCTTAGTTCGTATGTCCGGTAAGCATTCCCAATCTCCGGCAACGTATGTTCAGGTTTTTTCAACAAACTCTTCTGAAGGTCTTTATATGGACAGTTTAGCACCAAATGATCTCGTATCATTCTTTCTGCATATGATTTGTTGCAGCCACTGCAAGTTAACTGACATTTTGCAGCTTGTTTCTTCAAATCAGTCAAGTGCTGGTCAAAATTCTGCATCCCCTTCTGCTTCATGCAATTAAACTGATAAGTTTCCATAGGAACATTAATCATGGGAATACAGTAGGCTGCAAATCCATCAATAACGTCTTTCAGGGTCCTGATATCATCTTCTTTATTTTTCTCAAAAATCATATTATTATATACATCAAGACCTTCATCTCCAATATAATTAAAAAATAATGCTATTTTCCGTTTTTCATCTTTTAGTTTATTTTTACCTGATGCAATCATATAATTGTCAAATTTTTGTATCCATTTTTTCCAGTTATTGCCTAAGTTCTCATCGAAAACTAAAGGACCTGGCATTACAAATTCGTTCTCCATGTTTTATGTTGAAAAAACTATTCACAAAAAGGTATACTCAATTATTCACAGCTCACCTGATTGCTCGCTAAATTGTCCTTTATTCTTTTCTTAAGACGCGTAAAACACTTGACACCATGTTTATTAATTAGGTGTAAATAACTCGCACAGATTAAATAGTAAATAGCATCTCACAAACTGCTGGAAAACTACCTAGTGTCTTTTGTTTAAGAATGACAATCTAAGTACCATATGTTCTACATGCGGCTCTAGCGGGCCTTCTCTGAACTACTCACTACACAGTAGATCACATTGTTCTACCAAACACATGTACAGGGTGTCCCAAAAATAATGGTCATCCGTTTGCCAGATGATTCTCCAATGTGAGATCGGAAAAAATAACCCCCATATTAACCCCCGCAAAATTGACCTTGAAATGTTATTCAAGGTCAAATTTTTTTATTGCATATTTCGAATCTACGAGTCATGAGGATGAAAAAAGTCAGAAATGACTCCTTATGGTCAAAATGACCATTAACAGCGTATACGTGGGCCATTCCATTCCAATAGACAAATGGTGGCTGATTTAGATTTTTTTTGTTTTACTTGTTCCATTAGCATTGCCTTACACAAAAAAAAACTCGTTTGAATTTATTTAAAAGCATCTTCTAGTATAAAAAATTACAAGTATATTGAAAAACGAGCCTCTCAGCAGTATTAATAAGAAGACTATAAGTCATATTTTACAATTGACAGAAATGCCTTCATGAGGTTATCCTCAAAGCTTATCAAGAGCTCTTTGTCATAAGCATTCAATCAATCGCTGAAATTACTCATTAAGGACTTCACAGGTCATGTATGAATTTCATGAACCAGCTAATCCCTCCCAGACTAGAGGATAGAATACTTGCCCTCGCCCGTGGGCAGATAAAAAAGTTTCTACCTAAAAAAAACATAAGTTGTAAGATTATCACTCCAGCTCAAGATCCTTGAGACTCCCGTAGCTTGGGACAATCTTCTCGGCCCCATAGTAGGCCTGGATCGGGCGAGGGCAATTATTCTATCCTCTATTCTGGGAGGGACTGGATGGTTCATGATATTCCTACTTGACCTGTGAAATCCCTAATGAGTTATTTCAGCGATTCAATGAAAGCTTAAAGCAAAGAGCTCTTGATAAGGTTCGAGAATAACCTCAAGAAGGCATTCCTGTCCATTGTAAAATGTGAGTTGTGGTTCTTCAATGAATGGCGCTGAGACGGCCGTTTTACAATACACTCATATTTTTCTATACTGGAAGATGCTTTTTAAAAATTCAAAGGAGGTATTTTTGCATAAGGCAATGTTACTAGAAACTTTAAAAAAAGAAATAATCAAAATCGGCCATCATTTGTCGATTGGAATGGAATGCCCCAGGTATACGCTGTTAATGGTCATTTTGAACCTAAGGAGTCAGTTCTGACCTATGGTGCCGTTGACTTTTTTCTTCCTCTTGACTCGTAGATTCAAAATATGCAAAAAAAAATGTGACCTTGAATAACATTTTAAGGTCAATTTTGCGGGGGTTAATATGGGGGTTATTTTTCCGATCTCACATTGGAGAATCATCTGGCAAACGGATGACCATTATTTTTGGGATACCCTGTACAATAGGTGTTATAGAAGAGAAAAGAATAACCTGAAACTAGGCTATTGAACTTAGAATAATACTACATATTAGACTGAATGAATAGAATAAACAAAAGTAAACAATGAAATAGAAAACAGCTGTAAACAATGAAATATAAAACAGCTGTTACAAATATTATAACATTCATCCCTCCTAGGTAGTGAAGTCTTTCAAGTATGCGGGGGGATGCCGTTCACGGGTACTTCTTCTTAATGATTGTTGAACTGCTGGATTTGGTTGATGTTGAGGAGTGAATTCAGTTGTGTTTGGCACGTCTGGTACACTCTCAGAGACACTTTTATTTTCTTTAAGAGCGTCTTTTTGTGGGGAAGGTTTTGGCTGACCTGTGACATCCATGTCACGAATTGATGTTTCAAATTGTTCATGGTTGCACTGATTTTCGGGAATAGTTTCTGTCTCGCCTATTGGTGCAAGGTGTCTAGTAGACACAGTAGCCTCCCTTCCGTCAGGCAATCTAACATATGAATATTCTGGGTTCCCTTCCAATAAATATACTTCATCGACATGAGGGTCATATTTTGAGCGAATATGTCTTCTCATAAGGACTGGACCAGGGGTCATGAGCCACGTTGGCATCCCTACTCCCACACTGGACCGGCGAGAGAAATTAAACATACGTTCATGGGGTGTTGTATTTGTTGATGTGCAGAGGAGTGAACGAATTGAATGTAATGCCTGATTACAAACCTCCTCCCATCTAGAAATATCAATATTTTGATTTCTTGCTGCCAGCTCAATAGTTTTCCAAGCTATCCCAACATAGCGTTCAGATTGTCCATTTCCTTGAGGATTGTATGCAGTCGTTCGACTTGTAGCAACACCAATGTCAGTTAAAAATGATTTGAGTTCTTGAGAAAGAAAACTTGAACCTCTAACAGTGTGCAAGTAAGCAGGTGTGCCAAAAATTGAGAAAAGTTCTTTAAGCTTCGAGATTACTGTATTGGATGACATATCATGACATGGAAAAGCAAAAGGAAAACGTGAATACTCATCGACAATTATTAGGAGGTAACGATTTCTTGTAGATGACGGCAAATGGCCTTTAAAATCCATCACGATCCTTTCGAACGGTTATGTAGCTTTGATAAGAGTTCCTTCGAATTTTCGGAATCTTGATTTTACTTCAGAACAAATACGACATCCTGAGATGACTTTTCGTATTTCTTCCAATGAGTAAGGGAGATTTTTACAACGAATCCAATGATATAGTCTTGTTTCTCCTGGATGGCACAAAACTTCATGCAGATTTCTGAACTTTCGGGAAGAAGTTTCTATGGAAGAACAAATTCGTGATAATGTGTCCGCAGTTTTGTTCTCATTGCCTGTTCTGTATATTATTTCATATTTATAATTTGAAAGTTCCAGTCTCCACCTCATTATTTTTTCATTCTTTATTTTTCCTTGTTTATTACTGTCAAACATGAATGACACTGAACGTTGATCGGTAATAAGACGAAAATTCCTACCGAGAAGATATTGTCTCCACTGCCGTCCGTGAACGGCATCCCCCCGCATACTTGAAAGACTTCACTACCTAGGAGGGATGAATGTTATAATATTTGCAACAGCTGTTTTATATTTCATTGATTGGTTTAATATACAGACTTTTTAAAATTGCAACAGCATCATTATGCGTTCCACATTCACTCACATATTCATAGACTGAAGGAGAAATAAAGTTAGTTAACACTTTGAGTCTATCACATTCACGAACATCAGCACTAGTAATAAAGTTCTGGAATGTACGAAACCAATGTTTCCATTCTTGTAGAGCTCCATCTTCATTAGGATTGATACTGAATCTTTCAGGGCGTAGAATACAATCCATTCCAAAACAAAAACTAAGTTCAATAAATTGTTATAGAAGAGAAAAGAATAACCTGAAACTAGGCTTTATTGAACTTAGAATAATACTACATATAAGACTGAATGAATAGAATAAACAAAAGTAAACAATGAAATAGAAAACAGCTGTAAACAATAAAATAGAAAACAGCTGTTACAAATATTATAACATTAGGTAGTTAAGTACCATGAAGTTTTGACATTTTTTCGCAGCGTTTGAAGCCCAAAGCACATTTTCACGAACTCGAACGATACAAATAACATGATGAGATAATAAGAGATGTAGGGGGAATTTAGGAGGAGGGCTGAGAGCATGGGGGGGGGGGTATGGAGTACTAACAATATAGAAGTTGGAATATTTAGCCAATTAAAACGCTATTACGCCCAAAAAGAATTATTTTTTCTGAATTAAGTGATCTAATGTAAGTTATTTTTAGGGTTTTTATGATGCATTTTCACCGA
Source organism: Gonocerus acuteangulatus (assembly GCA_946811695.1). Taxonomy (NCBI): domain Eukaryota; kingdom Metazoa; phylum Arthropoda; class Insecta; order Hemiptera; family Coreidae; genus Gonocerus; species Gonocerus acuteangulatus. The sequence continues at coordinate 35,376,956 of OX328124.1, read as the reverse complement.
TTTCGGCAGGGGGGGGGGGGCTGCAGCCCCTTTATATACGCCCATGTAAGAGGATTGGACTAAATCTAACTTTGTGAATATCTGGGTGCCGAAAAGGTTGTTCCTAAAATCCATCAATTGTGGACTGCGTATCTGAAAGGTGTGCGTTTGTTTAAAATTGTGGGAACGACTTGGCATGTGTCTTGCTTGCGCTCTCTTAAGCGGCCCCTACACGGTCAGTAATAATGACATTATCAGTAATGTCATTACTATTCAACTCTCGTCATTCCATATCATCATTACAATGTACACCTTACAACGTCATTCCACGGATCATTTTTAATGTCATTACTTTTCTTCAGTATGCATTGTGATCTCCCTGATAGAAGCGTTTTGTTAATAATGGATCCTCGCAAAGTCGCCTGTGTAGTTATAATTGCGACACTAGCCACAAAAAAACATGTGAAACATTCGCAAAGGCCTTAATATGACACATATCCTTCCAATCGGGGCGTTTCTACGTGTTCTGGGACCGACGTTATGTGCAAAAATGTTTGCTTTTTATTTTGATAACCATTTTTCGCAAGTACCTTTTGAGATTATACAATTGTCATTCATATGGTTAGAAAAAGGAGTCTTTCTTCTTTTGAAAGATTTCAATGACGTAAAAATCGGATTATCTTAAGGGGAAATATTGAATTTCAAAACGTCACATTACTTTTTCGCTTACAAATTTTTATTCTCTTCCAGACTGGGAAAAATCATTATTTTTTTGTTTTCAATATTATTCACCACGTTAGGGTTTCTTGGGGTGCTGATTTTAAATCTGCTATTATTTTTGGTGTAAAAAAAAAAATGTATAATACTAGTTTACTTGAAAACGTAAGCATATTTTTGAATATATTTGACGAAATATAAATTATAGTTTAACGATTATATTTTTCTTCTAATCTACTCTATAAGACAAATGAATTGGTAAAAGAATCACGTCAACATTATTTTCTAAAGTCGATATAAAAAATAAAGCAATTTCAACCTATTTTATATCGTCGATACAAATGCAAAGTAACGAATGTGAAAAGTTGTTGGTACCTTATAGATGACTTTATATATGTTTTATTCTATGATATATTTTAATTAGACTTAATGCGGATTCGTTACTTTGATATATATATATATATATATATATATATATATATATATATATATATATATATATATTACTTTTAAAACTATTTTCTAACTAAAATGTTACCAAGGTAGAGTCATACATTTCAATTCATCTTATTTTTTTCCCTTTCTACTCAATCTAGTTTAACCTTTATATCTCTTTCACCTAGTTACAGCTCGAGATAGACTGAGTAATGACGCATTAATGATGTAGCGCTCCCTATACCAACATTACTAATGACAGTATCCCCTCCACTTTCAGTAATGATGAAGCCGAGATCAGAAAATCCGGATTCACATCATTACTGTTCGTCATTCCAACTTTGTCCACCTTACACTATCATTATTACTGTCATTTTGATAAGGTAATGTCATTATTACTGACCGTGTAGGGGCCGCTTTACCCCAAAGCCTAAACTCTAGCCCGCCACGCACAACTAGGAAGGAAAAACGACCCACTAAACAAGGCCTAGTCCGCTCGTTACGACTTCACTTTCCAGGCTCGTCAGGGCGTCTTCAGTTACACATTAGCACCACGTCGACTTCAAGCATCCTTCAAAAGGAAACTTGCGGACCAGAAGTCTCTATTTTATGCTTTGTATCATGCTTTGCCAGTTCACACGTTGATGACGGTCTCGGCAAATCGGGGATTATTTTTTCTCGCTTAATAATGCCCATCAGGTACTGCCGCTACGGCTATTGGGACTTCAGAATAGTTTTGGAGGATTGACCGTGTGTTTCCACTGACTAAACCTAGAGATCAATACGAGATTGTGTTTTGCCTCAATAAAAGTCTTCGTATATTGCGTCGGAATTCATATTGTTTGTTTTTAATGTGTTTAGGGGTTTAGCCAAATTTATAATAAAAGCTAAGTGCTCAAGTCCGTTGAAACCTTTTTCTTAAAGTCAGGCCTCACACTCTCAGCGGTTATACACGAGTAAGAAGCACTCTCCGGAGCTAAGAACCAGAGGTAAGATTACTTCGAGGCCATTTGATTCCTATTGACATATAGACTGTCGCGGGGAAGAAAGAAGAATACAAGAGAGAACTTGAGGCTTCTCTACACTCCTGTGTGTTTCAGTCTCGAAGTGTCTCGTTTTGAGTGTGGAATCGGCTTTAAAAATAATATTAATAAAAAATAGATTTTATAAGAAGTCTGAAATCGAATTTAATCGTCTAACGGGAAGCAAATCCAAAATTATGCATAACATTACCGCGTACTTATCCTACTAATAAAAGGAATGAAACAGTACTTGCTCGAGCTAATCGATTGACATCTCTGTTTTACTATCGATTCTAGTAAACTTAGGAGGTTACTTTCTTACGTAGTCTCTTTGGGGTGGATTTGATAGTGAGCTTGATAGTGTTGTCAGGTATTTTTCCTGCTTATTTTACTTGACGTTTTATGTAATTTATATTGGCTTTTAAAGACTGGATTTATTTTCCAGAAAGTGATTGGTTCTCTAGGAATGGTTATCGAGTTGTTAAAAAACACCGTCTTTCTTGAAGCATCATGTTTTGAGGTAAAATAAGAATGAGTTTCTTTACATTTCAATTTCAGCCTTCTATTATATATATATATATATATATATATATATATATATATATATATATATATATATATATGTATAAATATTTAATTATTTACATCTATAATTAGTAGAATTTAGAACACCCAGCAGATTATATTACCTACTTTGATTTACATTGATGATGTTTTTATGGGAATTTTAGTCATCATTTCAGGATATCCCTTGGTTTAACAACGTTTTTATTAATTTAAAGATGAACTTTTAACTCTGTGTTACAAAAATCATTGTAATCTTTGTCTACATCCATTTCAGAATGATGTTAGTGTCTCAGATGAATTAATGATTAGAATCAAGGATGAATGGAGCCACTTTTATAAGCTGATCCTTTATTTTGTCTCTAATTGCCTCATCCCCCCTCTTGATGAACAAATTGATAATTTCCACCCCCTCCCCTAATTTTTCTATTCAATTGTTCTCTACATTTCCTCACTCCCTCAGAGCTAATAAAAATCATCTTTTGCTTTAAACACATTAGAACATCCTTTTAAAAAAAAAAAATAAAATAAAAATAATATATTGTTCTTGATTTTCTTCACATTTTTTCTCCAAAGCTGTTCTTATGCATAACTCATATTTTCTAAAAGAATTAGAATGCTGCAATGATATTCTGGCATCTAGTTATACTGCAGACTTCTATTAATTAATTTTCAGTCCACTTTCCTTTTTCAGTTAGTTACACTTATTACTTCTATTAATAGAAGTGACCCTTTATTAAAACAAATGTATTGACATGGCAACTCCAACTTTAGAAACAAAATTTCACCATATGTCTGCCGACACATAAGGAAAAATTATGATTCAAAATCAGTAATTTTAAATGAGAACATATTATATGCCTATATAACAATAATTTATTACGAGATACAAAAATATAAAGATTGGTATATATATATATATATATATATATATATATATATATATAATATTATATATATATATATATATATATATATATATATATATATATATATATATATATATAATAAAATAATTTAATAATATATGATATATAATATTAAATTTAACAAATTGTAAAAAATGGCATAAAATGTATTATCTATTCAAAAATTCAATATATGACAAAAAAAAACCACACATATCCTTATAGTAGAATTTCGCAACAGGTGGAAAAATTAAAAAAAATATATATATATTTCTCAGGATTTATGTATTTTATATTTCAGCTCTTCTATGGATAATAAATTTTATCTCTATTTTTTATAATTTGATTATTTATAGACTATAATATTATATTTGAACAAACTCAATCATATTTTCTGTATTTTACTTATTTTTGCATTCCTCAAATGTCAAATATTATTAACACAGTATAATTGACAGATATTTTGTTACTGTTTAACATTAAGGATTTTGAATTATAACTTTTAAGCGCCTATGAAACACACATGATGGAAAAATGTCTTTCGTTTGACCTATATTTTATTCGTGCTTCTATTGCCTCCAACATACTCAAAAATTTTATTTACAATACACTTTGTTACTATCTGCTTTTATTTATATTAATATAACACCAGCCTAATTATTTTATTTGAACAGTTCAACCATATAGTTTAATTTGAATATTTTTCAGAGGCAACACTTTAATATTAAATATCTTGTGCAGAAAATATTATCTTTCAAAGTGCATAAATATATATATATATATATATATATATATATATATATATATATATATATATATATATATATATAAACATTGGATACACTTGATTTATTATTAAGAAAATGTATATCATGTTTTACTTCTCATAATTAATTAAAGTTATTTATTATTAGTGTTAATTAAAAAAAAAAAATGTTAGTATCAACAATTACTTTAATATGGCTGCAAATAATAATGTGAGATTTTATATACTTACTCATTCCTTCTAGTACAAATGATTTCTAATTCTGGCCTTAATTTTCTGGGGAGTGTGTTGCCTGATTTAATATAGGGAGGCCAGGTCAGGTTTTCCTGATTAAAAATAACTCAGTTTTATTTTCTCAAATCACAATAATACCTTTGAATTTTTGTGATGATGGTAAATAGGGCGTACATTTCCCTTTTGGCTCCCCATCATAAATGGAAGTATCACTCCATAGCCAGGAGTATTACTTGATATAGTTTTTATAGAAGTTTGTGTCTCCTTTTGTTGAAATGGAATTAGATATTACAGAGGTATTATTCGAACTTACTATTTTTTTTTTTAATTTCAGATTCTATAAGGTAAATTTATTGTTTACTACGATTTTTTAACATTTTGTTGACTTGAATTCAACTTTTGATTTCCATGCTTGTATACTCTTTATACTCCAGTGTTGTATTAATAATTGATAACAATAAGTGTTGGTTAACAAAAAAATATGTTATATTAGGCATACTGAAGACAATTTTACAAGAATTTATAATAACAATGAATTTTTGGCTGGCTAACTCCTGTTTTGGCGCCCTAATGTTATAAGTTGTTTACTATTAATTTAACTAAAAAAATCTATTCTTTAAAATTATGTAACTTAATATCAACATTGGTACAACCTTTTGACATTTATTTACTTTATGTGAACCCAAGGACGACGATTTAGCAATGAGGTATATTCTTTTAGTATACAATGTTTTTCGATGAACTACTGATAAAAAAAGAAATTCAGGATAATGATGCAGATATTTCTTGCAATTTTCTTAAAAGTAACAATAATAAAACAGGAAAATCCATTTTATATCATTATCAACTTTGAATTATTTTAATTTTGCTTTAGAAAATAAGAGAAAATATGTTTTGGGGCTAAATGTGGGATAGCTCCTTCATTTTCAAAGTTACAGGACTGAAAAAGAAACAACAAGAGAGATTTTTCTAATTCTCTTATATTTCAAGGCATATGTTAAACTTCTTTGGCCCTATAAGTATGTTTTGTAGGCCATTCCCCCCAAGCTGTTTTAAACACATAAATGATTGACATGAATAATTTAAAAAGTTCACTAGTTATTGTCAATATTTTTATAAAAGACAATTTATTATTATTAAAATTGAGCCAACATACCTTAAACCTGTAATTAATAAAAAGTAATAACATGGTTGAAAAATCAAATTATGAACAAATTTTGACGAACCCTAAACCATTAAATATACACAAATATTGATATATGGACGACCAGAAGAAATATAAGATGAATAAGAATATCATGTTTTAAAATTTATTATCCGACTTCTAACATTTTTGAAGAATTTGACCTTCTTGTGTCTAAATTTTATATTAAACTTTAAAACATAGGATACACAATTTTCAATATCCGTTATTTACCATGTATTATTTGTAATTTCTAGTAATTTTACTTTTTTTTTAGGATTGGAAAAGACATTTTTTGACAGATTAATTATTTTTTTTTTGTGTTGGCTAATATAACAAATGAAAAAAAAAGTGGCCTATGCTTCTGCATAAGGTTTTGATGTGATTTATCGCATAAGGTTTTGATGTGATTTAACACATTGCTAAAAAACAGATATATGTATGGGTTTCTAAAGTTTTAAAAGTGAAATGTTTTAGTTTAAAAAAAAAGAAAAAAAAGACTTCTTATATTCCAAGAATGCAACTTCTTTTTTAAAATTAATTTTTGTTGAGAGGAAAACATAGCCAAGGTTGTATTATGAATTATTCAAAACAGTTATGTTGGCATTCCTTGTCCCATTGAAGTATTGAATTATATTTTTTATTTGTAACTTAAATTTGATAGCATTTTTAACCTTTTGAAATGACATATTTACCAGCAATACTGAAATTAATTTTAATAGTTTATCAATTTCTTATTTTTAAAAATTCAGTTCTCTATTTCAAAATGTTTGCCCTTGAGACAAGTGTTAACCTTGCTCATGTTTGACCTTGTATTCTTGAAAACATTCCAAAATGTTTGTCATGACTTCATCAATCATACTTTTTTTTTTCTATTTGTATCTGTTATATTGTGTTTTCCTAAAACTCCTTTTTTAATTTTAAATAATTTTGTTCTTTTATAAAACTAATTTAATATAATTATGAATTTTTACTTAATAGATTGAAATGCAATGAGCTTTTCAAAGTTATTTACTTGTGTAGAAAGCATGACATTTTAAAGGCCATACTGGACAATGATGGATGTTAGAATGTTGGCAAATATTAAATTTATTTGGCTTTAAATTAATTATATGGGAGATTCTACAGAAAAGGAGCACTTTTGGTGAAAACTTTTTTATTTTTTTTTTCATTTTCTTTGTTTGATTTTTACCTCAGAGATAATAAAGCATGTCCAACTTAATATTATCAAAGCATTGGTCAATTAGTTTTCATGGCCTAATTGGCCAAAAAGCAGCCATTTTGTTTTTGGGTTGCAGGGGAGTGAGAATAAGTGTAAAAAAAAAAAAAAAAAAAAAAAAAAAAAAACAATATTTCTTAGCAATATATGTTTCTAACTGCCATTCTGAAGATACAGCATGGTATATTAAACCGGGGAAACGGCAAAAGTCTTGACAAGAACACTTCTTGGGAAAATAAAATTAAACAATATTTTTCGTACTGGCAGGGAAGTGAAAACAATTTAATCCTCACTTCCCTGTTGAGAAAACGTGAATAAAAAACACATTTGTGTCATTTATTTTTATTTAATAAATTAACAGAACAAAAGCTAATACTACTAGGCCAAGAGTTTTAGTATAAATTGCCAAACTAAGTCTTGTTTTTGAATATCAATTCCATCGTGTGCCTTAGTGTTGAACTATAATTGACAGGGGAGTGAGAAACAGGGCAGGGATAATTTTTAGGTTTGGATAACCTGTAGCACATCCTGTTTACAATGAAAAGCTTTTAATGACATCTAAATAAAGTGTTTTGGGGTACTTATCAAACAATGTTATCATATCACAAGAATAAAAATCAACTGATTTTTTATGAAGAGGGGGGGGGAAGAAGGGGAGTGATAAACAATTTTTACAACTTGTCATTTTAATTGAAAAAAACTTTCAAAGCAGATCCTCTCTTTCCAGAAATCAAAATCAAGCTGAAATCATGTGTTTTTGTGTACATTGAGATTCTAAATTAGCTGACTGAAAAATAAAAAAGCCACATTTACGCTTCACAAATGTTGAGTTTTCATTGTGACAGGGGAGTGATAACATTTTGTGTGACAGACATTCGTGAAGCTTTTGTCATCCTTTAGGATAATATTTTTTAGTTTTTTCTCTTTCAGCTACATTCGTAAGGGCATAATGAAAAAAAAAATACTCCAACAAAAAACTTCCTGCAAATTACTGTAGGCCTAAAAAAATCAACGAAAGGTACAAACCCGAGTAGTGTACAGGGCAGGGGAGTGAGAATTAGGGCTTTGCTATTTTTCTGTAGAATCGCCCATATCTACTTATTTGTTTTAGCCCAGACAAGTATAGACCTACTTGAATGCTTCTGTGTATCTTTGGTAAATGTCCAAACATTTTCCCATATTATAATGTATATAAGAAAGACATTATTATATTATTGACAGAAAACATTAAATAACATCCTAGTTACGACACTGACCTGAAAAATAAATATTTTACTTCTATTAATTTTTCAGTTGTAGCTTCCTTGATAAGAATAAAGCTAATTTTCTTATGTTTCTTGGCAAAGGATCAATATAAAGGTGCACAATATTTGAATTTTTTAAACATTTTTTTTTAAATTCGTTTGTCCTACATGTTTCGTGTTCTTAATTTCCACCTCTTCAAAAGCCATTCCATCAGATACACACGTTTTATAATGAATAATCTAAAATGGACATCACTTTTTAGTCAATATTTGCAATCTCCAATAATTATTTAGAGTAAAAACAACATACCTTAAACCAGTAAGTGAGCTTGGCTTCTATATTTTTACTGTAGCCAGTCTGCCATAGGTCTGATTTTGAATCAGCTGATTATGTCATATGTTAAAATTGATAATTTGTTCGATATATTTCCCCAAAATATTTGATTCATGCATTTAATTTCTATTTTTTTATTTGTGTTATAATAATGTGATTATTTATTTATTTTTAATTTCAATCAATAATAAATTATTATTACAAATATTGACTAGAAACTGATGTACAATTTAGATTATTCAAGGCAATTATTTATGGATCAAGAATATATATATATATATATATATATATATATATATATATATATATATATATATATATATACATATATAGATAGATAGATACACAGATAGTTGAAAATTATATGGCTTCTGGATAGTTGGTAAATTAAGACCACGAAACACTTAGCATAAAATAATTGTAATAAAGTGGTTCAAAAAGTAAATTTTACACCACTTTTTATTGATCATATGCCAAGACATAAAATAAAATAATGATTTAAGGAGGGTATGAAAATATATGTATGAGAAAAAACAAAATCATTAGAACACTTACCTTAGCAGTATATAGTAAAATCTAATGGTAAATTGTCATTTTCTGCTAATCTTACACTATACCTTCACTTTAAGAAATATGTGTCAGTAACAATGGAAGCATCATCTCGTTTACAAATAATAATAAAATGTACTTTTTTGTCCTTCAGGAATGTCTATTACCTACCTTATAAGTTTAATTGTATAAGTGGCAAGAAAATTTCTTAAGATATGTTGTTTTAATTACACACTAGTATCAAAAGTGGCCTTCCGCTTTGTTTTCTTTGCTGGTTTAAAATGTATTTTTTTAGTTATATCATTCACCATTTACGTGGTTCTGATTAGATAAGAATATCGTTATGGATTTATCTGATTTTCCTTCTCTTACGAATGTTGGATATTAAGTGTTAGTTGTTTACCTGCCTCAATAGTCCTTTTATTTTGGCAGATTCGGATGTTTCAAATAGTAATGTGAAAAAGTATATGCTGCAGAGGCTAAATATTTAAGATGGCTTTGGTAAATTATTATAAGAATTCAATTATTTAATATATGCTGATTTTAATCAAAATATATTTCAATTAATAATAATTATTTCTATTTTTTTATTTTACTTTTGAGCCAAGTGAGTTTATAAAATACATGTTAGAGAAAGCGTATTCTTTCGAAATTAAAACTAAAATTTATTTTGGTGGGCTTATATTTTATTGAATAATAATTTTAGCACATTGTCACTTTCAATATATTGAATGTGGAAACTATTGATAATATCTATAATTCAGATTGCCAAAAATTAATTTCTAAAAAGTTTGAAAGCACTAAATTTTTCTATCAGAACAATTCCCTGCTTAATAGAAGAACTTAGATTAAAAAAAAAATCAAATACATGTATGTAGCAAAAGCAATTTTTAACTCAATCGTTGCCCAGATTTTTTTTTTTTTTTTTAGAACTTTGTTTTCAAGACTAAAACTTATTAAATAGGGAGAATAGTTCCTTTAGGAAGAAATTGCTCAAAACATTTCTCTCTAAATGGTTTTCCAGTAGTTGTTGAATCTTCTTTATTTGAAATTGAAATAAATGAAGGACTGCTTAAAGCTATTATTTTTCTATCTTAAAGCTATTATTTTTCTTGCACTTGGAGAAAAAAAATATATATTTATTTTTTGGGAGTTAGCTTTTGAAAAAAATCAGGAAATTTGCTACATAAATTCTTTTCATGCCATCTTTTTTCCTGCATCTTTCTATATGATGTCCTTGGACAAGTTAAATTCTGCATCTTCAATTATAGAAATTAAGATTAGTAAATAAAATCTTATTTATTTTTTATTTCTTAAAAAAAAGAAGAGTAGCCTCACAGATTTCTTCTTGGAAATGATTACCACTCAGAAAAATCATCCAATCACTTTGTTTAAAAGTTCTTCACTCTCGATCAATCAGAGTATTTAGTTCTTCATGAAAATATGAGTTTCCTAGTTCTAATTTTCTAAGCAGGAGAAAGTTTTCTAGCTCGAGCCTATTATCTAGGTCTATTTCTAGTCAAGCCAAAGATAAATTTTCAAGAATTTGTTTCAGAGTTATAACAAAATAGTACTTTATTAATTTTTGTAATTACACTACTAAATGTTAATAGTGCGTTCATATTTGTTTTTTACTTTTATTTTATCTAAATTGTATTAATTGCTTAATAAAAATTGATAAATATTACTTAGGTTTATGAATAACTTAAAATTTAGACATGTTGTTGTTTTAATAATTAATTTTTCCACTCTGTGCCTAGGGTCATGGCTAGTTTCATTCCCACTAGGGGTGGTGGCTTTTCTTTGGAAAAAAGAAAATGCATCAGCCCTATCTTGGCTAGAAAAGGGCGGAGACCTATAGATAAAACATCCTATGTTAGATTAATTATAATGGACGTTAAAATTTAAATAAATAAATAATGATTAATTTTATACAAATACATTTTTGATTCTCGCAAATTGTAACCATTTACATATGGTAGAACGGTATCTCGGAATCTACTTCCTACCCACACTCTTAACATGAAGTCACTTGTCTGAGGTTTTAAGAAATGGTTATTTGATATTTTTTAAGAAGTTAGTCATTCTTAACCTATATTAGATAATAGATAAAATTAAAAAGATATCAGTAATTATTTTACAAATCATGCATTTTTGTGCTGATTTTTTTGAGGTGGGTTTTATTATTTTTTGTTACTCTTTACCATTTTTCCAGGCAACTGGAGGCTACCCGAAGAGAGCGAATACAGAAAAATTGCAAGAAATATTTTTGAAGGTGAGAAATCTCATATTTTTATCTCTACACGAATAAATGTGTTTAAGTAGATACTTCTTTTATTTAAAAATGATTCAAGAAAAAACAGGTATCGTTTTATAATCTAGTTATAGCTGATTTAGTGTTCTTTCTATATAAATTTAAAAGAAATTAGAAGTAGTTTATGATTATTTGACAAACTTTAGGCTGGTATTCCTTTATATGTCTTGTTAATAGCCGAATGTTCCAAAACTCTTGTTAAATTTATACAAATTTAAGTTTTAGTAGGATTTCTCAATTTTTTAAAATTATCTAATGTGTTCTGGACATATTGCCATTCCGGAAGAACACGTAAATGCAAAAACTTCTATTTTACGGGAGAGTAAAAAAACTGTTTGGAGTTGTATTATTGAAAAGGGTGTAAGTGACAGAAAATAACTGTGTATTTAGAATAGATGTTTTAATGGCCCCTGAAGAGGTGGCATAGAAGCAACAAAACATGTCAGGCGAGTCATTTAAGGGGAAATATTACTCTACCTTGTGCAGTCAAAATCAAAGTAATTTTCTTGAATTTATTAATAACAAATAAATCAATATTTTTCAATTCTTTATATCAAACGTTTTATATGGAATGTTAAAATATTGAAAAAAAAAAAGTTTCAATTCTTTGGAAAAAAAAAAATGGCAGCGCTGTGTCTGACGAACGGAAACCCTCTTTTTTCATGTGCGATAGTCTGCAGGCAACAATTTTTAATCTAGAACAAAAAACTAAAATTATTTCGAAAGAAGAAGGTTAAATCTAGTAAAGTATGTAGGATTTTCAAGGAATATTAATTTTTTTCGAAAATGGTGAACAATTATTCATTTTCTTTTAAAAATTCCGTTGAAAATCGGTCATAAAATCGTTATAATTCAATGAATCAAAAAAATCTTTCTAGTTACTAATATCATTATGAAGCTGCAGTTAAAATTTCAAATTGATCGGGCAGAAATTGAAGACGCCACAGAAAGATTATCGCCCGATTTGAAAAACAGTTTTGAGAAAACAAATTTAAAGTTTAATGTTCTGAAATGTTAATTTTTTTCCTATTTAATTTTTTTTTTATATACTTTCTTGTAATTATGATGAAAAAATGGATTTTAATTTTGAAATGTATTAAAGGAGGACCAAAAAAACAAAAAAAAAAAACAAACAAAACTTAAGAATTAAAAAGGGAACAATCGAAGTTGCTCAAAAAATTATCTTCAAATTGGCATCCCCTTCACTCGGCATCGTGACATCACTCGGGAAATCGTATTTTTTCCCATTTAAAAAATTTTTCTTCGCGTAAACACTCTTGGATACCATTTTTGATTATTTAAGGAGGAATTTTAGCCCATAAAAAATGGTAAAAAAAAGTAGTTACAAGGGAGTATTACCCCTTAATGCGGCGGTGGAAAAAAGAAAACGTGAAGTGCTGCCTTCGATGATCTAAGCCAAAGGAAAGATAAATAAATTTCATTGAGTAAAAATACTAGAAAATGGGATACATTATTTTTCATTAATTTTATGTTCTATTTGTAGAACATCATTTTAAGCTAATATTTCTTTTATTTTTTTTTTTTTTTTTTTAGCATGCTTCTGTAAATATTAAAGGAGAATGGTTTATGAGCAGTACTGATTTCATTCGAGGATTTCTAGGCCTATTTCCTCATGAAAATTTCAATGAACGTTCTTTACAGCTTCTTGCCGGCATTGTTGACACAAGCAAAGATGGGTATGAATTTACTGTATGCATATGTTATAAGGGCATGTAATTTGTCAATTTTAATCACTTGTATTTTTATTTTATTCCAGGCTCATTTCATTTGCTGAGTTCCAAGCATTTGAAGGCCTACTTTGTGTTCCAGATGCTCTTTACAGAACAGCATTTCAGTTGTTTGATACTAGCGGAAAAGGGATGATTTCATTCCGTAAGAACTATTATATTAATAAATGAACTCAACAGTTCTCATAACATTTAAAGTAAATAAAAATCAAATTTCTTGTAAGGATTAACAACATGTATTATAACATATATTAACTTTTAAATCAATGTTGCTCATAAAAATTTAATGGTAACTTTTGAAAGATAAGGTTTGCTTTGCTGATTAGTTTTCTGATAACATTTTGTTCATATTTTTTTAATAATTTCTATGATACTTTTGAATAATAACTTCGATAAAATTTTTGATAATAACTTCATTAGTATTTGTTATGTGCCTTTTCTTAACTTGTTTTGCATTTCACTCTTAAGAATTAATTTATTAAAATATTTTCTTATAGAGGAATTCTGTGATGTTATTGGTAATACTGAATTAAATCAAAGACTGTCTTTTGATATGGACAATACATTCATGAAGCTGTACTTCGGCAAAGACAAGAAGCGACAAATTAGCTATGCCGAGTTCAGTCAATTTTTGCATGTAGGTATATTTCATTAGAAATTATATTGTTTTCAATGAAAAATGGATGAAGTTTCATGGTTTTTTAGATTATATAAAAAAATGTTTTAGACTTAAGAAGTGAAGAACAATTTAATGATTTTCTACCATTTAAAAAAAAAATTATATAAAATTTACTCTGTTTGAGGTTTCTTCGTGTATATATATTTATTTGTCTGTTCACTCTCTAAATGATCCAAAAATGATCTGATTTTGATGAAATTTAGAAAAAAAAAAAATACCTTGCATGATCCAAAAGGTCAAGTTTGTAAACAAGCTGAATCTGCCCACTGTTACACTGTTTTTTTTTTTTTTTTTTTTTTGTTCAGAGAAATTCTAGAAAGAAGTAAGAAAAAAAAACATTGACTTCGGAAATTGAATGAAGCCATTTTCAAGCCCATATCTATAACTGTATTCAAGAAAAGTATATTAAACTAGATTATTTGTTTTGGTTACTAGAAATGGATTAAAGGATTGTATTGAATTTTTTTCAACACGTTTGACAATCATCAAAACTAGGATATATAAATGTCTGTTTTCTTTGGAGTTGAGGAAGTATTAGACAAAAAAATCATTGTAAATGAAAGGAAACGATTGGAAAAATGGTTCACATGTTTTTTTTGTATGGGGTGTTTTCAATCAGATAAAGTTTAATTTTGAAAGTGTTGAATTCGTTCCTTTGATCTGTTTACGTCTCATTTTTTATTGTTAGTTCATTTTTTTAATTGCTCATAGGAATAAAGTGGATTTTTCATTGGAATAAGTCTGTACTGTGCTTTCAGGTGCCTAAATCTCATTTTTCTTTGATATTCATTGGATTAGGTACTTACATTTCTCAAAAGATATTAACGGTTTCTATTCCAAGCTTTAAAAGTGGCACCAGGGATAAGAACGTTATGGAAATTCGGACTTTTTATATTTTTTTTTTTACTTCATGTTTTTGTTTTTTCACTCACCTTATAACGGAAAAAATGTAAAATTTTAACTTTGCGAATCTAGCTACTGAGATTGCACTCGTGAAAGAATTATTGAAAAAATCTGCAGTCATCATCAATCCTACCCACTAGATACAGAAATTTACCCTAAATTAATAAGTATTTGTTTGTGTGTATGTATATACAGGTTGGCTCAGATAAGCAGGTCACAAGAGAAATTACTCCTAAACGGTTGGAGATATTAAACATTTTTAAAGAGTAAAGTTATGGTTCTCACCGCGATCTTTAAAATGGTTTCCCCGAAAATAAGGAAATAACCCTTCTAAGGGCTCAAATAGACCTTTGAAGGGAAGGGTTCCTCTTTACCCATATGCTGCATTACATTTTTTATAAGTACTAAAAAAAAACGAGGCAGAACTGTGCAAACTGATTTTTGATGTGTCAAGTAGTTCTCTGTAAAAATATTTGCATGTATTCCTAATCTGAATTTCCAACAAAATTACAATTTAGTTTATTCACGTTGTACTTTTTTTTTGGGGGGGGGGAGGGGTAATTCAGCAGGAGAAAGTGTTCAGCATTTAACAAATGATTTCCTTTAGTCTAAACTAAAATAGAAAAGAAATAAAATTGGGGCTTTAGGCAGAAGTGTCATATAATATTAAAAATTGTATTTATTGTAACAAAAAAAATTAACTTCTATCCCTTTAAATGAGAAAACAGTCAAAAGCTAAACTCTTACTTTACAGCAAGTGTTCAAATATCTCTCCTCAATTAACAAGGCATAACTCTAGTCTTCTTCCTTGTGAGGCTATTGTTCTTTTCACCATATCAGAAGTAACTCTCGACACAAGGTCACCTCTGAGTTGACCAGGTGAAGTAGGCTACCGAGCGTAGACCAGGTATTTCAAATAGCCCCATAAACATAATCTAAAGGATTCAAATCTGGTGATCTACCTTGTGGTAGATGGGTAGGTGGGTCCACCTCTTACTATCTAATGCTGGTGGAAAACACCTTCAACTGCTCTGTGATTCTGATCTATTGCCTTATGAAGATCATTCCTTTAAACTCATATTTCTTCAAAAAACATTATCTACTGCTCAAATTGTTTGTTTTTATATCAACCTTGCATAATAATTAATTAATTATCACAAATCAACCAATTTAAATTATATGCTTTATTCAGTCCTTATATTATCAGGTACAATGTCATTACCATTATAATGGACTTGTTGAAATCAAGCCATGCCTTTGAACTGACATAAAGATTTTTTGCAGAAAGAAGGCTTCTAGAAATGCAATTCAATTGAATGATTTCATTTCAAATGAAAATTACAAACATTGAATTAAAAACTCACCCTTTGGATTATGGAAAGTGAATCTTAACAGGTAATGGGTGGAAAAGTGTATTGGCTATTAGTATTTTTAATTCACCTCTAGAATGTTTATGACAATTTTATTGGTAAACATTGAAATTTATTTTTTCCTTTTAAATGTTTTTGTCTTAAATAAAATAAAATTAAGCTCCGTAACAATTAATTTTGAAATTTTCATGAACATTTTTGATTGTAGCCAATTATTACTTCTATGAAAGCATAAAGAAAATATATTTTTATAACTAATTTTTCTTCTGTAGATTAAAACGTGTGTTCCTTCTCTGAACTCTGACATCAAGTTGTCGAGAATTGCTTGTGGTGTGTTTTTCTTTACTATAGGCTGTTCAATTAGGTGGAGTAGTTGGAGGAAAAAATTGAGAGAATAGGAGGGGCCTATTTTTACTGCCCGAGTGGCAGGTTCTCTGTTATATCCTTATTATCCCTGTTATAACATAACCTATACTCAAGTCGCCTCGCTTGAAGTATCAGAAATGTTATAGTTTAAATTAGGGAGAATTTTCAGAAGGACAATATTTCTAAGATCTCTAAGTACCGATTAGGATTGGTGGAAAAGAGCTGCAATAACAACCCTGAGCTCAACTCCTCATCAGTGATATTTTAAGAAAAAATCTTACTCATTAAAAGTATTTTGTTACTTCTTACAAAGAAAAAATAAAGCAGTACAGGGAACATGATTTTCAAATATTTCCTACAATGAATACAACTGAAAGATAAACTGGCAATTGTAAACAAAGTAGTTATTAATGAAGCTTCTTGGTCCATGTTTTTTAAAAATATATTCCTTGAACAAGGTAGGTAAATTGAAATGAAATATCATACCTGTGAAAAGTGCTATTTTTGTGTAATTTCCTAAAGGGAGAAAACCCTATTTATGATGTCAACTCGATGACAGAATCCAGAAGTCCTGACAGCAAATGTTTCATAACGCATAAGTGATGATGTGGGGACTCATTTTTCCACATTTATAAGAACTAATATTTATAAATTTTGGTTACATTTGGAAAAGAGAACATGTATTAAAAATAATGTCTTATAAGTAGCCTCGTGCACAGTATTTCCAGCGTCCTTGTATGTCACAAATTGAGAAGCTCATGAGTTTGGCAAGCATTATCTGCTTCTTTATGACATAAGTTACAAATTTCACCAACAATCAGGTGTCATTCTAAAGTAAATGTCAAATCTTTTGATATCTCTATGGAGTTCAAGGATTTATCAATAAAGTAGGATGTCTTGTCTTCTGGAGGTGGTATGTTAATCTACATACTTCCCAAAGGACGTGGTTCCAGGTAGTGATGGATGATTTTCAGGAGAAATTAAAATGATCACTTCCATCCTAAAAATTATTTTACTTATGAGTGTTAAGCTCACAAAAAATATTGACCAAAAAAAGTTAATAACAAAATTGTATATATTGTCATTGCTTTTAATTTAGATTAGATTTTAAAACCTTTTTTATTACTATTATTAAATTTTAACATCCATTTATTATTAACTACGAATTTTAGGACGGGTTATCTATAGGTTACCATCCTATTCTAGCCAGGATAGGGCTGATGCCTTTTCTTTTTTCGAAAGAAAAGCCACCCCCCCCCTAGTGGGAATCGAACCCACGACCCTTTGGCACGGAGTGTTAAGTGCTCACGCCTTTTTTAAACAATATTTTACTAATTTAAATTCACAATATTCTATTAATTTTCTTAATTATTTGCAACAAAGCTGTTTATAGTTTTTTTGTTCTGGCACAGCTCTAAAGATGATGCTATGAGCTGCTGAAAGTGCTTAACACTCATAATTAAAACAATTTTTATGAGGGAAGTGACAATTTTCATATTTCCTATATTTTTATCTTTAACTTGTATATAACTCTAATACTTTTAGGTTGATGCCTTAATATCTTGCCATTTAGGGCAATCACAATGAAATATAACTCTTTATTGAGAAGAAATCGTTGATCCTTGACATTGCGTAACAGTTTTAATAAGACTACATTTTTGACATTAAAAAGTGTGCTATAGTTACCAACGTTTTAGATTGAGATTCAAGCCTTTATCAGTGCTGTAAATAAAGATGGATTGAGTAAATACCTATAACATTGATATATACTGAAGAACACAAGAAAAATTATACATAAAGAATGAATAATACTTGTGATAAAAATGTGCTCCAATTGGGGACTAAATCCAATACAGGAAACCAGTAAATAATATTAGACCTTTGACTCTGAAAAGAAGTTTCTCAGTTAGTGGAAAGTCGTAGGTTCAGGTTGAGAAATGTGTTTTGGAGGGATCTACAATTACTTTCATGTATCCCAAAATCTCGCAAAAAAATCCAATACTCTACAAAACATATTTCCCAATCTCAAGCCCAAATGTTGGCAAATATAACTCATTTTTTATATAAAAATTGTAGTTTTATCCAAACCCCAACAATCTCCAACTTCATAACTCTTTATTTGTTATTGTAAGATAATTAGAACATTTTCCAGTATTTGAAATTTATTTTTAATTTCACTGGAGCTTGGAATATTTAATACTCATATGATTAATTATTTGAATTTTATTTTAGGATTTTCATGAAGAGTGTGGAACTCAAGCATTCCAAAAGTTTGACAAGGAAGGGAGTGGATTCATTTCCGCTTTGGATTTTCAAGATATTATGGTTAATATTAAGAACCACCTTCTGACCAAGCAAGTTCAAGATAACCTTGTGGCGGTTAGTAAGCTTTACTATGCTAGAGAATATTCACTGGATATATCAACATTCTGCCTACTAAGTTTCCAAATCGGCTGTCTGAAGATAAACCGATTGTGCCAATGGAGTTGAGAAAAATATATATTACTTTCAAAATTGTGTGTAAATGTATACTTAATGCGCAAGCTCAATGTGTACACATATTTAAAAAAAATAATTAATTTATTGTGCCATCATATTCTTGTTATCAGAAATATTGTTACATTTATATGTATGTTTGCCATAGGAAATCAACTTTTATGTCTGGTTTCAGCTATAAATTCAAAAATAATTGCTTCACACATCGATTACCAAGTGAGTTCATTTTGGAACTAATTTCTCGAATGCTCAGAACTCTTAATTTCTCTCTTTCACTTTTCTTTTCCCAGAGAAAGATTAACTATGACTGATACCTATACAAAAAAAAAAAAAAAAAAAAAAAATAATAGAGTAGAATATTAATAAAAATTAATTATTATATATTAAAAAGGTGTTCTGTAATATTTAATCTATGTTTTCCCCCTACTTTTTAATAATGTGGTTCTTTTATTTTAATAAAAAGATATGTAAACCCACATTATTGAGGAAAATATCCAAGTATTAGTTAGAGGTTGAATTGTTTAAAATATATGACATTCTAACATTTTTAAAACCAATTATGCAAATGATAGTTCTCAATCATTTATAACACGTTGAACATCATGGAAGAAATGGTGATATTTTGTAAAGGCCAATTTTTTTTTCTTCAAATATAACATTAAAAAACTTATAATCCACTTTTGAAATTAGCTTTTTTTTTTTGGCAGATTGGTTAGGGCCAGGTCGATCCCATACGCCTTAAAATCAAACTTGGGGGAAGTCCCTTTGCGGAAAACACCGTTTTAGCTAGTGGGAGCAGGCAGCATCTGGGGACGGCCAGGTCCCAGCCAATAGTCTCTTGGTAGTATGATTGTACCACTTGGCACTCAATGCGTTAAGAGCAACTGAACCTTGGTTTCTCTTCAAAATCAAATATATTTTGTTTAGAACTTCTTTTGAAAATATTCTGCAACCATTCAAGCAATTGCTCCATTAGAATGAAGATAATTTAATAAAAAAGAAAACCCATTACTGTGCCAGAAAAATTGTATGGAGAATTATTCTGCAATCAAACAATCTGAGCCTGTGCTCCACACTGGAGACACGCAGGAAGTAGGGGAGGATGGGGACAAGAGAAGATTCTGTGTGTTGAATGATGGCAAAAATGAGTGGGAGCTTGGGCCGAAATCTCTGCTTAACACATTCAACGAGAAAAATATACATATTTGGCCAACTATTGTTTATTTTTTACTTGCTCTGTACGTTTAGTTGCTTTATTGCTTCTTTACATTTTATTTCTAATGAATTAATCTTTTTTACTATAATTCTTATGATTGGTTTTCAGATAAAGCCAAAATAATTTAATTATTTTGTATAATTTAGTTGTGAACATTTTAGGCTGCTACTGGAGGTGAAGGTGGCTCTAGAGTAAGCTTTCCATTCTTTATGGCTTTTAATTCCCTGCTTAGTAATATGGAGTTAGTTAAACGTATATACCTTAATGGCACTAATGGAAGTCGCACTCAAGAGTTAACAAAAGGTAAAATTAAAAATTTCATTCAAACCCCAGGAATACAGGAAATACAGGAATAAAGAGAACTTATTACCAACATCAGCTATTGTTCCTTTCTGTGTTCTGTATTTTTAGGGGGGAAAAATACAAATGTGTTTCTTTTCTTCTAGTAGATATTAGTTTCAAGAACAGTTTTTAATTTAGAATTGACAGTTTTTATAAGTGGTTTTTGACTCAGACACTAATGAATGTTTTTGAGATGTCAGTGAGTCACTAAATCTCTCATTTAGCAAGACATTTTGAATTCATCCATAATTTATTCTTTTCATATTTTTAAATGTATTATATTCCTGTATTATGTCCCTCATTTCTGCTTGAGGTTTTTTTCGCTGGAGAATATTTTTGTTATTAATCAATTTTTGTCTCCTGCAATTGTTTTTTAGTGTTATATTTCTTAGAAATCCGATTCCCATGGTTTTAATAGATTTTTTTATAATTTACATATTATGATTAGAGCTGTTTAGATTCGGTGTCAATCGTTTTGCGTCATTTATAAATGAGCGAATAAGTTATTTGACTATGCCACTTTTTTAACTGTTAAAATATTTCTCTATCTCAAAATAAGAATTTGAAGTTCAGAAAAATTCATATGAAATTAAGGACATCACTCTCGAAATCATCTCTCTCTCTCTCGTTCGTTGTGTACAAATAGGAATGTTCTTTTCTGATTGAAAGTTTTTATCACATATTTTTACTGAAAATGTTTTATCTAACTGAGGAGATATAGTCGACCGTTGAGATATAGAAGGTGTTAATCATCGGGGTTCGGTCGTGTGATTGAATAAAAACCACGTTTTATAGCTAAAATGAGTTTTATTATTGCCAACCTTTCGGCTTGATATTCAAGCCTTCTTCAGAGCTATGGAGGAGAGAGAGAACTGTCCCGTTTTGTGGTGGCTACATTTCTCAATGTAGAACCTGATTTGAGAAATGTAGAAACAGGACGGTTCTCTCTCTCCTAATTAGCCCTGAAGAAGTCTTGCATGTCAAGGTGAAACGGAATTAATAAAACACATTTTAGCTATAAAATGTAGTTTTTATTCAATCACATGACCGAACCCCGATGATCAACACCTTCCATTGTATCTAACTTTTAATCCAGCCTAGCATCTAAATTTTTGTCAGTTGAATTATTTTATAATACACCTAGACTAAACACACACATAGCTTACACTTTTTTTAAATTTGTATGTTTGAGAAATTGGGAAGAATATAAATTTTCAGTTTATTAAATACTTGAACTAATAATTAATAATGTTTTAGAGGAATTTTTATATCAAGCACAAATGATGTCTCAAATCACTCCTCTGGAAGTTGACATTCTCTTTAACTTATGTCATTTGATGCACCAAAGAGGGTAAGATTATTATATGTTTTATTTTTTTCTTGTTTTTTCTAATAATTTGTTTTCCAAACACTCTTGCCTTCTTTGATATTGCATTGTTCATACCTCTATACTTTTAAAATGACAGTGAATTATACACCAGGGTTTGAAGCACATCTTTGTCTTTTTTAATCACAGTTAAAGTTTACATTAAAAAGAAAAATTATCATAATTTATTTATTAAATGGGTTGTTTTCCCTTTGGTACTCATAATCAGTACGTTTCTATAAACTTTTAATTTTACTTTGTGACTTATATAATGCTCAGAACTATTTAAATTATTTTATTAAACGATATTTGATTTTGCTTCCTATTATTTAATACTATTTTCCTCTTAATCTTCCTAATAGAACTAGAAATCTCTAGAGCGGTACATAAGTTGTATGGTCTCAGATCTAATATGATGCATTTTCTCTTTTTAATTAATAGGTCTTCCACAGAAGATGTACATTTGCATCTAGGGTAGGTATGTTGTCTTACTATTTTTAAATTCTCACCAAAACTAAATTCACACAAACTATTTAATTAATGGTTCATTTTTTCTTACTATTAAATCATTTTTTCTTGTCACTTATTAATGAATAAACTGCTCCATCATTGGCGATTAGCAGTTTAACAGCAAATGTTTATAACAAGAACTTTTCTCTTAGCTTTGAAGTTATAAAAAATACTAAAACTGTTATTTAATGGCACTTATGTTAATCTCCTATTAGTTTGCAATGATTTTAAATGAACATGCAATATCCATTTGTTCTGATGCATTAAAATAAAAGCAATGCAGTTCATTTCCTTTGTTACACTTTAAACCTACATGAACATAGGGGTATTTTGAGTTATTATTCTTCTTTTTTTCCTAATTTAACTTTCTTTCTTTTCTATTTTAACCTTCTCATAAAGTTTTCCCCCTATTTTTTCAGACCGCTGTAATTGTTTTTATAATTATCATTTTGATTTATTCTTATTACATGTAGTTTTATTTTCTCCAAAATGATCCAATAACTGTTGTTGTGATAATTATTGATTAATAATTATTATTAATTGATGTTAGCATTGTGTCAATATATCAGGTTCATAGGTGGGACTGGAACTATCAAATAATTCCAACAATAGATAATAACTTCAACAAAAGATTTAAGTGGTACTGTACTAACTGATGGCATTCAGAAATAATCTGATTAAAACATTCAATTTGGCGAGCTCTGTATGTTGCTCATCAAGTCCCTACAGCTGGACGGAGAGCACCACATGGTGCTTTCCTCACCCCTTCCCAGAGACTGCGAGCACCATATGGACATCGGGCCCATTCAGTTTCTCGTTTCCCTCCCAGCTAGTAACTGCCTGCTTGGAGTTCTCTCAATAAGCTGCAGCCGTAGCCCAAAGTGAGCCAAGATGGCGGCAGCATTGAACGTGTTAACACTTCCAAATGTTGTGGATATCAGGGTCTGATGTTAATGCATCATGAAATGTTACTTTCCTCTTGTGATATTTAACCCATTTGATTCTAATAACACAGATCTGTGCCCTTGGACGGTGTGCCTCCAGTGCTACTAACATAGATCTGTGATTCTGGACAACTTCTGCTCTCACAAGTTTTTGTGCCTCAGAACCTGCATCTAAATCGACTAGTAGATTCTTAGAATTGCCAGTAAATAGTGTAAGCACATCCTTTTCAAATTATGCCAGCTTTATCACTGTTAGCACTCAGACCTGATTTCAGAGCTCAGCACTGGGTGGATGTTGAGGCACCAGCGCTGTAGCACCTGGTCAAGTTTAATCCTTGCACTGCTCAGTAGCAAATGGGTTAATTTCTGTAGAAAATAAAATTATTTTTATGTGTGGCATGCCTTTCTTTTCTCTCAAAAACTGTCAGGCTAAATCTTAGATAAATTCTTCACAAATTCATATTTTAATCAATAATATTTTGGTTAAATCCAGACAAGATCAATTAAGGCTAGAATCTTCCTTTGTCATGGATTTTATTGTTATTTTATTCAAAAGAGGGGGTTCTAGGATCAGTGTTGTTGTCAATCAGAGATGTTGTAACTTCTGTACACAATTTTGATGAAGGCTTGATAATCAAGATGGTACATTGACAATTAAAAAACTCAACAAAAACGTTTGGATAGTAATAGTAATCATACAAAGATTATGACAGGCAGTAACATAATAATAAGCAAGTATATCATATTTTCTATGTCAGTTTCAGATCATGTCAAGAAATAAGTAAGGCCAACCTTCACTGGTAATAATTTTACACGGCTTAGAGAGCCCTTGATGTCCCATCATCTTAGCATAAGAAGGTGAAAAATTACTTTGGAAAACATTCTTGTTTTTCACCTTCTGATTTCATGTAAATTGGCTCTGATGATCAGACAATGCTCTTGAAAAAGCTTCTTAATCTAAATAAAATACTATCTTTGATAGTGCTAAAGGCATTCGGAGCACAAAAAAAAAAAAAAATTCTTGACATGATGACGAACCTTCACCAAGCAGCTCAGAAAAGTCCTAAATTCACTACCAAATCTGTTCAAAATAATTACACTTTTGTTGGATTAATGCCATGGAACATACGAGTGACTCCTTCTTAGTTAGCTCTTTAGTCTAGGAATTCTATTATTTTGTTGAAGATATGGCTTTTATATATTATTTCTAAAGACAAGGAACTGTCCAGAAAAATGTATAATTGTTATGCTTGAATAGCCAGAAATTTTAATTTGATCTTATCCTTTACAGGCGAATTATATACAGTGATTTACAATCCATAGCACCTGAACAATACTATAAACAAATAACGAACAGGATAACTGAAATTCATGCTGTTTCGGTATGTTTAAGATCTTAAAATATCCTTATATTTTATTCAAAGCTTCTTTTTTTTCATTAAAATAGTTTTTAGCGCGGTTCCTCCCTCCCCCATAGGGAGGAACCCCGCTTATAAGGTTGATACAATGAAACAATCCGGAAGTGCCGACTAGAAAATTTCGCGTTTCAGAACCCCTAGAAACCGAAAATAACGGTGGTTCAAATTTGTATATATATATATATATTTGTCTGTTCGCTCATTTCTGGCTTCCCTAATAGTCCGATTGTGATGAAATTTGGTGAAATTTGGTAAAAAAATCCGTCGTCCAATTTGAAAGGTCAAGTTCGTTAACCAGCAGAATCCGCCCACTGGAAAATAGCGTTCGGGGCGAAATTCGCGCAAAAAAAATCGTAACGCTTACGTTTTTCAGTTCATAAGCTTGTAAGTACTCGTTTTATATGCTCCTTGGGCTAGGGAAACGAATGAAATCATTTTCAAGGCGATAGCTTTAACCGTTTTCGAGAAAATTGGAAAAATAGTTTTTGAATACCGTTTTTGGTTTGGGTACTTAGAATCATGGGATTCAGTTGAAACATTTTCTGCATGTTCTACTTTCATTAAAACTAATATGTTGAAATTTTTGTTACGTTTGGAGTTTAGGAAGGGTTAGAATAAAATATTTTATTAACAGACATAAAAAGTTTTGGTAACTTTGTATACTTTCCTTAATATTTCGAAAAAGGTTGAGAATCTGGCGAAACGTAAGATTACCATTAGAAAGCTTACTAAATGCTCTACAAAAATGGTTCTAATGAAAGTTTTGATTAGGCGATGTCAATCGGAGAAATAAGTGCTTAAACCTTTAAAGTAATTGATTTCGCTTATTCGAACTGTTCTTTTTGTCTTTGATTTTGGTACTTAGAATTATGGGATTCAGTTGAAACATTTTCTGCATGTTCGAATTTCATCAACACTAATATGTTGAAATTTTGGTTATGTTTGGAGTAAAGAAAGGGTTAGAATAAATTATTTTATTAACAGACAAGAAAAGTTTTGGTAACTTTGTATACTTTCGTTAGTATCTCGAAAACCGTTGACAATCTTGGGAAGCAAAAGGTTACCATTCGAAAGCTTACTAAATGCTCTACAAAAAAGGTTCTAAAGAAAGTTTTAATTAGGCGATGTCAATCGGAGAAATAAGTGCTTAAAACTTTAAAGTAATTGATTTCGTTTATTCGAATGGTTCTTTTTGTCTGTTTTATTCCTTGTTATTTTTAAATTGCTTATAGTCGGATAATGTATTTGACAATAAAACAGATTAAGTAAAATAAGAAGATCAATTTATTGTTAAAAATGTAGCGTTCAAAGAGAGAGATCCCAAGGCTTTCCAAATGCCTCTGAGTGGAGGCCTTTCTGCCCGACTTATGGGATAGCTGACCCATACAGGTAAGATTGTAAATCAAGACCTTTCAAGACTGGTTTGTTTGAGATTTCATTTGGATAGGTGTTTCGCTATTGATCTAAACAAAGTAATAACTGTTTCTATTCTATGCCTTCATAAATACTAAAGATAAGAACGGAACCGCGCTAAGATGACGCAGTTCCTGCGAATCTGACTTTTTTATATTATTGCCCGTATCATCAGAATACTTATGGCCTATATAATAAAGTATAACTGAGGGATTGTAGAGCCACTGAAGATACCCCTTTATGCGATGCGTACTAACATCATGTGCTGATTT
The DNA here is from genome assembly GCA_946811695.1 of Gonocerus acuteangulatus. Taxonomy (NCBI): domain Eukaryota; kingdom Metazoa; phylum Arthropoda; class Insecta; order Hemiptera; family Coreidae; genus Gonocerus; species Gonocerus acuteangulatus. The sequence goes on along the minus strand of OX328124.1, from coordinate 35,350,445 downwards.
CCGAGGTTGTGAAATGACATTGAAAAGTAGATCAAAGTATAGGGGACTAACTGCCAAAGGGTAGTAGTCTATCTGTTTGGGCTGAAGAGGAGATCTGTTTCGTCAGCATACACCCTCATTACCCAGCAGTCAAATTTATTGTATTTTATTAAAATTTATTATTTATTTATTTTTATTAATTGGCTTCAGTATTTGTTTTTCCAGAATTAATATTTTTATCCTGGAATAGTTATTATTTCTATTTATCCTTAATTTTTTACAGTGTAAAATATATATTTTTTCTTTTACGTCTCATTGGCTCTTGGAGCAGAGAATTTGGTAACAATCCCATTAAGAGATCCCTCCCTTTACCCTTATTTTTATGTGATTGATACTATATTTTCGAAATGTTGATTACCTTTATTACTGATGGTCAAAGATTATTAAATAACATTATTTTATATTGGTAACATACATAATAATGAGTATTCTTTGAAAATTGAAGTTTTTTTTATTATTATCTTTTAATCCAAGCAGTATTTGATCTTGAATACTTAATTTTGTCACTTAAGGGTATTAACTATTTTTTCTTCTATTGTTTCAGAGTCCATCTGAAAGAAGTCTTGCAATTTCAGTGTTAGAAAATGTCTACAGGTTTACATTGGGCTCTGTCGCTGGAGGTATTAAGCTTTCCTTTAATTTATTTTTGCATTCTATGATTAAATATTGTACGTATACATATAATAAATCAAATAATCTAGTGTGAACTAAAATGCAAATGGATTGCAAATAATCCTAGTTACTCTAAAAAATAAATGTTCATTTAAACACATTTATTTTTCATTTATTTATAAATAATTTGAAATAAAATTTATCCTATAATATCCTATAAAATTTATTTATGTAAAATCTCCGCTCGCTCTATATATACCACTAAACGTTAATTCCATTTATGTTTTCAACAGCAATTGGTGCAACAGCAGTCTACCCTATTGATTTGGTTAAAACTAGAATGCAAAATCAAAGGACTGGCTCGTTCATTGGTGAAGTTATGTACAGAAATAGTTGGGACTGTTTTAAAAAGGTGATTAATGAATCTATCACACATTCTTAATGTTCTCGTTGATATTGATCAATGATTATTAAGCTTTATTTTATGTTGTTATTAATGAATATTTATAATTAGGTAATTAGGCATGAAGGGGTAGTAGGATTGTATCGAGGTTTGGTCCCTCAATTGATGGGTGTAGCTCCTGAAAAAGCTGTGAAATTGACCACTAATGATTTCGTAAGAGATCATGTCATGGATGCTAATGGAAATATACCTCTTTGGGGTGAAATTCTTGCAGGAGGATGTGTTAGTATATTTTTGAATTATTTTACATTTTTGTATATTAATTATTAATTAACACTTTCTTTATGTTTTATACATCAATTATAGTTATTTTTATATAATTAAAATGTGGTAAAGTCTATGTTTTACACGAGAAATTCGCATTTGTTCGAGCTGACAAAAGATGGCGCTTGCTGCCCAAGGCTCGAAGATTTTGATGATATTTTCTTACTAGCTTTTCCATTTATGAGAAAAATTGATCAACACCCAATTCCCCATGGATCTGGTTGTTTCTTAGAAACCAGGACACTATTTGGAGTACTTTTAATATGTTTGCGAATCCCAACTATTCCCTGACTGCTTATTTTGAAAAGATGTTGGGAACCAAACCTTCTCCTAAGAGTCAGAAAGTCCAATCTTTCTGGCAAGTTAACCTATTGGAGATTGTTATAAAAAAAATACTATGTTAAAAAGTTTATGAATATCCCATTTTTTTAGGGACTATTTTTTAAGCCTGGCCGATACTTAATTGTATCTTTTTGTGCCCCTCAGGGATGGTAAAATGGGCCAGTTACAAATAGGTTGAATTACAAAACATTTGTTTCATATATTTATTGATCATTGTTAAGAACATGAAGATGTGCATATAAAAAGTTCTTTAAGTGTAGGAAAAGCTTTGTTATTTATAATAAAGTTTATTCGTCTGTGGCAGAAGGTCCCTTCTGCAACAGACGAAAAAAAAGGTCACTATCTTACAATAAAGTTTAGTTTCATTTGAATCTATTGTGGTAAATTTTATTGCCCATTATAATTATCTCAGAATTTTAGGACGGGTTATCTAAAGGTCACCACTCATTTCTAGCCAGGATAGGGACGATGCCTTCTCTTTTATCCAAAGAAAAGCCACCTCCCCTAGAGGGAATCGAACCCACGACCTTAGGCACGGAGTGTTAAGTCCCCAAGCCTTAACACTCACGACCACCGGGCCTACATGAGTGGTAAAGTTGAAGATTGGAAAGTCTAATTGACTTTTTTAAATCTTTATTTTTTAGAAAAATTTACTCGGCAGGCTGGAATTTGAATCTACCTGTTCATTGTTAATGAACAACAAGGAGCTTCATTGAAATTTTACTCCTCAGTTTTTAGCGCGGTTCCTCCCTTCCCAGTAAGTAGGGAGGAAACCCGCTTATGAGGTTGACCTCATGATGCAATACGGAAGTGCCGACCCCTCATGTTTCAGAGCCCATATAACATGAATATAACGGTGTCTCAAATTTGTATATATATTTTATGCCGTGAAATGGTGTATATTTCCTACTGTTTATTATCTATTTCCAATTCAATTTTGTTTTCAATATTTATGCAAAAAATTCATTCTTTACACATAATAAAAACCACCAATTTTTTTTTTAATTTAAATTAAATTACTCTTTTAATAGGGTGGATGTGCACAAGTAATGTTTACAAATCCAATGGAAATTGTTAAAATCCGCCTTCAAGTTGCTGGTGAGATAGCTTCTCAAGTTAAAGTTAGCGCAATTTCTGTCATCAAAGATCTTGGATTCTTTGGTTTATACAAGGTAAGAATTTTTATAATTAGGCTTGATTTTGGGTTTAAAAGTTTATTAACACTTGATTTGCCAGACTTGGTACTGGTATAAATGTCAATAACAAAAAATATATTTGTTACTCACATATAAAGTAACATTAAGTTCATTAAATGTATTTTCTACTTATAGCTACAAAAGTCATAACATCATTTAGGAAAGCAAATGTTATATGTAGTAGGAATTTTAAATTTAAATTGCACGACCAGTCAAAATGACTGGTCTGGTAAATCTAGTGTTGAATTATTAAGATTGAGTTGCTACATTGTAGTTGTTTCATTATATCTCCAAACTTTAAAATTAAAAAGCTATTTAAATCTGTTTGAAAAGTTCTCTGCAAAATTTGGCTGATTTGGTTATTGTATATAATTTGAAGATTGTTTATTGCAGATATTGACTCGGACTATAAAGAAATATATTTGTTGTTGTTTGAGGACATGTTAATAGCTAGAATCTCCGTGATCACTACGTTAGCTACTAGTAATGAAGTTTTTCAATCAATCAAGTTCGTTCTCCTAAAAATAGATATTTTGTGGTAATTTTATAATGAATGATTGTTGTATTTTTCCAGGGAGCAAGAGCTTGTTTTATGCGTGATATAGCATTTTCCGCAATTTATTTTCCTACATATGCCCATATGAAGACTTTATTGGCTGATGAAACTGGTTATAATACACCAGGATCCCTCTTCCTATCTGGTGTGGTTGCCGGTGTTCCAGCAGCTTCACTTGTCACACCTGCTGATGTTATCAAAACAAGATTGCAGGTATTATGATTGTATTTTATCTTAGTTCAAAACAGTTTTAAAAATTTCAAATGATTTTTGCAAGATGTTAAAATTTATTCTTAATGTAATTAATAGGAGTTGAGAGGGTCTCCCCGTGGTCTAGTGGCTAACGCGTTAGATTCTCATGCGGGAGATGGTGGGTTCGAGTCCCCCCCAGGCAACAGGCGCTAATGGCCCAGATGTTGGTACAGCGTAAAAAAAAAGAGGAGTTGAGATAACATTCAAAAAGAGGAAATTATAGTTGCTTTAACGTTTCTTTATTAGTAGATCAATTTTTAGGATGGATTATGACCAGTGGACCTGGGAGGCCCTACAGAAGTATTCACTTAAAAAAAATAAGTATCATATTATTATTTATTTAGTAAAAAATTATGTATTTATTAATCACTTTTATTTATTTAATTACTTATGATGACTATTCCGTTAATAAAGGCTATATTCATTCATTCATTCATCTACAGTGGGCCACCCTTATCCTAACCTGGATCGAGGTGATGCCTTTTCTTTTTCCCAAGAAGGATGTCCGATTTGGATCAAAATCTTGCCTGAGAAAGGAAATATGAATATTTTTTCAGTCACACTTACAGCCGCTGACGGTTGTACGTGTAGAGCATCTCCTCAGGTGTGAAGGTTGGCTAGATCTGCTAACTCTGTAACTGTGAAATAAGATCACAGCACTCCCGGTCTCTGCAGCCCTTCTCTTTTCTTCTATATAATTTTTCGTGTTTTACTGTTGCTTAGAAATAGTTTTTTCCATCCTAATTTTTATGGGCGTATATAAGGGGGGGCTGCGCCCCCCGAAAATTTTGATTTGATGGTAAAAAGTTGTCGTAAAACCCTTAAAAATAAATTGAATAAGATCACTTAGTGCATAAAAAATATCTTATTTTACGTGTTATAGCGTTTTAGTTGCCTAAAACTATTCCAAGTTCTAAATTTTTAGCATTCCATGCCCCGGAAATGGTACCAGCCCCCCCCCAAAATGTTTCCCAGCCCCTCCCGAAATTATTTTCTACATACGCCCATGCTAACTTTTGATATGGACTTTGTACTCACACGGTGTGAGTTCAAAGTCCCTATCAAAAACTCACAATTGTGAGTCACACCTTAAGGATTTTTTTTTTTACCTACGTATTTTCGTGCTAGGCGGAAGGTCAAATAATAAAAACTTCACCACACAGTTACACCAACTTTATTATGTCCCAACAGGTTTAACATCTTTTTGGTGCCTCTTCAGGGAAAAAAGTTACAAATATACAACTTACAGCCACAACCTGAGGAGGATAACCTTCCAACAGTATGGCCACATCTAGAATGATCATTCTACGAACTTAACGAAGATTAAGAAAAGGGTCCGTTGAATAATAATTTTTTACCTAATTCCATCGTCGCTGACTACTTTAGACAATTTTGAAGATTATGGCCTAGCCATGTTAAATAATATGTAATAAAGTACATTTTAAACTGACAAGTGTGGCTAGGAAAAAGTTGTGAGACCTCAAAAGAGACAAACTAACGCTGTTGAAACAATTGAGTACCCTCCCTGAGGAAATGAATACTTATTCTTATGCCCCGTCGACATTGAACGTTTTTAGAGGGAAAGTGAGAGTGCAGAACTTATATCTAAGCATCTAGAACGATAAGCGCATGCCTTTTCATGCCCGAATATATGCTTCTAGAGAGCTTGGGCACTGCTTTTATAATAATATAAGAATGTTTTGAACTTCTAGGTGGTTGCAAGGGAAGGTCAAACAACGTATAAGGGTGTTTTTGATGCATTTAAGAAAATAAATAAAGAAGAAGGCCCTCGTGCGTTTTGGAAAGGATCTGCCGGTATGTGTTACTTTACTAAGTATTTATTCATTTAACAACTTTATTTTTGTTTATGTGTGTACACATTTTTAGAGAGATATTCACTAGGGTGCCATAAATTAAATTAATTAAAGGTTGAAATCTACTTTTACCACATTCACTAAAATACTTGTAGAAAATTATTTACATTGATTTGGTTGCACCATACACCAGATATCAAAACGCCAGAAATCTCCCAAAAAGATTCTTTTTTTGTGTGATACTTTCAGAATCTAATGCTCCATCTTAAGAATAAATAATAAAATAAAGACATACTTAACCTTATTTATTTAATAAATTAGTTTAGAATAAATAATAAACTTATTACCAATTTACTTATTCATTTAAACTTATAAATAATTAATGTAGAATGAATAATAAACTTATTACCTACTTATTAATTTAAATGTACCATTGGCATTCTCCGTTTCCAGTACACTGTGCATGACCTGTACCCCAAAGAATAAACCTCTTTTTTATTTTTAAGTGATGTGTTATCATTGGTGGTTCTTCTAATGTAGTGATGGGCGATTCTCGAATATAAATCGAACTTTTGAATCGATTCGAATCGAAATGAAAAGATCAAGCCACAAAAAAGATTGGCCAGTTCAGATAGATCTTTTAGACTCAGAAGATCTATCTACAATATTAATCGATCTTCGATATGGATCGTTTTCAGGATTACTTACAATTACCTACAAAATTTGTATTGTATTTCATTTCAATTTGAATCTATTCAAATTTGGGAATTGTCCTTCACTACTACTGTTACATCATACTAAAATATAAGGGTATTATCTATTATATAAAAATTAATCGCTAAATGTGTTGGTAAGCGCAAATCTCGAGAACAACTGAACCGATTTCGCTAATGCTTTTTTTATAATATTCCTTGAAGTACGAGGATAGTTCTTACGGAGAGAAAAATTAAAAAAATAGCCCGAAAAAGTCTAAAAACAACACTTTTTGGGTCTTTTTCACTTCCTTAACGCAAATTCATTTTTAAATAAAAACATGTTCTCAATTATAATATTTTTAACAGTTAACGTATTTGTGTATTAGCAAAAAAAATTAAATAAATAAGAACATGTAATCACTAGGTGACATTAGAATAACATGTTAATAATGCAATTTAAATTAATTTATATTTGCTTTAACGAAGTAAAAAAGACTCCACTTTTATATATTCCCATACAAAAGATTCGTAATAATACTTAAAGGTCAATTTGAACTTTAATACCATACCATAAAGGCATTATTCTGTGAAGGCGAAACAATTGAGTGACATTAGTATTGTATAAATATTAATGTCAATATTTGTGTCAATATTTATACGACGGTAACATTACTCAAAAACAAATTGACTATGGTAAAATGTAAATTGTCTGTGGTAAAATGTAAACATCTCTTTGCTGTGCATCTATAATATTACTAAATCTAAAAGCCACAAATTTCTATAAAATTACTAAAGTGTTGTGTGTTTGTGACTTAATAAATATGCCTCCTATAAGGCAGCGGACAAATTTAGGCAGAAGAACTCGAAATGCAACGCATCAAATTAATTATCAATCTAATCGTACTGCCCAGGAACGTGAAGATCGCAATGAACGTGAAAGAATTTGGTTAAGACAGACCCGCGAAGCGCGACATTCGACTAATAATGGTGCAAGTTTAAATCGAGCTGCTGTGAATTCATTACAGTGCCTGTAGCTGTGTTGCTATTGGACCTATGAACTCAGTTTGACTATAAACAAATCCCAGGGCAGTCATTAATTGTTTGTGGTATTAATCTAGAAAAGCCATGTTTCTCGCATGGTCAATTGTATATTGCCTGTTCCCGTGTTGGAAAACCATCTGCTCTGTTTATTTACACGTCAGGTAATGAAACAAAAAATATCGTGTACCATTAAGTACTACAATAAAAGTGAAACTTAATTTAGAATAAGTAAAAATAAAATGAAATATAATAAGTTGGTATCATAATAAGAAATCTGATATTGTAATTTTGATTGTGATTTTTTAGTGACTATTAAAAGAATTTTAGTGTTTTATAATTTTTATTTTTTACATAGTTTAATTGCCGACTTATTAAGTTTTTTTTTTCTTTTTTTTTTTTATCTTACTAGCTGTCCGGGTGTCCCAAATAGCAGAATAAGTATTAAAAAAAAAATTAAAGAATTGACTGTTAGGCGATACAAAGTTCGCCGGGTCAGCTAGTTACATATATATGTTTTAATTAAATGAGAAAAATATAATAAAATATTAATAATAGAGAAAACGTGCTCTTGTACAAATGGAACATCCAAAGGCCAAACTGGTAGGCATTGTACGCTCAATAGTTATTCCCAAATAAATTATTATAATAGTAAACCATTAAAAACAAAATAAAACTTCTTGAGAGATGTGGCAAACCAATATGGCCGCTGTTAAGTTGGTTTTTTATGTGACAGGTTTCTTCCAAATCATCCCCCTCCCCTCCTTATGTAACCATAAAGCCTGATTCAAATAGAGAGAGCCTGAAACAATTCTAGATACAGGAATTCTTTAAAAGATTGACCTTTGGGGATCGATTCTTGAAAAAGATCGGCCCTTGGAGATCGATTCTTGAAACAGATCGGACCTTGAAGATCGATTCTTGAAAAAGATCGGCCCTTGGAGATCGATTCTTGAAACAGATCGGACCTTGAAGATCGATTCTTGAAAAAGATCGGCCCTTGGAGAACGATTCTTGAAAAAGATCGGCCCTTGGAGATCGATTCTTGAAACAGATCGGACCTTGAAGATCGATTCTTGAAAAAGATCGGCCCTTGGAGAACGATTCTTGAAAAAGATCGGCCCTTGAAGATCGATTAAAAAAATTGATGTACCGTATTCTAAGGCTTCTATAATCTGGGTATAAGGATGACCTGTAATAATCACTATTATAAAATAAAAATAAGTTTAAAGAAATGTAAATATATGTCTGATTTCAGCTCGTGTGATGAGGTCTGCTCCTCAGTTTGGTTTTACATTAGTATCTTATGAACTTCTCCAGAGGTACTTGTATGTTGACTTCGGTGGAACGTAAGTATACACATATCACTATTAAGTGTTTTTATATTTATTTAAATTTTAAAGGCCACTTAAACATGTCTCAGATTCTTGGAACGGTTTACCTATCCTTTCTAGCCACGATAGGGGTTATATCTTTTCTTTTGTCTAAAGAAAAGCCATTATCCCTAGTGTGAATCGAATCCACGACCATAGGCACAGAGTGCTTACGCCTTAGCACTCATGGCCACCGTACCTTCGATTTATATTTTATTTACTTAATAATCAAATGAGATTACACTTAATTTACATTTGAAAGAAATATAAAAAACTTATATATTTATTACAAAATTATTATAAAGAATTGTACAATCAGTATAATTATTTTCGTTACTCTTGGGATTGTACTTGATTGATGATTTACTGGTTCTTGAAGATTTTTTTTGTTATTGATTATTAGCAACATTTAATTATTCCCTGAATATATATTCTGTAAATAATATATTCTAAATATTTTATTATTATTTAATTCCAAATTCTTATGTTTTTGCTTAAAGTATTTTAATCTATAATGATATGTTTAAAATTCTGCTATTTCAATAATAGATACTTTTGAGTTACTTTCTAGTTATTTTAAGTATAATATAACATATAGAGTTGTTTCGATGACAATTTGAATCAAAATAAGAAAAAAATAAGATCCAAAAGAAATAACTAAACTTAGCCAAAATGTCGGCATCGTTATCAATTAAATCTTCTCTATTAAAAGTAATTATTATTTTTATTTAAGAGCCCTGACAAAACCCTAGCAATATGTCTTTTGTCCAGATTTTTTTTTTTTTTTTTTTTTTAATTTATGTTCACCTATGTTTTGTAGGAGGCCAGCTGGCTCAGAGCATAACATTCCAACCCCAGGAGTTTTGGATTCTGCAGAGCGCTCGCATAATCCTGAACATATTGGCGGGTATGTAATTCATTTTACATAACTAATCATTAAATGACCCTTTGCTAAACTTTTTATAGACTTATGGAATAAGGCAGAAGTTCAATAACTACGCCACTCACTTTCACACTTTTTATTTCTCTTCCCTACATGTTTTGCGCCATTTTGGCACCTCTTCAGCGGAGTAAACGGAATTCCATTGATGAATCTGATGAAAACAGTGGTAATTTAAAATTAAAGAAAACAAAACAATCAAAAATTAGTGATTTCTTCAGCAGGGCGATTCAAGTGGATGCAAACAGGGATAGGTTGGAGAAATGTGAAAGCCCATACAATAAACTCATTTTTGATCATTGAGAGGAGATCGTTGACCGTAGATGATGCAAGGTAGGGATTGTCGGGGTTCGGTCACTGCTACTTAATAAAACTACATTTTATCATAAAAATGGTTTTATTGTGCCGACGTTTCGGCTTCAACTTTAAGCCTTCATCAGGGCTGTAAAAAACAAGTAGGACGGATGTAATACTGAAATATATATATATATATATATATATATATATATATATATATATATATATATATGCCTACATACACAAATACACATACATATATACATATATGGAAAAAGACAAAAACATAAAATACTAGAACATAATAAATATATAGAAGAACAATGTGCTCTAGAAGTGTTTGGATTATTAGGAAAACAGATATAAGAATAACAGATTACATATTAGATTAGATATAAGAATAACAATATGGGCTTACCGATGGGAAGATAGAGAACTATTCTTCACAAATGCGGGATCATTTCTGACAGTTAATACAGGGAAACATAGGAAGAAAGGAGTTGGTGAGGGGGGGGGGGGGTTCTGGACCACCCAATGGACAGAGAACATAGAAGATGAAAGAAAGAGCGGCGAAGTACAGTAAGGGGTCATAAAGTCATAAAATGTTGTGTTAATGGAAAGGGAGGCAGGTATAAAGGGCTATATTGCAGGTGGTATAGGGGATTAGGATGGAGTTTTTAATAAATGGAAGATGTTGGAGTAGGTAGAGGAGATGACTTCTTTGTCAATTTTGTCATTAACTGGGTTATTTTCTAGGTGGATAAAAATTGATTCGGAAAGGAGGCGTTTGTCTTCGTTGGATTCAGTGGAAAGGATGGAGTATTGGTCAAAACCAAAGTCATGTCCGTCTGTGATGGCATGTCTAGTTAAAGCTGTCTTTATGTCTTTATTCCGTACATCGTTTTTATGGTTGTTGATACGTTTTCTTACTGGGTTTTTAGTCTGTCCAATGTACGCACTATTGCAGTTGGGTGTGATGCAGGGGATTCTGTAGACTTCATTGGTCCTGTCTTTTTGTGGGATAGGGTCTTTAAGAGTCGTATGTAAGTTTTTCAGTTTGTTCTGTGTCGATACTCCTAGTTTTAGAGTGGGGAATGTATCGCGTAGGGATTTTTGGATTTTTTCTGTGAGGTTTGGGATATATGGGAGGCCACTGAATTGAGGGACAATATTGTCTTGGGTAGTGGGGATGGGTTTAGGGTTATTAAAAGAATTTATGAGACGGGTGATAATGTTGGTAGGAAACCCATTGGTAGTAAGAATATCGAGGAGTCGGGATTTGTTGGCAGGGTGAAATTTGGTGTCGGATAGGGAGAGGGCAATTCTTGTCAATAATTTCTAGGGTTTTATCTATGGGAATGTTTGTGAAGAGGGACTGGCCATCTAGAGAGGCTAAAATGAAATTAGGGGGGATGAGAAGGGAGTGTAGTTGTTTTTTGAGGTCGTGTGCATTCTGTACGTCATAGGGGTTATTGTGACTTAAGGTCTGGAGGGAAGTAAGGAGAAATTTGCTTAGTTTTGAGGAGGGGGAGTTTATATTAGAAATGATGGGACGTAAGGGATTATTTTCTTTATGGATTTTCGGGAGGCCATAGCATCTGGAGGCTTGGGAGTCATGTGAGATGAGGTGTGAGCGGGTCCGTTGGTCAATCTCTTTGTTGTCATGTAGTTTTCGTTTGTGTTTATTAAAGGATTGTGTGAGGGAGGGGGTGGGATTTCTGTTATGGGGTTGGTAAGTAAGTGGTGTTGTCAGAAAGGAGTGTGATCATTTTTTCCGTGTATTCAGTCCTGTCCATGATAACGGTTTTGTTCCCTTTGTCAGCCCGGGTAACGATTAATTCGTTATGGGATTTAAGAAAGGAGCGGGTAGTTCTTATGTCTTTGTAGAGTAGGGGAGAAATTTTGGGGGATTTGAGGGAAGGATGGTGTAGGTGGTTTGTAATAACGTTGGAAATGCGTATTCGGGATAGTTCTCTCTCTTCATCATTTACAATAAGTGTCTTATCTCTATGAATGTATTCTAAATCGGTGATAAGTTTCGGGACCAATTTGCCGAGGTTTGTGACAGGGGTGGCAAAATTCGGCCCAAGTGATAGAATATTGTTCACTTCGGGGGGTATATCGATGGAGGAGATGTTATGGACCCATTCTGGTTTCCCAGAGGGGAATGAATTATATAATTCATACAACCCTAGAAATTATTGACAAGAACTGGACCACCCTCGAACCACACACCAAGCTATCTCGATCTTCCTATCTTGAATCCCTATCCCTCTGCTGCAAATCTGGATACCTCCTATTCCAAGATAAATTCTTCAACCAGATCTCTGGCCTCGCCCCTGACCTTTCCAATATTACCCTTAATGACCTCCTTGACCAAATCCTCCCCATGTTCCCCAAAGATATTATTTTTCTTAAAAAATATGTTGACGACCTCTTCCTCATAATTAATCCTGATAAGATTCCAGAAATTCTAACAACCTTTAACTCCTACCGCCCCCGGTTAATATTCACCATCGAGACCGAAACTAACAACTCCCTTCCTTTCCTTGACATACTCCTTATAAGAAATACAGGCGGCTCTATATCCACTGATTGGTATACCAAACCCACTTACTCGGGACGACTTCTCCATTACCTTTCCTCACACCCCAAACACCAAATCCTCAATACTGCCAGCACCCTAATAAATCGAGCCCTCTCCCTATCCGACACCAAATTTCACCCTGCCAACAGATCCCGACTCCTCGATATTCTTACTACCAATGGGTTTCCTACCAACATTATCACCCGTCTCATAAATTCTTTTAATAACCCTAAACCCATCCCCACTACCCAAGACAATATTGTCCCTCAATTCAGAGGCCTCCCATATATCCCAAACCTCACAGAAAAAATCCAAAAATCCCTACGCGATACATTCCCCACTCTAAAACTAGGACTATCGACACAGAACAAACTGAAAAACTTACATACAACTCTTAAAGACCCTATCCCACAAAAAGACAGGACCAATGTAGTCTACAGAATCCCCTGCATCACACCCAACTGCAATAGTGCGTTCATTGGACAGACTAAAAACCCAGTAAGAAAACGCATCAACAACCACAAAAACGATGTACGGAATAAAGACATAAAGACAGCTTTAACTAGACATGCCATCACAGACGGATATTACTTTGGTTTTGACCAATACTCCATCCTTTCCACTGAATCCAACGAAGACAAACGCCTCCTTTCCGAATCAATTTTTTTTATACCTTTATACCTGCCTCCCTTTCCATTAACACAACATTTTATGACTTACCCCTTACTGTACTTCGCCGCTCTTTCTTTCATCTTCTATGTTCTCTGTCCATTGGGTGGCCCAGAACCCCCCCCCCCCCTCACCAACTCCTTTCTTCCTATGTTTCCCTGTATTAACTGTCAGAAATGATCCCGCATTTGTGAGGAATAGTTCTCTATCTTCCCATCGGTAAGCCCATATTGTTATTCTTATATCTAATCTAATAAGTAATATGTTATTCTTATATCTGTTTTCCTAATAATCCAAACACTTCTAGAGCACATTGTTCTTCTATATATTATGTTCTAGTATTTTATGTTTTTTCCATATATGTATGTATGTATATATGTATGTGTATTTGTGTATGTAGGCATATATATATATATATATATATATATATATATATATATATACATATGTATATTTCAGTATTACATCTGTCCTACTTGTTTTTTACAGCCCTGATGAAGGCTTGAAGTTCAAGCCAAAACGTCGGCACAATAAAATCATTTTTGATCAGTTAAGTTAAAAGGGGAATTGTGTCCTAAAAGACCAGAATTCAGAACCAGCTCGTTATTTGTCCTTCAATTTTAATGCCATAATATCAAACAAAATCAGACATGTTTGTAAAGGGATTGGAAAGATCGCCTGGAAGTATGAGGAAGTATGATAACAAAATTAAAAATAGTTTCAGTTACATTAAGGACCGAGTGAAATTAAAGGAAACTAAGTACAATATATACAAAATTGACTGTAATAGCTGCGGTAAAATCATACTTCGGGGAATCGGAACAGCTACTTCGAAAACGTATTAAACAACACGTTCAAAATATTGATAATGAAGAAAATAAGACAGCGTTGGCTTATCATGCTATAAAATATGGTCATGATTTTGATTTTGGGAACATCAAAATTTTAGGGAAAGAAAGAAATAGAATGAAAAGAAAGATACAAGAAGACATACATATTAAAAACAGAAAGAAAGTGATAAATAAAAAAAAACGAAATACATCATCTTAATCATAAATTTATTTGATAAAAAATAGGAAAAAGGTGGGTTTGTTATAAACAATTTTTTTTGGGGGGGGGGGGGGGGGGTTATAGGACTATATTTCATCTGTAAATTAAAATCAATTTTAAAGATATGACAGATCGATTATCGATCAGCTGACTATTTGACACCATATTGGATTTGTTCAGTCAATGACCAGTCTAGACGAGGCCCTGCTAGTGGAAGGTTCCCCTCCTCAAGTGGAGGCTGAAGTTATGTTTTAAGTATATTCCCCTGAAGAGGCACCAAAATGGCGTGAAGCATGTAGGGAAGAGAAATAAAAAGTGTGAAAGTGAGTGGCGTAGTTATTGACCTTCCGCCTTATTCAATAAGTCTATAAAAAATTTGCATAACGTTTCAGAACTTTTCATTTGAAAATATGTCATCGAATTTCTGACTTATTTTTCTTGGACTTTCATATTTATGTGGGAACACTTTAATTTAAAAATAATCAAGATAAAAGAATGCTCCCCTACTGAAGTGAGTTTAATAATTATATACAGGCTTACTAATAAGTCATTCAAAAGTTTATCTTGAAGCTGCCGATACCAAAATCAGCTGTTTAGTCTCTTTCCATGTTGGATCCCTTTGTCTTGATAAAGATGATACCAAAGTCAGCTGGTTTAGTCTCAAGACATTAGACTTGACTAAGCCGTTTTAAAAGTTAGGTGTTTTACCTGCCATAGTCTTCATAAGTCAGCTGCCGTTAGTTGCCATTGTGTTCTGTGTGCCCGAGCCTTTAGTCTTCATAAAACTGTGTTAGCAGCAGAACACTCGCGACTGGGTTGTTTTAATTATAGCCTGTGACAAATGTTTTATTTATGTCTCCTGAACAGGTACATTGAAGGTATGAAACATATTAGGACAAAGTAAAGAGTTTGAAGCAGTTTTTTGTCTTCTGTCATTATTCAACTTTTTAAGAGAGAGTATAATTCTGCAGTCACACTATATCATTTTCATTTGTAAATCAAATACTTTTGTGAAATCACTTATGGAAGTATTTAAATTTAATTTTTTTTTCCAAGATTATTTATTCTGTGGTCTAATGTAAGAATTTGAATCAAAATGAGTTATATACATTTGTTCTGAATCGAAAAATATTATGTTGTGTTTTGTATTGAAGGACCTCTGAAAAGAGGTAACTGTTAGCGTGCAAAGTAATTGATTGCCTCAACTAGAAAATCTAATTTTCAGCCAGCCCTGAAAGCTGAAATAAACTATTTAATGTTAGAGCAGCTTTGTAATAACAGAAACTCGGATTTAAGAAAAGAACAATTGTATGGTTGTTAAGAATTAAAATTGTTGAATATCTCCTTAGGCTTTTGTTGTATAATTGGCTTATTTCCATAATTCTTTTGTTACTATTAAATGGTAGAGTTACTTGTAATCTATGCTGTTTTAATTGCCTTATTGATTACTTTGTTTTTCAATCATAATAACTTACAAGCTCTGTATTTTTCCCCCAGATTTCAAGCTGCAATACCTATTCTCACGGGAATCGAGACCAAGTTTGGATTGAGTTTACCCAAATTTGGGGTTGCAAAGATTACTACCCAGTGATTGAACTCAGGACATAACATATATTTTGTGAAGCTACTTACGCAGATGGAATATTTTCACCAAAATGTCTTTTTAATATAAATTTTACATATACATATTTTAGATACTGTTCAAAGGCCTTTTAAAATTTAAATTTGCATTGTTTTTAATATTTAAGCATTGCATTTCATTCTTACCTCGTAAAAATTTATTCATTGTTATATGTTCTTGTTTACATTTTGTCCATGTTAAATTTTTACACAATTTTAATATGAATATTTTAATATATTTTATGAAGGTTATTAATTCTGTGAGTAACCTCTGTTGATTTTAAATAAATTAGTTTCAATAAATTGAATCTCTATTTCATTTTGTGCTTTCCTCATTGACATAATATTTTTTAAATAAATACTTTCCAATGAGCCATATTGTTGTATGTTTTCTTTCTAAAAGGAGGAATACTTCTTTATTACTCATGCTCTAAGGGGAAAGGCTTTACTGTGCTTTTATTATGGTTTAGTACTACAATTATGCCTTGGGTTACTTTGTTTGTTAACAAAAATAAAAATCAAGCTTATTAAACTTTACCTCTGACCTCTAAAAATATTGGCATAGTAATTTCTCTACAGAAGCGTACAAATATGTCGTGTCACTGTGTTACCTTATTTACTGGTCTTTAAAAGCTCAATATTGGTGCTTTCCACGGCAGTTACAACAACCACTTGATGATGTTATCAACTGTATTTGTGATTCCCATGAACATGAGGCAATGCACGATATACATCTCCTTAAGGCCTAAATTCTTTGAAAAGGATAAGCAGTTTATGAAAGAATATTACGAAAGAACCCAACAAGTAGTATAAAAAAAAAAAAATTAGTTTAGAGCCTTCTGCTGAAATTCAGTAACATAAATATGCTTTAGGTCCACCTGACAAAGCTACGTGATGTACTGTATAACATACAGTATTCTTTTTTGTTCATGGCTACCGCGCATGCACGATCGCCAGCAGACACTTTTTTGTGTTTAGTCATCGCTAAAGCATATTTATGCTAAAAAAAGGAACCTGAGCCTTATCATCATCAACTGTAAAAACAAGCAAGACTAGTCTTATTAGTCTTGCACATCTAGTTCTCCGTTACAGAAGCAGACTCAAATATATAAAATAATATGTAATAATTGAGGTAATAATAATATCATCCATGAAATAATAGAGACATGAACCATAAAATTTTATTAAAAAATGAAATTTCCTCCTCAAATTAAATAATATCAAATTTACATTACAATCTGAAGATTATAATGTATATATAAAAAAATAATACAAAATCATACAGAGAATTGGATTGAAAATGGCTTCTAGCCGAAACGTTTCCACAACAAAAATGTAATATAAAATACAAAACTATTGAAGACTTAATAAGCTGTTACCAACTACCTAGAACATCTTAGTTTTCAACCTTGGATCTACAACATATAAAAGGAAACATTTTTGTGAGAGAGGGCTGTAAATACTAGATATGAATTCGATGTCTAAAGTGCGGAGGCTTATGTGTTAAATGCTTTATGCCATTTCACTATCAATAAACAATATAAAGTGTTTTTATTATGACTGTCATGTAATTTTTGGTAATATAGCTGAGTTTTATAAGTATTTTGTTATTTTTTTAGATTTATTGAAAACGATAAATACTTCAAATAATGCTGTTTTTTTAAATTATGGTAGTGTTTAATAAATTTAATAATTAAAGTCCGTCATGTAGGAGCTGCATAACTAAGCCCTTTCTCAGAATTTGGGTAGAGTAGACTGCATTCCTGAATAATTTACCGAAAATTAACCTATATAAATAAAATAAAAACATGAATAGTTCTGCTCTTTTACATTTTTAATAAGCAACTCAATTAGAATTATTTTTTTAATTAATTTTCTTGCAGAGTTTTGTGGAAGTGTGGCTGTTCTATATCCGTTAGACTTGATGTTACGGCAAATCTTTTTATGCTATGAATTACATAGAACAATATTGTCTTTAATTTAAGACATAGTTAGGGTGTATAGGAGAAGCTGCACCTGAGATTTTGGCCTTGAAAGTCGCCAAACAGCGAAAAAAGTAAACTTTTGACAACCTTAGGCGCTTAGTGGCATGTGCTAACGACCTCCAATCGACCTCAAACTTTGGCTATCTAAATATCTGGAAACGGTGATCATTTTGGAGAGTTGCCGTTTATGAAATTCCGACATCGATTTTTAGCGACCACTCTATTTCACATTCATTTAAAGTTAATAAAATTTAGTGTA
Source organism: Gonocerus acuteangulatus (assembly GCA_946811695.1). Lineage (NCBI taxonomy): Eukaryota > Metazoa > Arthropoda > Insecta > Hemiptera > Coreidae > Gonocerus > Gonocerus acuteangulatus. The sequence goes on along the minus strand of OX328124.1, from coordinate 35,332,394 downwards.
ACTTGCATCTTTATTTAGAATGCCTCTCTTTCTTAGGAATAGTCAAAATAATTTTGTTCTAAGAATATAGACATATGATTGTTTTATAAAATGGCTACTCATTTTTTATAAAAAATTATGTAATTTACATTGTTATATTTTCAAGCGGAGCATTGAAAATGGTACAAATTCCCTGAAAATATTTTGTCAGAAAACAAATCAACTGTGGAAAAATGTTCATATTTTCGTTTCTCTAGGTGAAAATAAATTTTCAATGGATAACAATTCCTAAAAAATGTTTTTTTACTTACATAAAAAGATACTTAATTCTTGAGCACGATCTCCCTAAAAGTGACAATCAGGAGTATAAAAGTCATAATTTCAGTTTATGACTTTACATGTTTATGACTTTAGTATAAATATAAAGAAACCCATCCTTGAAGGTCTCACAACCTTTTGAAAATATCATGCTTATTACTCTCCTATGTTTCATTGCTTTGTTGGCAAATTTACAGCTGGTTAGAGCAGAATGTAAAGATGGAACAATTTTGAGTAAGTACATTTAAATATTGGGTAGACTTTGACCCAACAAAACTCGGTAGAGGCCTAAAGCAAAAGGTATTATTTATAAAAGGGTAAATATATATTTAATGTATATATATATATATATATATATATATATATATTTTTTTTTCCACTTTTTCTTGTTTGTTTTTCTGGCAGGGGGTCGATAAAGCAGTACACTCTTTGTTCACATTAACTGCTTTATTTGTTCGCCCGGGCGAAATATAACAAATAAAGCAGTTAATGTGAACAAAGAGTGTACTGCTTTATCGACCCCCTGCCAGAAAAACAAACAAGAAAAAGTGGAAAATATATATCGGGTCATCTTTCACAAGAATTAATATATATATATATATATATATATATATATATATATATATATATATATATATATATATACATATATTGTAATGATATATTACATTCACGAAAATATTTTTAAATTCAAATAACCATCGATATTTTGAAAAGCCCGCGCAAATCACAAACCATATATACAAATAACATCGTATTATATATGATCAAAATTAATAATGTTTTTGGACAATACTGGTATACAATATATCCATATTAAATTTACATTCAGATAACAATAAATTAATTATTTGGTATTACAAAAAACATAATTATTATCGTCATATATGAACCAATAAAATGCGGAAGTTAAGAAACAAGAATGCCAAGCTTTCCTGCTAGAAGGCGTCAGTTGATTCTCAGCAGTGGTCGAATGCGGAGCACTCCTCCAAGGAATACGGAGTGTATTGAGGTTTTGTTGGAAGCGGATTGATTTAGAGGTAAAAATTGTTTTTTTTTTGTAGTTGTTGATTCTTTTATTATTATTTGTATGTATTTTAATATTGTTTTGTATTTCGGAATTGTCTAAGAATCAATATTATATTCTTCATTCACTCGGAACTTTTATCCCTGAGATTAAGTTAAATTCATATAATAAAAGTAATTACAATTGTTTCATTCTTTTTATTAAAATAATTAATCTTAACAGTTATTGGCGACCCAACGTGGCGCAATCATTTTATAATAATTAATCATTACAATATATATATATATATATATATATATATATATATATATATATATATATATATATATATATATACATACAGGGTGATTCAGGTCTAAGTAGCCAAACTCTAGGAGGTGATTGTAGACATAATTTCCAACAAAAAAGTTCATTTGAAGTAGGGTCCGATTCCAGAAGGAAAAGAAGCTATGTCCAATTTTCTGTTTTTTTAACATAGTCATGTTTTTTAATGGATAAGGAAGAATTGCTCCAAAACTATTCAAAATAATTAAATTCGAATTATGCCATCATAAAATAGATAAAATTTCCTCTAAAAAAATAGTAAATTAATTCATTAAAACCATTATTAAAAGATACTTTATGGACGTCCAATAATGCATTTCTATTTTTATCGATGAATCAGTTTTTTCGCGAATTTTTTCCTCAGTCCCCTAATGGACTGCAGATTGAATACTTACACGAAAACTTCTACATTTAGTAAGCATTAAATCCATGCAAATGAAGAGGAGGTTTATTCCAGGATAAATTGAATGATTGGCTCCCTTTTGTCAAAAAAATGTGGAATGTAGTTTTGTTACTTTCAAATACTTTATGTGAAGAAATTAAAAATTATTCATTTTTTATTGGCCAAACTGTGGGCATACATTGTCCAGTCCGGAAGCAATAAAAAGTAACTGTAAGAAATGTTTGGAAAAGTTTTTCATTTGGGAATATGTTACATTTTGTGTTTTACAAATTTTCATTGATTTACGTTTTAAACGATGTAGTTTGCACTAAAATATTTGCAAATATATTTGAAAATTTGAAATTTGCCGGAATTTCAATTGTACCTTTATCAACTTGGACAGTGGATCCATCCGCTGCCTAACAGCCTGCTCATCAGGAACCATGAATCTATGTGCAAATGGAACGTCTTCCAATGCAATAGGTCGATCGTGTTGAAAGAGGTTTAAAAATATGTTGAATCGAACCTATCGGGAATCAGGATTGCTGAAGAAGATATTCGTCCAAAATCCCACACCACATGTTAACTTGGAGCTGATACGTTTGTGAGATCTTAACACGGCATAAGGATTAAAATGAAACCAAGTATGCTAATTGGGACTGTTAAATATTCCATTCCGTGTGAATGTGGCTTTGCATGCCCACAAAATGTTGCAGCCGAACTGAGGATTAACAGTTTTCTTCCCGCAATGCAATATTTTGCACAATTTTTAGTTTTGTTTCAAATTTTATTTGAAAACATTTCAAAATGTGTGTAACATTTGGATTACAAGTATTTAACTACCCTGAAATGTTTTTGAACTCTTCCCTCAAAATTTCTAGTCAAAACTGGGTGCCATATACATCATGTAAAAGATAAATCAATGAAAAATATTTTTTAGATACCCACAGTTTGGCCAATAAAAAATGAATAATTTTTAATTTCTACATACAAGGTATTTGGAAGTAACAAAACTACATTCCCCATTTTTTTGACAAAAGAGAGCTAATCATTCAATTTATTCCCCAATAAACCTCCACTTCATTTGCATGGATTTAATGCTTACTAACGTAGAACATTTTGTCTAAGTAATGAATCCGTAGTCCGTTAGAGGGCTGAGGAAGAAATTCACGAAAAAAACTCTGATTCATTGATAAAAACTGAAGTGCATTATTGGACGTCCAAAAAGTATCTTTTAATAATGGTTCTAGTGAATTAAATTACTGTTTTTGTAAAGGAAATGTTATCTATTTTATGATGACATAATTCAAATTTATTTATTTTGAATAGTTTTTGAGCCATCCTTTCTTATTCATTAAAAGTCCGACTCGCAGGAACTGCGTCATCTTAGCGCGGTTACGTACATATCGAAGAAATGAAATAGATTAGCATCACAAATCATCAGCGCTTATATCTCTGATTGACGTTGCCCTATCGAATATTGCTTCAGAACCTTTTTTGTAGAGAATTTAGCAAGCATTCGAATGGTCACCTTCCACTTACCACAATTTTCCAACCGTTATCGACATATTTACGAAAGATGTATGAATATCCGAAAACTTTTCATGTCTATTAATAAAATAATTTTTTTCGCATACTTCCTTAACTCCAAATATAACCAAAATTTAAACATCTTAGTTTGGATTAATTTCCAAGATGTAGAAAATATTTCAATTAAATCCAGCGATTCTAAGTACCCACAAAAAATAATGGCTTACAAAAACATTGATTCCACTTTTCTCAAAAACGGTTACAGGTATCTTCTTATACCTTGAAAATTGTTTCATTCGTTTTCCTATGTTAAGAAACGTACAAAACAAGTACCTGCAAGCATATAAACTCAAAAAAGTAAGCGTTACGATTTTTTTTGCGCGAATTTCGCCCCAAACTCTATCTTCCAGTGGGCGAATTCTGCTGGTGAACGAACTTGACCTTTCAAATTAGACCACAGATTTTTGTACCAAATTTCATCAAAATCGGACCATTTTTGAGCTTGCTAGAGCGTGAACAGACAAGCATATATATAAATATACATATATATATATATATATATATATATATATATATATATATATATATACATATATATATATATATATATATACATATATATATATATACACACATATATATATATATACACACATATATATATATATATATATATATATATATATATATATATATATATATATATATTGTAAAGATTTTTATTGTTATAACTTGATTCGCCACGTTGGGCGTCATTAAATGTAATGATTAATTTTTACAATAAGAAATAAAGAAATTTTAATTAGTTTTATTATGTTAATTTAACTTAATCTCAGGGATCAAGGTTCCGATGAATGAACGGTATAACACTTATCTCCAGACAATTCTGAGATACACACAATATTAAATTACACAACAAATAATAATAAAATAATCAACCACAAAAAAAAAAAAATTCTTACCTCTAAATCAATCCACTTCCAACAAAAACTCAAAACAATTGGTATTCCTTGGAGGAGAGCTCTGCCTTCCACCAAAGCTGAGAACCCACAGACTATAGCGTGACGCTTCGTTCGAGAAAGCGGGAAAGTTTAGCGTCCTTGCTTCTTAACTTCCGCAGTTTGCCGGATTGTATAAAAAGATAACAATTATGTTTTTTGCAATAATAAATAATTAATTTATTGTTATCTGGATGTAAATTTAATATGGATATATTGTATACCAGTATTGTCCAAAAATATTATTAATTTTGATTATATATAATACGATGTTATTTGTATATCTAGTTTGTGATTTGCGCGGGCTTTTCAAAATATCGATGGTTATTTGAATTTAAAAATATTTTCAAGAATGTAATATATCATTACATTTGCACTCCTGTCTAAAAAAAAATAATAAAAAAAAAATGATTTTAGTCCGGTATAAAAAATAAATTAAAAAAAATAAATTGAATTTTTTAATTTGGAGTTTCGGGATACAGAACTATTAATTAGATTGGTCAATCATGTTCTCATCATCATTTGGATAAAATTTCTTTAATAAACTGGCATGAAATAGTCCTCTTCTAATTCCATCCTTGTTTTCTAAAAGGTACGTATGTCTGGAGACCTTGGTGTTAACATTATAAGGTCCCTCATATAAAGGTAGTAACTTGGCATTTAAACCTCCGTTCTTCGGAATGCGTAGTGCTCTTACAAGGACTTTATCATTTACTTTAAAAGTTGAGAATTTGACACGTTTTTTATTTACAATTTCTTTTTTATCTTTTAATTTTTGAAAATTTTTTTTAATCTCTTGTTCTATTTCCTCTAATGTTAAAATTTCTTCTTGATTTAAACCTTCCCCTATGTAATGATCCCAAAACCTTCTTGGTTTTATACCAAACATAGCTTCAATGGGGGTAAAACCGGTAGTAGCATGATAAATAGTATTTATACAATCTTCAATCTTTTCTAAATTTGTTTTCCAACGGTATTGATTTTTATCTAAAATAATTCTCAAGTATGTGAGCACATCTCTATTAGTTCTTTCAGAGTTATTCCCACAAGGATGTCTTATGGATGTTAAAATACGTTTAATGTTGTTTTTAACAAGAAAATTTTCCCATTTCATTGATGTAAATGAAGTAGCATTATCACTTAGACACTTTTTTGGTTTTCCAATAGTTTCAAAAAATCGTTTCATTGAGTTGATAGCTTCTTTTATGTTAGCTTTTTTCGTAGGGTATAATTTGGTTAGTTTAGTAAAATTTTCTAATATTACAAAGACATAGCGATAATTCCCAATTGAGATTAAAGGTCCAAGATAATCAATGGATATAAGATCTAAACGACCTTTAGGTATAATGGTTTGTTCTGGTACTTTGTTCACTTTTCCTGCTTTATTTAATTGGCATTTCAGACATTTGTTAATTTCTAGATTTATAATTTTTCTTAATTTTGGAAAGGTAAACCTTTCTTTTATAATTTGATAACACTTGGTTACCCCTACATGACAAAATGTATTATGGACTATATTTATTAATTTCTTAATATCATCTTTTGTTGGGATTACAAAAAATTTATCTCTCACTTTTTTATGAACCATATTATTTATAATTTGGTACTTATTTGGTTTTCTTTTCACATTTTCATTTAGGTCCATGCTTAATTTCTGGTTTGTTACTAGATTCTGAAAAAATGTTTCTAAATTCAAATTGTTTATCTGGAATTCTTTTATTCTTGATTTATTCATGATTGGTATTCGGCTTAAATAGTCTGCCATAAAATTGTCTTTTCCAGGAATATGCTCATACTTTAACGGTAAATTGTTTAAAAAATTCATCCACCGAATAATTCGATCTGGAGGATTTTTGCAAGATTGCATAAAAAGAATGGATTTACAATCTGTTCTTATTATAGTGGGGTATCCTGCTATAATGAAATAAAATTTTTTAATTGAGTGGATAATGGCAAGTATTTCTTTTTCCGTGCTGTAATAATTTAATTCAGCGGATTTGTATGATTTACTACAAAATCCTATTATCTGTTTTTCTTTATTTTCTCCCAACTGATATAATATTCCACCAGAAGAAAATGCAGATGCATCAGTTTCCAAATAAAATTCTTTATTATAATCTGGGTACATCAATACAATATTTTTATTTAACAAAGATTTTAAATTTTCAAAAGCATCTTGGTGATCAGTTTTCCAAATAAATCTAACTTTTTCTGAAGTTAGCTGGTATAATGGTTTTGATATCTCTGCATAATTTGGACAAAATTTGTTGTAGAAATTTACTAATCCGAGAAAACTTTGTAACTCTTTCTTATTTTTTGGTAGTGGAAAATTTACTATATCATCAACTTTACTGGGTTCTTTTATAAGGCCATTTGTAGTTATTATATATCCTAAAAAAGGCAATTCTTTTATGAAAAATTGTGATTTCTTTAAATTGATTGTTATTCCTGCAGATTGAAGAGATGAAAATAAATTTTGTAGTGTACTGATAAATTCATTGAAATTGTTGCTATGTATTAATATATCATCTACATATATTTTAATATTTTTATCTAAATTTTTGGAATTACTGTTTTCATTGCTCTAATTAAAGATGCCAAGCTGGAATTTAAACCAAATGGCATGCGTTTATAGGCATATGTGGAATTTCTAAATTGAAAAGCAGTGTATTTTCTACTGCTGTGATGCAATTTCACTTGCCAAAAGCTTGCTTTCAAATCTAAAGTGGCCATGTATTTAGTATTATTACAATTTGCTAAGATTTCATCAATCTTTGGAGGGGAATCATACATTGGAACTATTCTTTTGTTTAAAAACCTTCCATCCAGACAAATTCTAACAGATTCATCTTTCTTCTGAACCAATATAATAGGGTTTACATAGCAAGAGTCGGATACTTCAATTACTCCTTGTTCTAACATATTGTTTAATTCTTTTTCAGCTTTGTCTAACAATTTTGGATTTAATTTATATTGATATTGTTTGTATGGTGTAGTGTCTGTCAATTCCAAATAATGTTCATACGAATTTATACAGCCTACTTTATTATTGAAAAGATCTTTTGATTTTATTAAAAGTTTTTCAAAATCTTGAATTTCTGTTTCATTTATCTCTATTGTTTTTTCTTTGTTTCTAATTTCATGAATTTTCTGTTTTATTTCTTTTAATGGATCTGTTTCAAGTTCAGTTGATTTATTTTTTAATGAGCTATCCTCTTCTTCGCTCTCATACATGATATTATAAATTTCTTTATTTTCTCTTGTCAGTATAACTTTATAAAAAGGTATTAAACAATCTTGGTTTTCTGAATTTAAACTTATTGTTCTTTCTTGGAAATCAATTTTTGCTTTGTGTTTATTTAAAAAATCATTTCCTAGGATTAATTTATTTGTCAACCCAGGCACAATTATTAAATTTACATCAAATCTATATTCCTCATACTTTGTTTCAATAAATAATTGTTTATTACAACATTGCGTTTTCTTTCCATTGGCCGAAATTATAGATGTATTTTTTAAAGGTAATAATTTATATTTTTCTAAATTTTTTCTTATTTGTAAGTAATATTCTTTTTGTATTATGCTGATTTCACTACCCGTATCTATAAGGAATAAATATTTTTTATTATTATTTTTCAATTGTATGAAAGGTAATTCGTAAGAAGGAATTTTGACTTGGTTTGATTCTTCCAAAAGTATATTATCTTTAATGATGTTATTCGAAAAATATGTTTGTGGTTGATCTTTTTTGTTTTTTATCTGTAAATTTCAAATTCCGGGTAGAGTCTTTATTTAGTCATAATTCTTCAGTTCGATTTTTATTTCTTTGATCATTGCTATGAACTTGGGCTTCTACAGAAATTTGATTTAAATCTCGGTTGCATGTTTCTGTTCTATCCTTTATAGCTTGTTCTCTTTCCCTATTATAACGATTTTGAAAATAATTTCCGTTTTGACTTGTGGTTATTTCATTTCTTTCTTTATTGGGTTCAGACAATTGTGGTTTTCTCCAGTTTTCATATGATCTTTTATATGGACTATTATGATTTCTATCATTTGTTCCGAAATAATTTGGTCTTTGTTTAAATCTATAATTATGATTTATACCATCTTTATTAAAATTTTTATAATCCGTTTTTGTTTGACTATCATATGGTCTTTTATATGGATGATGATAATTTTCAAAGGTTTGTTGTTTAGTTTCTACATAGGTTTCATGATTCATATTAAATTTTGCTGACCTCTTTAAATCATTTACAATGGTATCTTGACCAACATATTGTATTACCTCGAGCAATTCGTTTAGATTTTTTACTCCTTTATTAAAACAAACATTTTTAACGGTTTTCCCAAAGTGTTTTATTAAAATGCTAGTGGCTGAATTTTCTTCCAATAGCTTGGCGGTAATAATTTTAGTTGCAAATTTTGAAAGATATTCTTCCGGAGTTATATGCATATAGTGAGAGTAATTTGTTTGGAGTAAATCACTTAAATATTCTATGTATCTATCTCCACAAAATCTGTTATTAAATGCTTTCTTAAAATCCGTCCATGATTCAAAAGATTTTTTATTTATTTTATACCAAGATTCAGCAGTACCGGATAAATAATTTATTAACTTTTCTGAAAATAAACTCCACTCTTGACCATGCAATTTATAATTTTGCTCTAATTTATCTATGAACTCATTAGGGTCTTGCTCTTCAAAATTTTTAAATAGGATTTTGATTTCAATATCTTTAAAATTGTTATTTCCATTTTGCCCTCTTAATTGGATATAATTAAATTTTTCTTGCATTTCTTTAGTTATTGTTTCTTTAAACTGGTTTATTTTGTGTTCTACTTGATCTATTTTGTTAGTATTTCCATCCATTCTATCTTTTAAAAATCTTGCACACCCTTCCATGTTCTTATGGTTTGTTTCACATGTTTGTTTGTTATCATTTGTTATTTCTTCTAATTTAGCAAAATCTTGTTTTATTGTTACTATCTCATTTACAGTCATTTTTTGTTTTTGATCTACAATATCTATTGATTTTTTCATTTCCGAATTTTGTTCATCTATTTCCTTTCTTAATGATTGCAATTTACAATCCGTCTCTTTTGTTATCTTGATTTCCATGTTATTTAAAGCATTACATAAATTGTCCAATTTTTTATTTTGTTCTATTCTATTTGCATCTATTTTATTTTCCAATATTTTATTATTTTTACTTAATTCGAACTTTAGTTCGATCCTATTTGCGTCAATTTTATTTTCCAATTTTTTATTTTGTTCCAATAATAGCCTCATCAAATTTTCTAGGCCTTGAGGATGCATCTCATTATCCCTTTCGGAAGTACGGTCATTGGATATAATTTCCGTTTCTAAGGAACCCGCCGATTCTCTGAATGCTATTGCATCATCCTCCTGCAATTCGTTTTCACGTGTTTCGACTATAATATTTATTTCTCCCGGTGTTGTAAAAAATACGTATTCCGGTGATTCTATACTATTTTCCTCACCGTTATTTTGAATTTGTTCAATATTCACGTCAGACATTTTTATTACAAAAAAAAAAAAAAAAAATTATTTTTAAGTTTTATTTTTAATATTTATTTACTGTTTATAATTTCAATTCACTCGGCCATCTACGTTGGGCGCCATTAAATGTAATGATTATTTTTTTGTTATAACTTGATTCGCCACGTTGGGCGTCATTAAATGTAATGATTAATTTTTACAATAAGAAATAAAGAAATTTTAATTAGTTTTATTATGTTAATTTAACTTAATCTCAGGGATCAAGGTTCCGAGTGAATGAACGGTATAACACTTATCTCCAGACAATTCTGAGATACACACAATATTAAATTACACAACAAATAATAATAAAATAATCAACCACAAAAAAAAAAAACAATTCTTACCTCTAAATCAATCCACTTCCAACAAAAACTCAAAACAATTGGTATTCCTTGGAGGAGAGCTCTGCCTTCCACCAAAGCTGAGAACCCACAGACTATAGCGTGACGCTTCGTTCGAGAAAGCGGGAAAGTTTAGCGTCCTTGCTTCTTAACTTCCGCAGTTTGCCGGATTGTATAAAAAGATAACAATTATGTTTTTTGCAATAATAAATAATTAATTTATTGTTATCTGGATGTAAATTTAATATGGATATATTGTATACCAGTATTGTCCAAAAATATTATTAATTTTGATTATATATAATACGATGTTATTTGTATATCTAGTTTGTGATTTGCGCGGGCTTTTCAAAATATCGATGGTTATTTGAATTTAAAAATATTTTCAAGAATGTAATATATCATTACAATATATATATATTGTGGTGTTTTGGATTGGGCAAAAATAAGAAAATTGAATATATTTAAAAGTTAATATAGAAAAAGTTGATTTAGAAAAGTTTATATTATATTTTCATTATATCTCAGGGTTCATTTAATATTACCAAACTCACCACATACGGATTTATGAATAAAACCATTTGAATAATTAATTAATTTAATAAATTTCCTGAAATAAAAAGCATGAGAAATATATTATTAGAATCATTTCTTACCATCTGTCCTTTTATGTGTTGAGACCATATTATATACCAGGAGAAAGGTTCATTATAAATAAAATAGAGTTGGAAATAATTGACTTATATTGAATAAAGATATAATTTAAGATTTGGCATGGCTGTGATAAAAAATTATAAAAAAGAAAAATTGTTGGACTCACATAATTTTACCAATGTTGGGTTATTAAGAAATGTTAGAACATATTTAAAATATTATCTTATATATTAAAATATAAATATTGGCCATTATGAAATTTTAGATAGCTTTTAGAATTTATTTAAAGATTGGCAGTGAGTGAGTTATACTCAGCTTATTTTATGGATGATGTTCTGGAAGTGAAGAGGCAGGCTGCTTGTAGTTGTGTTGAGGAGATTGATGGTCGGCTGCTAGATCTTGGAGTTGTATTTGGCCATCATGTCCAGGTGAAGTGCTTGGTGTCGGCTGGCCAGCTGGCTCTGGTGGTGGAATCGGTGTGCTCTGGCCCTTACACACAAATTTGAACCACCTATATTTTCGTGATCTATGGGGTCTGAAACGAGAAAGTTTCTAGTCGGCACTTCTGGGTTGCGTCATGAGGTCACCTCATAAGCGGGTTCTCCCTATGGAGATAGGGAGTAACCGCGCTAATAAAAAACATGATTACGTTAAAAAAACAGAAAATTGGACATAGCTCCTTTTCCTTCCCTTTGGGGAATAAAAAATGTTATGTGATGATTTTCCGAATTCACACACATAAGGGAGAAAATGTCATTTTATTGTTTCTTTTTTTAGACAAACGTGGTTTTTAGAAGAATAATCGTTGTAGCTCCGTCCCAGGTGGTTCTACTAGAAAGGAAGTGAAACCAATCTGAGTAAATTTACTATAAGACTAGTTGGGAGTAAACACAAAAATGAATGAATTTAAGTATTTCTATCTTACCAAAAGAAAGCTATTCTAAATTTCCTGACTTTTTCTTGATATTTCTTACCAGCGATACTCTTCAATGGACAGGATCTGAGATTTCCGGGTTTCAGAAAAACTACCTCATTTAACCTGTGTTACTGATGAATGTGGACGATTTAGAAACAAAAGTTTTAATAAAAACATGGATCTGTGAAAAGAAAATTACATTTTTTTCTTCAATTTATTCAAAAAGCTTAAAAGAAATACTTATTTTTGTACATATTTACTTAAATATTAGGTGAATATTTACTTAAAACAAAAAAAAAATTACTTCCACAAAAATAAAAAAAAAATCGAAAACAGTAAAGTTGTTTAAAATAGTAAATTTACTCAGCTTTCAATTGGTTTCACTTCCTTTCTAGTAGAACCACCTGGGACCGAGCTACAATGATTATTCTTTTAAAAACCATGTTTGTCTAAAAAAAGAAACAATAAAATGACATTTTCTCCCTTATGTGTGAGAATTCGGAAAATCATCACATAACATTTTTTATTCCCCGAGGGGTCCTCTATCACCTCCCACAATATGACTAGACATTTACGGGACACCCTGTATACTTCTTTTTTTGGGGGGAGGGGGGAGGAGGGGAATCCTTCATGGACACCAGGTGAGGAGATTACCAGGAATAGTCGCCCTCCAACCGACTACAAATCTCCCTCCCTTATTCTTTGCAATCATGATAGAAACCGCTCTCACATTACTTCATCATGATAGCTGTCTAATTAACTTTCATTGTTTTTTCCTTCTCCTTCGTATCCACGATTGAGCTGAGCACGCTATATATCCAGGTTCTTGTATCTGGTATTAACCTGTACGTCCATCTTCCTTTAGTACCATTTGAGCCAGTTAGCCTAAAGATCGTCTCTGGCACTATTGAGATTGTCTTTGATATTTTGGCCCTATCCTTAATCAGTAGATCTATAAGAGGGAATTTGTCCTGTAACCCCTTTAAGAAAAACATTACAAACTTTTTCTACAAAGGAAATTTCATCTACTTTACCATGGTTCCATTGAATTTTATTTACCATAAATGGTTTTTCAGTAACCAATAATTATTAATAAAAACCATGAATGACATAAAAAATACGAAATTTGAATTTACTCTGTTTCTGTTGGATATTGAACCATACTTTATATGAACTTTTTTGTTGCACAAGAGGTCTACTATCACTTCCTGAAAGGCCGATACTTTTATCCGTTAAACCATGTACATAAAAAATTTAACATATCACACTAGTATTTCTAAAGCGATACAACTAAAAAAAAAATTATTTTAAAATACATTTATTATATTAAATAAATTATTAAATTATGCTATATTTAATGTTCTAGAAAGAACCGTGGATTATAAACAAAAATCAGATATATTATTATGGACCAACATGCTTCGGAACTACGTGGCACGTGGAGATAAGCCTCGACAGCCACCAGCACAAAATATGCTAAAAATTGTAAGTTGTTTTCAACAGTAATCCATTTCCCCTTTGTTTCTTTAAACTATTTAAGTGACTATAATGCAAACATTATAAACATAGTTTATTCTAAAGTAAAATGATAGTTTATTATAGTTTGAAACAGATGTGATATGTTAGTCAATTTAGGAACTGATGCTGCTACATAGCATTCCTCTACACACTCCTTAGTATTACTCGAACATCCCCCTGTGAATAACTATAAACTCCAAATCACAGGAACTCCATCATCATAGAGCGGTTCCAATGTCTTTAATAAAGGAATAGAAGCAATTATTGGTACGGTTGGATCTTTTGTTAAAAATATAAAATTAAATCTAAAAAGCATATGGCTTGGAAGTTTGGGGGTGTGCCATACGATTCAATATCCTCAGAATCCAATCCCTCCAATCCAAAATACTCCGTAAAAGAGTCAATGCCCCTTTCTATGTTTCAAACTTAACTATCCATAACGACCTAGAAATCCCCTTTGTCCGAACCCTATCCAAAACCTGATACCTTAACTTCCAGCCTTGTTTGCATGGTCACGACAATAACCTGTCCTTCCTCATCCTCCATTCCCGGTAACCCTCACTGTGGCCTAGAGACCTATTGTAAACGAATCTTGTAAGATAATGTAAATACTGTAAATAATCACCCTAAATGTAACCTAAGATAAAAATCGAAGCAAATAGGTTTTGGCCAATGGGCTTTTTTCCTATCGGTCCTTCTTGTCATCTAATCGAGAACATAATAATTATAAAAAATACTTAGTGTATTGAATAATTGTCAAATAAAGATATTTCAAAAAATCTAAAAAAAAAAAAAAAAAAAAAGAAGAAAGTTCATTCAGAGGAGATCTTTGACCGTTGATAATGCGAAGGTAGGGATTGTTGGGGTTTGGTCATTGCTGCTTATAAAACTACATTTTACAGTGAAAATGGTTTTATTGTTGCCGACGTTTCGGCTTGAAATTCAAGTCTTCATCAGGGCTGTAAAAACAAGTAGGAAAGATTTAATACTAACATATTTATATGTGTATAAAAAAATGTGAAAATATACAAAGTTCCCACAACTTTTCATGTCTATAAATAAAATATTTTATTCTAATCCTTCCTTAACTCCAAACGAAACCAAAATGTGAACATCTTTGTTTATATCAATTTCAAAACATGCCGAAAATATTTTAATTGAATCCCATGATTCTAAGTACACAAACCAAAGACTTGATTCAACAACTACTTTTCCACTTTTCTCGAAAACGGTTAAAGCTATCGCCTTAAAAATGGTTTCAATCGTTTTCCTAGGCCAAGAAGACTATAAAACGAGTACTTGCAAGCATTTGATGAACTTCCGGATTGCATCATGAGGTCAACCTCTTAAGCGGGTTTCCTTCCTGTGGAGGCAGGCAGGAACTGAGCTAAAAATAGAGGTTTCTTTATGGAAATTGTTAAAGAAGTTGTTCATTTTTTCTTTCAGGTTTGGGACAGTGAATTAGCCAAATTAGCACAGAGATTTACTGATAATTGTGTATTAGAAGAATCAAATGATCCGCGATTACGTGAGTCATTTTTTGTTTGAAATATGTTTATTTATTTTTTTCAAATTTTATCCTCATTATGGCTCAATAGTGACTTAAAAATGTTACAATTGGTCAAATTTATAAGTTTTTGTGCTTTTTGGCCTCAGTTATTGATGCTTTTCAACTTTTAGAGAGAGGGAGGTATCAAAAGAATTGATGAATCCAAGCAGTAACTCCTTAAAAGTGGGCCTACCACCGTTTTTCGCAAAATTGGACAAAATTGTGGTTTTTTGGCTAGAAATTATGACAATTTCTCCTGGCCGAACTTAGACTTCGACCAGTTCATTTGATGCAAAATAATGTTCTTATTTCCTATTTGAAGGTTTTTTACCCAAATTCAACAGTTTACAATTTAATGAAGAAAATCTTAAAAAGTGTTAAAAAATCTTGAGGAGAAATTATTGTTAGCTCGAACACTGCTGTCGATTGGGCTAGAAAGACTAGGGGGGGGGACGATAAATGTCACTAAAAAGCAATTTTGAGAAAAATGGAGAAACAAGTTTCATGTTCCAATTTTCTCTTGGTCACATCTACTGCACGAATCATTCCTGGGGTAACAAAAGGAAATTTGAAATCATTGTTGAAAATCTACCTAAAAGTATCATAATGTACAGCATTTTTAGGTTCTTCTCATTGTTTTCCCAGTAAGATTTTGCAAACCGATAGTACTCATCTAAGGGTGCGTTTACACAAGGATAGTTATTGCAGGATATTTATATCAGAGAGAAATTCTGACTAATGTAAACCATGTAGAATTTATGTCAGACATAAATTTTACAAGGTTTCTATTAGTCAGAATTTCTCTCTGATATAAATATCCTGCAATAACTACCCTAGTGTAAACGCACCCTTAGACTAGTAGGTTGCACAGTAATATCTATTTCCTAAAAAAAGTGACACCCAGGCCCTTCAAAAAATTATGTACATATAATAAATAAAATAAAATAAAACAAAATACCACTGAGACGTTAAGCGTGTGTTCTCCTAAATACACCAATAATAATAAGTAATCATTAAAAAAAAAAAAAAAAAAAAAAAAAAAAATGAAATGGACGCCCAAATGCCATGAGTGTTAAGGTGTGAGCACTTAACACTCCGTGCCAAGGGTTGTGGGTTCGATTCCCACTATGTGGTGGTGGCTTTTATTTAGAAAGAAGAAGAAGCATCAGCCCTACCCTGGCTAGAAAAGGGTGGTAACCTATATATAACCCGTCCTAAAATTCTTAGTTTATAAAAGTGGACGTTAAAATTTAAATAAATAAAAAAGAAATAAATGAAAAAAATATATATTATTGGTTTAGGAGAATGCTGGAGCCAAATTTGGCTAGTTAGAAACTCAGATTGGTCTGCTTTCTTCAATTGGGAAAATGAATATATCAAAATATATTGCTGCAAACATTTCAGCTGATGGTTCACCAATTGGACAAAATTCTGGGATTAAGTTAAGCAATTCGAGTAGTGCTGATGTCAACAGTTGTTCGCCTCATACTCCGACAGATATAATTGATGTGTGGTATGATGAAGTTGAGAACTATCAGTTCAGCAATAACGTCAGTGAGAGCAGCAGACACTACACTCAGGTACAAACATTATTATATCAATCATTTCTTTCAGTTTCTCAGAAATTGGAGGCATAATTGACCCAATAGTGGTTGAATGGCCTTTAAACACCAAGGAAAAAAAAAAAGTTTCTCAGAAATTGTTGAAAGATTTTAGTTAATTATTAGTATAACAAAAGTTTCAAAGGTACAAATACAAGCTTTCTAGTTGAAATTGGCAATAGTCAAGGTTGATCGGAGAGTTCTGTAGAGATTTTGAAAATCAGATATTGTCGACACAAATGCAAATTATCGAATGTGAAAAAACACACTTTTCATTTTCAATCTGTACAGAATGTGGTTGGACTGACGTACGCTTCTAAGAACATCTCCTATTCATGATGTGTAATGTTCTATTCAGATTAAATAGAAGGGCACATTCTTTGCAAAAATCTACTAATTAATAGTTTGCAATCATGGAATGTAACCACTAATCTACTTGTTAAAAGTTAATGACCCCAACGGTTGACACGCCTTAAATTCAACCAAAAAAAAAGTTAATCTACTAGTTGAAGAATATGTAGTTAACCACTGTCAAAAACTGGTTGTAGATTATTTAAAATGCTGATTGTAGTTCGATCATCATAGACATAGCTGGGCATACATTGTTAAAGATCCAGCATTTGTATTCTTGAAAACGCATACTCTTTACATGCACTATAACTGTTTAAGTTACTGTCATAAATTTCATGAGCAAATTAAAAAATAAGTTAAAATATTTAGAGAATTGTAGGTACTGTCAGAATTGTTAAATTTTTATTACAACCAGCATTAATCATATCGAAATAAAATATGACTTTGTAATCTAATAAGTAATTTATTCTAGTTCCTTTGGGCAAAAACTAGAAGAATTGGATGTGGTTATACTGTATTTAACAAGTCTGGAAGGGTTCATTGTTTTTTATCCTGCTATTACCGCCCGCCGTATGTATTATACTTTGATTAACTCATATGGCTAAGAAATTATATTATTTTATCATCTAGAAAAAAATTATTATTATTTAAATTTTAATGTCCATTGTTATTAACTAAGAATTTTGGGACAGGGTAGGGCTGATGCCTTTTATTTTTTCTAAACAAAAGCCACCACCCCATAGTGGGAATCAAATCCACAACCTTCAGCACGGTGTGTTCACCCTTAACACTCACGGCCACCGGGCCTCCCAACTACTGTATAATTATTTCTCTAATACATTAAATCTTAGTAAGCTTTGTTGAAATATACAGTTCGTATTTTAATCCAGTGCCTTCTATGTTTTGGCGCTTCCTTGTAAATACAGTCGAATCTGGAATGCTAACTTGGACGGTTGTGTTTTGTGTTCTCCCCTGTTCCTATGTTTACTTTTATTAGATGCAGCTTCCTATACTCTGCTATTAGCACTTATATCAAGAAGCTTTTATGATTAAGTTTTCTAAATATTTATTATATTATTGTTTGTATAATCATGTTTCTTATCAATTGGTTAAAAGTTTGTCATTTTTTTTTTTAATTAATTAGAAGTTTGGCGGTAAAATAAATTTTGATGATGAATTTAAAAAAAAAAAAAATTGAATGGAATTTTTTATACAATTACTTTTGTAGTTCTGGACATTAATTTGATGAAATGAATTTTGAAAGATTGATAACTAGCTGTTTAACTCTCAAAAAGTGGTAGATCAGTATCCCCAGGGAATCTATCAAGATTGATTCCACGAGGATACGGAATTGGGATAACACCTAGTTCCTGTAGGAAGTCTCAAGACAGTCTTGGCATTGTCCCTCTTTCTCTAGAAACACGAGGAACATCTCGCAATGGTGTGTAATTGGTATTTAATTTTAAAGAATTTGTTCACTCGGAACAGAATATGGTGATAGATTTATCATAAATAAATTTGTTTCCTTTTGGACAATCTTTAAAATGTTGCAATCCAATCCCTTGCCATTTAGAGTGTGCCCAGTCCAATAACGATTTTTCACGTAGGGTGCGCCTTATATCATTCACTCACTGTTGGGCGCTACAGTCCTTGTAGGACCTGGGCCTCTGCCACCATCCTCCAATTTCGGATCCCTAGCGTCCGCAAGTCCTCCTCCAGGTCATCAAGCCACCTCCGTCTTGGTCGGCCTCTCTTTCTTTTGCCCCCAGGTGCACCAACCAGTGTCAATTTAGGTAGCCTACAGGGTTCCATCCTTTCCACGTGCCCTAACCACCGTAGCCTACCTTTCTTGATGACATAGAGGATGTCAGGCTTGCCATACATTTCTGTAAGTTCGGCATTGCTTCGGATCCTCCACCTATGCTGCTCAAATATCTTCCTCAGGACTCTTCTTTCCCAGACCAGCAGACCTCTCCTCATTTCTTTGGTCAGAGTCCACGTTTTGCTGCCGTACACAACAACTGGCCTTATTACAGTTTTATATAATAAAAGCTTTGCCTTCCTGGAGAGACGCGCCTTATATAAAACACTTTATTTAAAGTTTAAATGACAAAAGTAACTTGTAGAAGTCCTTTATATATCCAAACACACATGTGACAGTTGCCAGATAAATCCCACAAGAAGCCTTCAGACCCTTTTAAAAGGTGCTGTGGATTTGATACAATATTCTCAATTACTCTTATTTATTAACTCCCCCTCCCCCCCTCAAAGGTTGTCCCACAAGTAACAATTAATTAACATATTTTATAACATTATTTTCTTATTTTATTTTATTTTTTTTTAAACTAGGGGCAATATTATGAATGAATACCCATATAAGAAGGGAAAAAAGAATTGTAGGGCCCATGATTTGGTTGATGCTGATTTGTTTGAGAGTCTCTGTGGTAAGTACAATAAAATAGAATAATAATCTTAACTGATTGATTTAGAACTCTCTTTACTTGTCATAATTTTAGCACTTTCCTCCGAAGGAAAGTAGCTATTGAGGTTGGACTCATGACGGAATTTTTGAAAAATTTCTTCAAATCTTTATCGATCCTACCTAGTAGACACCGAAAATGACCCCCGTTAAAATTTATATCTCTCTCTCTCTCTCTCTCTCTCTCTCTCTCTCTATATATATATATATATATATATATATATATATATATATATATATATATATATGTGTGTCTGTTAACACGATAGCGGCCAGAGTTTTTGTTTTTTCGTCACGAAACTTGGTATATAGCA
Source organism: Gonocerus acuteangulatus (assembly GCA_946811695.1). Taxonomy (NCBI): domain Eukaryota; kingdom Metazoa; phylum Arthropoda; class Insecta; order Hemiptera; family Coreidae; genus Gonocerus; species Gonocerus acuteangulatus. The sequence continues at coordinate 35,312,547 of OX328124.1, read as the reverse complement.
TTCAATTAGCAAACGATTGAACGAGTTCGTTAACCACCAAAGTCGGTCCACCGGAAGGGGGGGTTTACCCCGAACCCAAAACACTTATTTGACTATGTCAGCCGTAATATTTGTTATGTTTCAACGAAACTTGGTATTCGTAGTGTTAATATAGAGAGAAAAGTGAGATATAAAAATGAACTAAATCGGTTCATTAGAAGGGGGGGTTTACTCCGGACCCACAATACCAATTCGCCACTACCAGCCGTGATTTTTGGTATATTTCGACGAAACTCGGTATTCGTAGTGCTAATCCACAGGTAAATATGTGTTGTAAAAATAAACGAAATCGGTTCATTAAGAGGGGAGGGGGGTTTACTCCGGACCCACAATACCAATTCGCCACTACCAGCCGTGATTTTTGGTATATTTCGACGAAACTCGGTATTCGTAGTGGTAATCTACAGGTAAATATGTGTTGTAAAAAGAAACTAAATCGGTTCATTAGAAGGGGGGGTTTACTCCGGACCCAAATTCCTAATATACTCATACCGGTCGTAATTTCTGCTGTATTGTAACGAAACGCTGTATACGTCGTGGGTAACTCATGAGAAAGAAGTGTTGTAAAAATGAGCTGAATCGGTCAATCGGAAAGCGGGGGTTTAATTTGTAATATATTTGAATAGAAAAGCCGGCAGACGTAGGTTCACAAAGCCGCCGCAAGGAGCGCTTTCTACCACTAGAGTGACTGTATCCTGTTCCTGCGTTAGATCAAAATACGATAATATGAGGATTTTTGCATTTATTACGTAGTGTAGTAGGTACCATGTGTAAACATAACTCTGGATGCAAATTAATAATTGATCAGTTACTCATTACAAAATGAGAACTATTCACGTTTTTATTTTATTTATGTAGGATATTTTAAGCAAATTGTTCTGGAAAGCAGTCTACACTACCCAAATTCTGAGGAAAGTGCTTAGTTATGCAGCTCCTGCGTGACGGACTTTTTTTTATTTTATTATTAACATCCTTATATAAATAAAACAGATTTTTGGGAGAGTTTATTTACAGGTAAAAACACTTTTCTTGCCAGGATAGAAGTAATGCCTTTACTTAGTTTCGAAAAGTCACTGCCCCTAATGGGAAACAAACCAAGAACTCTAGGCAGATATTAAATTTTAGTGATCTATTTACTGGCAGAAAGGAAATACAATATCGACCGAAAACCAAAAGACCAATATTATTAAAAATCACAATGGTAGTGCCATGGAAGAAAGACAATAACTTGTCGTTGGAGGAACTCGGTTGAGGGAGTCTAAATCTCTAATCTAAAGGATCTGTGCCCCCCCCCCCCCTTAGAACAAAACTTCCTTAGAAACCTCCGTAGTCCACCTGATAGCACAATAGGGTGTTATATATACATACATACATATATACATATATATATATATATATATATATATATATATATATATATACATACATATATATACACAAATACAATTATTTAGTAGGTGCTAATGGCCCAGAAGTCGATGCACAGTAAGTAATAGTAAAAAAAAAAAAAATTAGTGGTATTGCAAAAAAAGTTTTTAAACAGAACAAATAGCTTTATTAAAATTTTCATTATTGCTTATTGAAAAATACCTTATAAATTATTTTAAAGCTTTAGTGGTTCCGTTAACTTATTTTTCTCTGCAATAAATAAAAAAATATTAAATAAAATGATCTACATGAGTCTGAGACATTTTACGCTAATATTTAAAATAATCTTGTGAGCTAGTCCGAGGGTAGCCTTCCCTTCAGCTCTGTCATTGGGGTGTTGGTCTCAGTAACATATAATGGCTTAATCATTACTTCCTCTAAATACTTTTAATCCTTTCCATAATAAATGTATACTAATAAAAATCATATAGAATCAAAGCATTAATATCATAATTCTTTATTAATATTTTTAAATCCCTGAGTTTCTTTATAATTAAAATTCTTTACTATAACCTGTCACAGATTAATAATTAGCTTTTATTTTTACTTCTTTGCAATGAAATTTGGTACATCTTGTACCCAAATTATGAGAAACAAGTGTTACAAAAAAAAAAAAAAAAAAAAAAATTAAACAAAATAGGTCCATTGTAATGAGTCAGCTGTTCATTACAAATATATTATTTATTTAAATTTCAATGTCCATTTATAAAAAGTCCGTCACGCAGGAGCTGCATAACTAAGCGCTTTCCTCAGAATTTGGTTAGTGTAGACTGCTTTCCAGAACAATTTGCTTAAAATATCCTACATAAATAAAATAAAAACGTGAATAGTTCTCATTTTGTAATAAGTAACTGATCAATTATTAATTTGCTTCCAGAGTTATGTTTACACATGGTACCTACTACACTACGTAATAAATACAAAAATCCTCATATTATCGAATTTTGATCTAACGCAGGAACAGGATACAGTCCCTCTAGTGGTAGAAAGCGCTCCTTGCGGCGGCTTTGTGAACCTACGTCTGCCGGCTTTTCTATCTTCAAATATATTACAAATTAAACCCCCGCTTTCCGATTGACCGATTCAGCTCATTTTTACAACACTTCTTTCTCATGAGTTACCCACGACGTACACCGCGTTTCGTTACAATACAGCAGAAATTACGACCGGTATGAGTATACTAGGAATTTGGGTCCGGAGTAAACCCTCCCTTCTAATGAACCGATTTAGTTTATTTTTACAACACATATTTACCTGTAGATTACCACTACGAATACCGAGTTTCGTCGAAATATACTAAAAATCACGGCTGGTAGTGGCGAATTGGTATTGTGGGTCCGGAGTAAAACCCCCCTCCTAATGAACCGATTTCGTTTATTTTTACAACACATATTTACCTGTGGATTAGCACTACGAATACCGAGTTTCGTCGAAATATACCAAAAATCACGGCTGGTAGTGGCGAATTGGTATTGTGGGTCCGGAGTAAACCCCCCCTTCTAATGAACCGATTTAGTTCATTTTTATATCTCACTTTTCTCTCTATATTAACACTACGAATACCAAGTTTCGTTGAAATATAACAAATATTATGGCTGACATAGTCAAATAAGTGTTTTGGGTTCGGGGTAAACCCCCCCTTCCGGTGGACCAACTTTGGTGGTTAACGAACTCGTTCAATCGTTTGCTAATTGAATGCTATATACCAAGTTTCGTGACGAAAAAACAAAAACTCTGGCCGCTATCGTGTTAACAGACACACATATATATATATATAGATATATATATATATAGATATATATAAATTTTAACAGGGGTCATTTTCGGTGTCTACTAGGTAGGATCGATAAAGATTTGAAGAAATTTTTCAAAAATTCCGTCATGAGTCCAACCTCAATAGCTACTTTCCTTCGGAGGAAAGTGCTAAAAACAGAGATTTTATAATGGAACATCTGCAGATTACCACCCGTTTCTAGCCAGGATAGGTCTGAAGCCTTTTCTTTTCTTGAATGATCTGCAACTGTAACTGGGAATCGAACCCACAACCTCATACACAGAGTCGTCTTCTCTTAGCACTCAAGTCATTCCGCCTCCATACTTCAAATATAAAAGTGCAAAACTATTTATGTTTACATTGTACCTGTGTAGGTTATATGATGTTTCTACATAGACCATCAAATGTGTAAATAGCCTTTGTTGCAGAGTTTGAATAAATAATAATACAATACCATATATCTGTTTTAGAACTCTGAAAGAAGGAAGAAAGCTTGTTACGAGCTTGTACCATGAGAGGAATAAAACAGCCCAGTGACCATTCTAACTACATTGCTAATCTTCTTTTCGGCAAGATTCAACTTTTCATTAATCTAGTACATGTTATAAATATACAATGCATTGTAATTAAATAAAGGGAATAATTCTGAAGTCAATGCAGGCTTTACGATTTGTTATTGTAATTTTCCCAAACTCTTTTGTCTTCTCATTTTTTTTTTATTATATTAAAGGTACTGATAATGTTTACTAATTAATCATTTTTTTGTAACCCTAATCTTTAAATATTTTGTCAAAACAAAAATGAATTAGATAAATCAGTCAATGCTCTACTATAAAATATGGCATCACGCAAGAAGATGCTGTATATATGAAGGGCTCAGTGCCAAAGGTGACTTACCCACATTTAGAAATAACTGAGAAAATTGGAGTTAAAGTTAAGAAGAATGTGAAAAAAATTATTTTTTGTGACAGAAATGGAGTTAATTGGTCCTATTGAAATAATTTCTGTCACCAACAATAATTTTTTTCACTTTCATCTGAGCTTTAACTCCAATTTTCTTAGCTATTTCTAATTGTGGGTTAGTCATCTTTGACACTGAGCCTTTCATATATGGATCGATAGACATTAATAAATGAAGAAATGAAAAATTAAAGGACAATACTAAAAGAATTTTAACTACAAATTTTACAAAAAAGGCATTTCTAATTTTTATTTTTGAGAAAGATTAACTCACCTCAAAGAGGTTTAAAACAAGAATGTTCTCTTTTATGCTTGGATGTGTTGCGAGTTGCGCCTACAGAACTTTCCATCCAGGGGAGTAAATTTTTCTATAAAATAAAGATTTCAAAATTAAGTTACTGATGAAGTGTACTATCTAGAGGGCAATACAATGATTTAAATAAATAAATAAATAAAATGGTCCTTTTTCTATCTTTCAAGTTGTGGAGTCCTCAGGATCACAATACTGAAAAAAAATCTAAGGTCTTGTATAAATTAGATTTACAGAATGAAATACTTAAAAATAACTTTCTATACAGTCATCAACAGTAACAATGTATAAATAGTTGATTTACATTTTAATTGTTTATGAACATAAAATAGCCACAGGAATTCTCTTAATGAAATGGTTGGGTACATCCATAATACCCTTGCCATTGCAGTCCAATCTCTAAGGAGACGTGGAGAGGCGAGAGGCATTGCCCCTCTCAGGGGGCCAAAAATCAACCAACCTCAGGCTGGATTACAATGAATACCTCGGTGGCAGTCTGCCATGTTAGCCACTCTGCCACGGTGAGACCCAATCTACTTCTATCCAAAATCAAGACATAGTACCGGTTCTTGCTAGGCAATCTATATGATTTGGCTCACAACATTCCCTGCATTTGTGGGAGTCACCTTAAATTGCTGATTTGATTCCCTTCTTAAATATTCTATAAATATTTATACACTACGGCATTATCTGGAAACACACTAAGATTGTGCAGTTCGTGGTTGCACCTCTTCAGGGGTACTTCCTGTTAGGAAGTCTTCTCATAACCTTGTCGTATTGAGGCTGGCACAAAACTAGTTAATCTTTTTTAAAAGGCCAATTTCGTTAACTAGTAGAATCCGCTCCCTGAACCACTGTTTTATCGTCAAAATTCGAATGAAGAAAATTGTAGCACTGATGGCTTACCATTCATAAGCTTCCAGGTATACCTTTTATTGGTTCATTAACATAGGGAAACGCCCATGTGGGGGAAGCCCTAGCTCCCCTCCGCCCTCACCCCTTCTGTTTCTTTTGTTTGCAGTTGGAGTATAGAAATGATGGATACAGTTGACATTTTTTCTATATGTTTTTAATTCATCCGCACTAAAATATTTACCATTACAATTTTTTAAAAACTTTCAAAATAGGATCCTCCTCCATCGATACATCGCTGCCAGCGCAATTTCCAAGCATTGAAGGCGTCACAGTAGGTGTTATCCGGAATAGCGTTTAGAGCCGCGGTACAAGCTGCTTGGATCCCCTCTGTCGTCTTAAAATGCTATTCTTTCATCGATCTTTTCAGGCGAGGAAACAAAAAGAAGTTCGGTGAGCCACATCTGGGCTGTAGAGCGGCTGTGGAAGCGTTGCGATGCCTGCCTAGCTTGATAGCTGGTCACAAGAAAAGAGGTGTAAGGCGGGGCGTTCTCGTGGTGCAACTTCCAGTCTTTTTGGGCCCGATTGACCCTTTGTTTGAGTCTCTTGAGCACTTCCACGTAGAACTTGGAGTTGATGGTTGGTCCATGAGTCATATTGTAGATGTTTGTCGAAGTCGAAGGTCATCCATCACGGTCTTCAACGGCAACTTCTTCCTGGCCCTCCGAAAAGGCCTTGTGCCACCGAAACACACCAATTCTTGCTAAAGTATTATCTGGGCAAGACAGCTTGATCATATCAAACGTCTCTGTCGCAGATTTACCGAGTTTCACACAGAATTTCATCGCCGACCTCTGCTCTAATGCTGCATTTTCGGCTCGTACCACTACAAAAACCTGCCGCACAAAAAAGCCTGTCTTGACTCTCCGGATGCTCAGAGACCCTCCACCTACCCCGCGTTCGTTAGATAGGGACCCATACTACGGAATCCAGTCAGCAAACGCAGGCTCTGAAGTACAGTCGCGGCAGAAAAAAATCAGTGCTATTACTTTCCGGACAGACCCTGTATATATATATATATTTTAAATTTCTCAAAAAAGATGGATATAGATATCAGTTTTTATCATTCATAACTATAAATAATTTATAATGAGCACTAATTTTTAATGGGATTGTTATTAATTCTATTGTCTAGGCTATTTTATGTCTGTACGAGGTATAACTGATTATTATTACGTTTATTGCATTCCCAACCTTCAGAGATACTTCTTCAGAGGTTCTTTTGTGTTTCAGCTATCAAAAGTAAAATGTTTATTTCTCTACTTAGTATCATGACTTTATTTGCTAATTTAGAGGGTGCTTTTGCTGACTGTAAGGATGGGAAAATATTGAGTAAGCTAACTTTGAAATTTGATATGATAATGTATATCATTAAAAATATTTGAACATTTAGATTCAAGACCCATAATTAGTCAAAATGAATGAACTTATTTACGTTTTTTTTTCCTCTGCCTAACGGTTCTTAGCTCTAAGTCGTGGTTAAATGGGCAATATTTGTGCAAACAACTACAGGTATATCTTTGCCTGCAATTTAGCTTTTTGATTCGATTTTTGTTGGTATTATGTAGTCTTGTTATAAAAAAAAATGTTATTGTATGATGCCAATGTTTTTTTGTTATCTTATTTACTTATTTTTGTAATTAATTTAATACATATAAATTAAATAAATGAAAATATATATAAATAAAAGTATGACTCGCAGGAACTGTGTCATCTTCATACTCCTAGTGCCATTAGTAAATGAATAAAAGCATGTATTGATACTTTTTGAGCTTTTGTTAAAAATATACAATGAAATCTCAAAGAGAAGTAATATAATATTATTTTAAGCGCCACAACAGGAAACTGATTGTACCCTAAGCGGAAATTACTCCATCCACTTTCTTAATGTTTGCTCTTGGAAATACTATAACAATGTTTCTCATTTTCTTACCTTCTTTTCTAAAATACTCATTTTAGTGTCAAATGCAATTAAAAAAAAACAATAACCTATTAAAAAGTTGGGTGAACAGACATAAAAACCCATTCAAAATAAAAAAAACTAACAATTTTGAAGTTTTAAACCCTCATTTCTCTAATTGACATCGTCAATTTTCTCTAATTGAAAATTATTTTAGAACATTTTTTTTTTGTAGAGAATTGAGTAAGCTTTGGAATAGTCACCTTCCACTTAACACAATTTTCCAAACATTTTCGAGATATTTAAGAAAATAAACGAAGATCCCAATACTTTTCATGCCTTTTCATGAAATTATTTTTTTCTGGTACTTCCTTAATACATTCTTTTATTCATACGTATCTATTTGTCTGCAAGCTCAAAAATGGTCTGATTTTGGTGAAATATTGTATAAAAATACTTTGTTTAATTTAAAGTGTCAAGTTCATTCCTGACACTTGCAATAAACTCACAAAAATATGATGAACACAGAACGTTTTAACGTTCATTATGATTAACTACAAATTTTAGGACGGGTTATCTATAGGTTACCACCCTTTTGTAGCCAGGATAGGGCTGATGCCTTTCCTTTTTTCTACAGAAAAGCCTCCACGCCTAGTGGGAATCGAACCCACGACCTTTGGCACGGAGAGCCAAATGCACACGTCTTAACTCTCAATGCCACCGGGCGGGCCTCCTCTTTGCTTTTTAACAATGAATTAAAGAAAAACTATTTTTATATAACCTCTTAATAAAACATCTGAGCAACAATTCTACAACTTGCGACAGTTGTTTTCCTAGAGGGAAAATTGAGAAGGCAATCCTCATTTCTGCTGAGGATACTGCCAGTTTCCTGTTGTGGCACTTTAAATTTCCTTCTATTTGAGATTTTGTTTTATATTTTTAATGAATGATCGAACTCTACCAATAAATGCTTCTATTTCTTGACTAATGGCACTAGGGTTAAGAATGGAACCATGATGACACAGTTCCTGCGCGTTGGACTTTGTTTATTTTTTAGTTAACTTTATGAAAGAAGGTCACAATAAATATAAATCTTTCTTCATAAGGGAATTAAATTCACTGTCTTAAAGTTTCGTTTTACAACCTTTTAATAATAATGACTTTGAAATATGTATATAATCAGCACACAAATAAGCTTTGGACAGACTCGTAAATTTGTTATTATTAACGTATATCAACTGTAATGACCATTTGCCCTAAAATTCTTTTTCATTCATTAGCATAAATTAATTTTGTTCCAGATAGCAAATTGACTATCAAGCAAGTGGAAGAAGTTCTAACTCGACATAATTTTTATCGTGACAAAATTGCGGGTGGTGGACAAATATCTTATCAACCACCTGCACAATATATGATGGAGATGGTAAATGTAACTTCTAACACTTATTCCTGATATATGTAAATAGAAATGTTTTTTATTTTTCTCAGGGGGTCTATTTTTTTACCATAAAATGACCTATCGGAATTTTGAAAAATAGGTGCATAGAAGAATAGTGATTGGAAGCTCTTTCACTCCTAATTTCATATTTGTTTTTCCCGAGGAAAAAATCTATACTTCACAGAATATTTCTAGCCAATTACGCATGTCTGTGTAGTGCTTAAAAAAAAAAAAATTAAACAAAACATGCTATACTACACCCTGAACTAATGAAAGTGGCGTAGCCAGAAAATATTCAAAATTGCTCTTTTAGAAGTGTGGGTTAACTCTAACTTAATCATCATTTAATTTAACTTGGCAAATATCATTCACAGATAATTATAGCAATGTATTGGGAAAATAGTCAAAATCAGTCAGGGGGGGGGGGTCTTCAACAAAATAGCACTCCAAATTAAAACATTTAATCCATTAGATGTATAAATAATAACAATATAATTACCATATTAATTATAATTACAATCAGCCTAATTGTTTCATTGAAAGTAGGTATTTACCGGACACTTTTTTGCTTTAAATAATTCAGTCAGATAGTTGTAAACAAAAAAGAGCAATATATATTATTATTATATTTATTTGGCAATTGAACCCACAATCTTAGGCATGAGGCTTTTCTTTTTTTTTGTTTCTTTTAAGTTGTGTCAACCTTTTAGGTTATTGACGTCAGGGTATGCACTCCAATTGACATCAGAGCTCTGCAGGACTTTTTTTGATAAACTGCCAATCTGTTTTCAATTATTTGAGTGGTCAATCTGTTTTGTTAAATTCCACTCTTTCAATTGGTATTAAAGACCCTACCACTCGAAGCAACCAAAAAAAAAATTATATTATTATAAAATTTCTGTCAACCTTTCACTGGCTAACCAATTTCAATTTTAAAAATTGTCAAGTTCAAAAATAAACTGTCTAAGTGCATGAAACGCCATATACTACACTGTACATTTCCTGATAACTTGGTGTTATTAATAAAGAAATTTACTTTTGTAGGACCTCAGTAAAAGAAAATAAAACTATAGAGCTTAAAGTTTTATTTTACATTTCATTTTCAGAAGTGGGATAACACTCTAGCTAAATTGGCACAAGATTCAACAGATAAATGCGTTCTTGCTCACAAGTACTTCGATGAAACAAGTTGGTACAATTTTAATACAATTTTAAACATTAAGAACAGTCAGTCATGACAATCTGACTCAGTTTTAATAAAATTTATGGATTCAATGAAGTACCCCAGCATTTATGTTAGTAAAGTATATTTACATCACAGCCTAATTAATCGACTACTGAAAAATATTAAATAAATAGGGCGAAATGTTTTATAAATAATAGTGTTTCAAAGTGCTTATTTTTGGTGGTTAACATTACTTAAGGAAGTGCTAAAAGAAGAAGAATATTTAATAAAATATTAAAAACATATCACAAATATTTGAGAAAATACATATAATTATTGCTTCTACTACTTACAATTTGATTTAAAAGGTCATAAAACTGAAATGTCCATAGTTTGTCCAACATCATGTCAAATTTCAGAATAATCAGGTTTGAAACAAAAATCAGGTTGAATAATAACAAAAATGAAATTTTATGAATATACAATTTAGAAATGGATACATGATAGATAGACTTGGTATTGTTAAGTATTATGTTTTATTTATATTGCACTAATATATTTTCTAATTGTTTTTGTTATATTATTGTACTGTTATTTGATGGTGGCAACACTGCGATGAGATAGGTAACAGCTGTAGGCTACATAGATGTAGAAAGGAATATATTCTCCTTTCTATATCTATGGTAGGCTACTACATCATCGCAGTTTTGACACCATGAAATAATAGTACAAAAATTACGTATACATAAACTTTGCAAACAAGTAAGCCAATCTACAGCATGTAGGTTGGCGTACTTTTTGGCCCAGTTCTTGTTAGTGTGTGACTCGTATGATGTTATCTCTGTGTGTCTTGCCTTATATTCAATATATAGGGCAAATCACCTTCGTTGGGGTTGCTCACAAATAAATATTCAAGATATGATTTTGTCTAAAATGTTTTGGACCGATTAATGCCTTCAATAATTAAATTTAACAGCTATTACAAATAATTCTGTCATATTCAACTTTTTATTGTGAAGATTAATCGCGATTTTTGCTCTTGTTTTATTTCAGCTAAGAGAGTACCACATGGACAAAACTTGGGAATAGTGAGGCATTACGACCACAATGATAGTAGTGTTTGTAAACCAGATGATCCAATCTCTATACTGGATAGTTGGTTTGAAGAAGTGGAACTTTATCATTTTTCTAATATAAGTCGGCCTGATTCTTATCACTATTCACAGGTCAAATAATTAATTTGTCACTATTAAAAAGCTTCAATGGTACTTACGTATTAGCGTCAAAGCAGGTTAAAGAGGCGGGTCTCGTTCAGAGATCTGGATCGTGGATAACGCATTTCTATTGGTCAATCACTATCAGAGCAGCATAGGTTCATTGGCTATTGTGTTTATAGTAACCATCTTGTTCCCTTTGTCTTTATAACGCAATTCATTTGTGCTTTATTTACCCAGGCAATTGTTGTTTATTATTTAGATTCATATTTAGCAGAGTTTATGCGGCGACATTTTATTATTTATTTCTTGGTGTTCCGCTTTATGGCGATGTACACCTTACTTATAGTTATTACAAACATTACATTGTCTTATGTACTTACATTATACATATATACACACACATATACGGCGACAACAGAATAGCAGGGATGAAAGAGACTGTTTTGAAGCGATGCTAAATTGTATATCAGTCCATTATCCAGCGAAAAACCATCCTTGAACTATATTATCAACGAGTTATATTGACCAGAGTTTACATATAACCTTGAGCGAGCGTAACGAGTGGAAACGCATAGCAATTATGCTATTAATATAAGTGCTACGCGTTTTCGCTAGTTAAAGGTTACCTATATCATAACTCTAGTTAACCTAAATCGTTGATAATCCCGTCGCCATATTGCCAAAAAGTGATTCGACTCCTTGATCCAGCTCTCTGAGACCCGACTCTTTAACCTGCTTTGACGCTAGTACGTAAGTACCGCTTCAATTTATTAAATATTACAGCAAAGACTTCTCTGTTCTTAAAATTACAATTCTTCTGACTTTCTATAAATTAATACTTCTGACTTTTTACAAATGGAAAGTTTCGAGTTTGGTTGAGTGTATGTGCTTAAATAATGTTCAAACGACAAAATACATTAATTTTTTATAATTTATGTTCCTCAAATTAGATGGTTTGGGCAAACACTAGTTTGGTTGGTTGCGGCTACACTGCCTTTGAAAACAATAAGCGAGCTAACTGTTTTTTGTGGTGTAATTATCATCCAGTGTAAGTATTAAACTTTAAATATGTGCATATAAATTTATACATAGCGGTTTGATGTTTCAATTGTGGTGATTCAGATCAGCAAGTGTCTAAACAATTTCTGTTTTAAGAACTCTTATTCCTTAGCTCATCATTTAGAAATGTAAAGAATGAAGGAGTTTTAAATTAACAGGCGGTAAATCTATTTTATATGCTTTGACACAAAGAGTTGGGAAAAAAGCAAGTGTCAATAAGAGTTGAAAAATTATTATATAACAAACAAAAAAAAATAAATAATAATGTTTGAGTTAAAAACTGCCAAAACTGGTGGTGAGTATCACTTAAAATCACTAATTCACTAATAAAGCTTTTATCGTTTTTATAGGGGGGGGGGGTTCAAAATCAATCAAACAGCTCTAATTTTCTATTTAATTGTTTGGCCAATCAAACCACAGGTGATAATTATAATTGATTATAAATAAATAAATTATAGACGATTGAATTGATTATAGATAATTTTGAATAAGCTTCATGGGGTGATGTGAATAATGTGAAACGATTTCTCAAAGTGTAGTATTTTTGAGCAATTACTGAATTTTAAGTGAATAGCTGAAATAAAATCCATGACAGGCCATAAGGGCCCAACGGGGCTTTTACTGTAGATGTATCTGATTTTCTTACCACATGGATTTTCTTACCTACGGAAATAGTGTGGTCAGTAATAAGCTCCAGCCACCCGATTTCCCCTTTTGCAGGTACTCATTAATAAATTGATTAAAGGCTGGGTGGACCTAGGAACAATCTGTGACCCCAAGTCCACCCTCGAACAATTTCACTAGAAAACAACATCTTTAGTATGCGCTCAAGTTTTGAACTTAGGTCCTCCAGCACATTAGCTGAGTGCTCTACCACTGAACTAACCTCACCGCCAAGGTGAATATAACTACAGATAATTTGCCTGCTCAGAAATTGCTTGATTTTACTGATAAAAAAAAAATCTTGAATAATCAAGTAAATAAACGGGAGTTGTTTCAAAATTGTTGAGGAATTTGATTGATAAAAATGTCCATTGTTCTCAGTTAGGTGGATATTTTACACTGTATTCCTGAAGGATGTGATTAAAATTATTCATATAAATACAAAATTAAAAGTTGTTCTTTTTAATATTTGTAATGAACAGCTGATTAAAGTATTTATTTGTTATTTAGTAGGTAGGATCGACAAAGATTCTAAGGCATTTTTCAAAGGTTTGGAGCTCACAGGCAACCTTTGGAAAGTGTTAAAATTAAATCTGCCAGGCAGATTTTTTTCATTTTATGAGTCATAGCTAACTTGGCTGATTTTAATACAGCACTCTTTAAGTTTACCGTCACTGTAGAGACATTTATAATAACAAAGAGATGATTCATTTCAAGAGAATGCAGAATTTTCGGTTGAGGGAATTTTTTCCAGCAAATGAGTAGAGAACTTGGATGGAAATGCATAAACTGTTAATGAATTGTTGCTTAAGTGCCTATTTGAAAAATAAAACTAATAAAGGGTTTTTCGTAGAGGAAATGTTGAAGGTGAATTTCCCTACATTCAAGGAATAAAGAATTGTGAACTAAATAATCTGCGGAATTCAAAAAAATATAGAAATCTCTGTGGTGAGTTGAATTGCATCAAATTTTATTTAATATTTGATTGACAACTACATGATGTTAATTATTTTTATTATATATAATGTTAATATTTTGTTTTAACAGTTCAAAGAAAAAGAAGGAATGAGCCTCTCCCAAAAGGTGTCAAACTATGGCAGTTGTGATCCAGAATTGTAATATTTTTATGTAATTTTATTATTTGTAATATTTGATATGGACATCTTTCATTATTTTAATATTATATTAATAATAATTTAAAATTTACTTTTATATTACTGTTCATCTGACTGCTGATTAAAATTGATTCTGAAGTATTTATTTATTTTCTCCTTGCTTGATATGCACCAAAAATATTGCAATTGCCCCATAAGCTGATACGTAGTATCTGATTGTCTATGATTATCTGTATGCATCTGGGCCGACCAAACAGAAAAATGGTGATATTGGTCTTGTAGTGGTTCTTTACTTGTGGTTCCGGAGTAAAACATCACTCTTAGAGAATCGATTTTGCAGCACATCTTTTTTACTCCTGTTGAATATAGATAAAAAAAAACTACCTTCAGAGGCGAAAACCCGTCAGTAACAAAACTATTCCCTATTGAAAACATCTAAAGCAAAGAATATATCTAATAAATGGTCAGATTTTAATCAAATTTAGTTTTCATGTAAGATAAAGTTTGTTAACCAGCAGGATCCGTCATCCGAAACATGGTTTTGGAACGAAAAAATCATAAAATTATTTTCCAAAGTAATTTTCAGTTTGGGTATTCGGAAACGATCGATTCAGCGGATACTTGTTCCAGACGTTGCAAATCCGTCTTATCTATGATGGTTAAATTTTTTTTTTTTTTTTTTTTTTTTTTTTTTTTTTTTTTTTTTTTTTTTTTTAGTCAAGAAAGTAATAGAAATAAAATATTTCATTAACAGGCATGAAGAGTTTTGGGATTTTCGTATATTTTTTCAAATTTCTCGAAAACGGTCGAAAAATTGTGGTAAGTGGACGTAACCATTTTCGAATGGAATTTCAAGCATGCAGAAAATATTTTAACTGAATCCCATGATTCTAAGTATCCAAACTAAAAACTTTATTCAACAACTATTTTTTCACTATTATCGAAAACTGATAAAGCTATCGCCTTAAAAATGGTTTCATTCGTTTTCCTAGGCAAGAGACCTATAATACGACTACGTGCAAGGATATGATGTAAGCGTAACGATTTTTTTTTCGCGAATTTTGCTCCAAAAACCATGTTCAGGTGGACGCGAACAGACAAATATATATTTATATATGTATATATACATATACAAATTTGAACCAATGTTATTTTCCTTCTCTTAGGGTGCTGAAACGTAAAATTTTTTAGTCTACACTTCCGGATTGCGTCATGAGGTCAACCTTATAAGCGGGGTTCCTCCCTATGGAGGGAGGGAGGAACCGCTCTAAAAGGTTCTCATGTAAATTTCAATGGGCCATGTCAATCGTAGAAATAATTGCATCAAACTAGTTAGTTTTGCTCAACAAGTGTTTTTTTTTTTTTTTTTTTTTTTTTTTTAATTGCGTTTAACAGTAAAATGAGTACTTTAGTAAAACAAGGCAAGAAAGTGTAAAACAGGGTTATACTGATCCAGAGTGAACGGTGTGACAGAGTATTGAGTAATTTCTGCTTAGAATACTGTTAGTTTCCTGTTGTGACGCCTTAAATCTTCCTTCTCTTTAAGATTTCATTTTATATTTTTCACGTAAGATAAAAATCTACCAATAACTGCTTCTATTCCTTTACTAATTACAGTAGTCATATCGTCGATACAAAAGCAAACTAACGAATATGAAAATCACCACTTTTCAGAGTGGAAAAGTATTCATTCATAACTTTTTTTTGGACGGTCAAATATTCGGCAGATTTGACCTTTTGATAGTGGAATACTTTCCCTTTAATAGAGTGAAATCAGATTCAAGAATTTGCCGCACATAAGTCCAGCAGAAATTAGTAAAGATTGACAATGAAAGATGCATTTTTTCATATTCGTTAGTCCTTTTGTATCGACGATATGAACCTGTTTTTACACATACGAGTACATAACATTGACTTTCCCATTTCGACCAGTAAATCTCGTTTACTTTTATGTGGTGTTGAAGATATTGGCGTTTACGAAAGTTGATAGTCGGTTCCTAAATTCTATAAAGTTCTAATAGAGGCATTGTGTGATTAATCAGACAACATATAGTCATAGATCAAGGAAAGAACGGTGGTTTAAATGTGTGTGTGCGAAAAAATCGTAGCGCTTAAGGCTGTGCGTATTTACGCGTTTGCGTTTTCGAGAAAAATTGATAAAACTAGGTTTCATAAGTAGTTTTAAGTTTGGGCACATAGAACCGACGGTTTTAGTTTAAACTTTTTATAGATGTTTGATATTCATCTAAATTGAAATATTTAAGTAATGGTTACGTTCTTAGATAAGGAAGTATTAGAAAAAAAAAAAAATAAATAAATACTGAAGTTGAGTGGTTTTAGAATTTTCTTCAATACCTCGAAAACGGTAGTAAAATCGTCATAACGGGAAGGTGACCATTCAAAGATTACTAATTTTTCAACAAAAACGGTTCTGGAGTAATTTTCATCCGAGAAATAAGTTCGTATAACTTCGAAAGTATTGGTTTCGTTATTTTGAATGGTTTTTTGTGCCTGTTTTTTTATTCTTTTATTGCAAGTTTTTTTTTTTTTTTAAATTGATTTTATCAGATTTCTGTGTATTATTGGCGCCTTTTACCCATGATTTCTTTGGAGTGGCTGTTTAAATTTTTCTCAAAATATTAACAATATTTATTTCTAGCTTTTCAAATGAAACCGGGATAGGAGAGTAACAGAAACGCGCTAAGATGGTGCAGTTCCTGTGAGTCTGGCGGTTTTTTCTTGCGGTGAAATTAAATTTTCCACCATTTAGCAATATAATAATATAGTTTTTTAAACAAATAAATATTAAATTCATGAGCACGATCTCTCTAAAGTCGACACAATCAGGAATATAATAGCCATCTGTCAGTTTATGACTTTAACAAGTACATATATATAAAGATAAGAACCATCCTTGAATGTCACACAACCTTTTGATAACTTCTAAAAATACCATGCTTATTTCTCTCCTATGTTTCACGGCTCTGTTGGCCAATGTACAGCTAGTAAGAGCAGAATGTAAAGAGGGGACAATATTAAGTAAGTAGATTCTAATATTACTTTCTTGGAGGTAATGGGTAGACATAGGTTATTATATCGGACCTTGACCTTTAGAAAAACCTATTGTATTATTTACAAAGATTTGTTTTCACGATCCTGTATTATGAGATCAATGCTGACAGAAAAATTGAAAACTACGGGTATAAAAACCAATAATGCAATCAGGAATGTATGGCTGTGGCACATGGCCTTTTAAGAGCACACTCGAAAAAAGTGTTGAAAGATTTTAACGTAAAGTTCTCAGGTGGGATCGACCTCAACGTGGAATATAGAATCACGTATCCGGGAAAGAATGTTGAAGGACGAAAAAGTCTCTAAAAGTAAGTAATCGATCGTCTTAGTTTTGGACGCAAAGAGGTTAAAATGGGCGATTCATTTGTCAAGAATAGACTCAACATACATGGTATTTTCTTCTGGCGACGAATGCTTCAGTAGAAGGAACTAGACCAGCAAGAAGGCCGAGATTCAGGTGGGTGGACAAGTCACCGCAGGACACTGCATAATCTGAAGAGGCGAAGTTGTTTGAGGGGGCTAAAGGTGTCCAATAATTTAACAGAAAAATTACACAATTAAATCAAATCTTAGACAATGTAATAAGAATGTCATTGAGCTTCAGCAATCTGAAATATCCAATTATTATTAATGAAACTTATTAAATATTGCTCTAATTTATGTTCTAGGAAGTAACTTGAATGATGATCAAAAAGCAAAGATATTAAAAAAGCATAACGTTTATCGAAACTCGGTGGCAGGCGGTGCTGTCCCTAGACAGCCACCTGCACAAAATATGCTTAAAATGGTAAGCAGATTTAAATAGTTGATCTCCTTTTTTTTCTTCTTTAAAGCATCCATTTAACTGTAATAATTAAACATAGTTCATTTTAAAGTACAGATAGTGTTGTACATTTTGAAGTAGATATGATTGTACATTTAGAAACAGATACAGGTGGATAACATATACATGGCAATGTTGTCGCTACCTGGACATATTCATTTGTGAACAACTGAAATATCATTTACGGACGAAGAAGGAATCACACAACATGACATTCAACAACTTATTAAACCACACTAAACAAGGAGACAAAATACATGTACACTCACTAATAATAACATATTTAAGTAAACAAATGGTTGAAACTAAATCAATTGTACGGTAAGAGAAGAAGTAGTACTTAAGAGGCTGCGAATATGCTATTTTCTCTTGATACACGTTCATTTAAAATTTTAACCAAACTTGGCACACAGGTAGTTCTTGATACGGGAAATCTCCTATGCTTGGTCAAACTAGTCAAATTTCAAAATTTGGTCAAAAGGTCAACAGTTTTGTCCAAGAAAAATTCAGATTCTGACCGCCATTTTGATTCGAAAGCCATTTTGAATAATGTCTCAAATTTATTTCTTGACATTCTTGATAATTAGAATAACTCGAACTCATTGATGACTTTACATCATTATATAATCATGTAATGCAGTTTATTTCAATTTTATATCAACAGTCACTAACTAAGGAGCGCTGGCCTTTCTTTCATATGAGCTATCTACTCGCAGGCTTTGGTGCTGGCCTCTGTCGTCTGTTTGATGAATTGTTTTGGTGCTGGCCTTTTTTGCTGCGTGACAGCACAAGACAGATGTAAACAAATTCACACCGTTTTACCGATTTTGACGTAACTGGGTATACAGGTAGATCTTGATACGGGGAGAGTCATAGCCAGAATTTAGGTGTAGCATGGCACACTGGGTAACAGCTAGTGTACTAATAAAATCAATTACAAAATTAACAGACTACGAAAAACTGAAGGAAACATACTCGAAGCACTGTTCAAACTTTCGAAGCAAGCAATTCAGCTCTTTCGAATTTGTAAGCACTTATTTTTCTGACTGAGATCGGATGAAAATTACTTCAGCCGCTTTGTTATCTTTAGTAGGAACATGAGTTTACAAGTTTCTAATATCTCTTTCCGGACTGGACTATACTACTGTACCTACCTACTTTTCACGCCCTCAGACGGCCCACAGTGGTGCCAAACGCCCGATTTTGGGGGAAAACCTGTTGGCACTTGAATCTTAATGATTTTGGTATCACTTTTGAGGATTTTTTCGTGCTTAATCGAATGAAACCTCCATCAATTCGATAGAATAATTATTTTGGAAGATAACCGGGCTATATATTACAAAAACCATTAAATACAGTAAGTAGTCATATTTTACTCAATTGGTAGAGATATGAATCCTTCCAAATGTATTTTTCAGTGTCGAGTTGAATAAATTAACAAACAATGTAATACAGATAAATGGTCCTGACGTATTCCTCTTTATTAAAATTTTCTCTTATAACGAATAAATTTTAACATTTTTGCAGGAGATATTAGGTAGATGTCACTGTAAATGTTCAGTTACTTGCTATCACAAACTGTTCAACAACTATCTGCAGAAAATAATAATGAGAAAATCGTCTTTGGTAAAATAATCGTTGGCGCTAATGGCCTAGATGTTGAAGCGCCGACAAAAATAAAATAAAAAATAATCGCATCACTTACAGACACATTCATTTTATTAGGCTGTGCGAACATACGGCCGAGTACAGCGATCAAATTTATAGGATAGCAACTTGAAAACATGTACTTTTAGGCAAAACTAAGCATTACAGATATCTTCACAACCTAAATGCACCAAGTCCATGGTACATTTTGGCAAACAAGATATTTTTTTAAAAAAGCTACATATACTCATGAGTCTTCCTGGGTAATATCAATTTTTCAGGAATAAAATAAGTGGTATAAAATATTGTTTTACGTTTCACTAAAAACTGTGAGATTTTTACTCAGTGAGAAAACGGGCAACAAAAAAGTGTTTTGTGATCATACATATTAATAAAATGCAAAAGCAATATTAGTGTAACTACTTAGGTATAAAAAAAAGTTAATTCAAAATGCGATTGCACACCTTCGGTTTTTGTGGTTTTTCCCCTCTCGGCACCACTGTGCGGCCCTGCACTGACCCAAACGGGGCTGTATTACCCCTAGAAGCTCCGATTCTCGCTCTACATCTCACGCTATTACGCTTCCTATATTTTTTATTTATTTATTTTTTTACGGCTCATCAACAACTAGGCCTTTAGTGCCGACATCCAGGGTGCAGCGAGGAATTATCCCAACGAGCCGTGGGATGAGAAAATTCCTGCCGCCGCACACACGGCAAATTGAGCCATTTAGCGCGACAAAAGTATTTTGTGTTTTTATTTTAATGTTTTTACTTTTTATGTTTTTTGTTTTTAAATGATTTGTTTAATAAGCCTGAATACATTATTTTTTACATTGTTTTCAACTATTAAGAGTGTTTAGAATCGGTTAGTAATAAAATAAAACGCAGGAAAACTTATAGAAAATTCATGATCTTTGGCAACTGGATTTCTTTTTGTAACCATTTTGCATGTTTTTTAAGAATCTTAGTTACAAAGACCTTCATTATATATTTTATTTGTTCTTCGTATATTTGTGAGTTAAATATTTTATATTTATTCACAATATAAGTACAAAATTTTTGATTGCACGTGAGAGCTGAAACTTTGAATAAACTTTCATTTTTCATCAGAAAAAAACAGTTCTTTTCTTGTTATATATAAAACGGGTTCTTCAGCAGCTATCTTACTACCTAAACAAAATTTAAATTTACATCAAAAGGGGGAAGAAGGGGGAGCTAAAAGTGTCAAGACAGTAAAGTAGAAGCTTAAGGCTTTTTGAAAAAAAATATTTGGAACTGGAACTTTGTGGAACTTTTTTTGAAACCTTACTCAAACTTAAGTAATCAACAAAATATGTAAAATTTAGTAATCATTTCATTAATTTTTTTTTCTTTGATATGCCTTTGTGTTATGACAAATATATTATATATTTATAAAGAACATACCACTAGGTAATAAATCCATTGTGAAAAGAATTTATGAAATTTGCACACAATTTTTAAAACACACCTAAGACCGTAGTTGGAACAAGACTAGACAGTGGAAGTGGAAGAGACTAGCCATGGTTGCATTCCATATTGTTTTAAACAGGTTTGGGTTAAAATAGATACAAAAATTGTTCGGTTTTTAATGAATAGAAGACTTGAGCACGTTTTGACACGTGAATTGACTTTCTACGACGACATCACATTTTCGACTTTTGTCGCCGTACAACAGTCATTTTGCCCAGTGTGCGCCGGTGGGGATCGAACCCACCATCTCCCGTTTATGAATCCGAGGCGCTTGCCACTAGACCACGGGAGACCCCAGTTTCTATCTATTGTCTTTAATTTACAAATTCCCCAGTTAATATCCTTTAGAACTAGTTACTAATGGCTAATCATCTCCTGTGCATAAACGTTTACAATACAAACAATATCTCAAGAAATTTACTACAGAAGCTATATTATATTTTACCTTTTTTGAGGGAGAACTACCCATGTCTAAGGAAGAAAAACTTCCCCTTGTACTACTAAAAAATAGAGCTTTCATTGAGAAATCTTTTATACAATTTGCTTTCCTTTTCTTTCAGGTTTGGGACGATGAATTAGCTGCACTTGCACAGAGAGGTTCTGATAATTGTGTATTTAAACATTTGGATGAATATATGACATTACGTGAGTAAAATATTTCTTTAAAACATATTTGCTTATTATTTTTTTGGATATTATTTGATGCCCATTTTATTTCTAAAAGAAAGAAAGAACACTTTATTAAAATTAAAGTGAGGACAATCAATCCACGGATAACAGTCTTTCTAGTTTTCTTGATTTTACAGATTGCGTTACGTCTGGGGATTTGTAAATTGTACACATTCCTTTGTTAATGTCCTACATGACGTTTTCATCTTAATTGTTTAGCCGTAAATATAGTGGTTAATTATACCAAGGGAGTCTAGTAATATTTGTTCGGCTAATAGAGGAAGAAAGAACATTACAGCGGCATTAATTAAAATATCATTGATGAAGATGAATTTCTTCTAAGCCCCTAAAACGAATAATATAATCACAGTAAAAGGACCAACAGGTGAAAAAAGTACGCAGGAACTGCGCTGTCTTTGCATGTTTCCATAAAATCCTTTATAACTGGTGTGGTTTTGAAAGCTAAGCTTGGAATGAAAGCAACACATCCATAAATTCAGGCATATTTTTTCCGACTGAGACGGTCCTATCGAATTTTAGCCCGAATTTTCTTTATCGGAGATGTTGCAGGATTTCAAATAATTAACGTGCACTTACCATGATTTTTCAAGTTTTTTCCTTGAATCACGAACTGAAACAAGGGTTAAATTGGCATTCGTCTATAACAAAAGTAACAATAGTATTTATATAAATAATTTCCAGGTACTTATTGTACAATTTGTTTTATATTGTCTTATTTCTTATTATTTTGTCTATTTTGTTTTATATTTCTAAATATTGTTGTTTTTTTTTATTTATTTTTCGGACTGGGACTGATTTTTTGTCATAAAACTATGAAAAGAGACCATCGCCAATGTTGTGGGTGTACAGTGCGAATTTGAATGACTGAGAATCTCTCACGGTGCGGGCTAGAACTTTGTCAACTTAAGTCTCTCCCGATGCCTCCAACTGCTCTGGTCTACCTCACCTTTTCTCCATCATTTCACGGCCGAACTCTTATTGGCTACAGAATTTCAAGTTGATTCCCCCAAGACGTGCTTGCCTTTCCGAGGACGGGCCAGCGAACCCCCTCACTCTGTTGTGTCTCTCTCGCTAAAGGAGAGAACAGCGGATTTTAAAGAAAAAATAAAATATATAAACAAATTTGAACTTTGAATTTTTATTTTTGTCATCTATGAGTTTTGAAACGTGAAATTGTCTGGTTGGCACTTCCAAATTACGTCAATAATTCCGTTCAATGGTGGGAAGGGTGAAAGCGACAATTTAAAGTTTTGAGCAAAAATAATAATATATTTATTTAATTTTAATGTCCATTTATTATTAACTACGAATTTTAGGACGGGTTATCTATAGGGTACCACCCTTTTCTGGGAAGGATAGGGCTGATGCTGTTTTTTTTCTAAAGAAAAGCCACCACCCCTAGTGGGAATCGAACCCACGACCATTTGGCACGGAGTGATAATAATATTTTTAGTGCCAAATATTAAGAGCTTTTATTCCAAGATTTTACACTCACTTGATGACTAAGGACTGTAAAAAAGTCCGACTCGCAGGAACTGCATCATCTTAGCGCGGTTCCGTTCATGTCTCTAGTGTCATTTGATAAGCTTAGAAAAGAAATAAAGTTATTTCTTTTATATATCTCGTGAAAATTGTCAAAATCCTCTCGAACATCTCGAATAAAAGTGATATTAAGGCGTAAGGGAGACCGACAGTAGCTAACTTATACACAGAAGCGGAAATTACACAATCCGGCTCTCATTCTAAAGCAAAGCTCTATAAATCAATACAAAATATGCCTAATAAAGCCTTTTTAGTGGATACAGAAGCATGGGCGTATATAAAGGGGGGGGCTGAGGGGGCTGCAGCCCCTCCCGAAATTTTGAATTGATGATAAAAACTTGTCGTAAAACCCTTAAAAATAAATTAAATAAGATCACTTAGTTCATAAAATATATTTTATTTTACGTTTAATAGCGTTTTAGTTGCCTAAAACTATCCCAAGCTCTAAATATTTAGTATTCCATACCCTGGAAATGGTCTCAGCCCCCCCCCCCCCGAAATTTTCCCAGCCCAACCCGAAGTTCTTTTCTATATACGCCCATGTACAGAAGGATCAAGAAGAGGTACTCGAAATTGAGAAGAATACCATGCCTAAAATAGCCTATATAGAATAATATGCAGAATAAAGCCTATCTAGTAGATACAGAAGGACAAATAACAAGTTTTGACGAATAACAAGTCAATATATGGAATAATAAACCTAATTACTTCTATGGAGTAGATACAAATGGACCAAAAACAAGTCTTGAGGAAGCTTGTTTCTTTTTGTACTTAAATACTTTTTATCAATATTTAGTATATAACCTTTGTTGAAAACTATTGATTGCTAATTGATGAATCGGGTTACAACTAAGTAGTCTTTAGGAATATTTAGTATATAACCTATGTTTGGATCTGTGTTTTTGGGGTGCTCTCCGCCTAGGCTTTGTATTTGTGTCGGCAGATACCTGGAGTATATTTACAGCTCTTAAGGATTAACTCTTAGCAGGTAAATATCCTGCGGACCTTATGTTTGTACGGGCACTGACCCCACTCCATATTCCCTCATAGTATCTAAACGTTGTGAAGTTTATTTTTTGGATTTAGGACTTAATATAGATATGTAGACTTAATCATAGCAAGAAGTCAACCTCCGTCGTCGGTTCTTAACTATGTAGACTCGCTAATGTTACCCAATCTTAGACACATCGTAATTAAAATCCACAGCAAAAACACGACATTTCATCAGAATCCCCTGCTAAATAAAACATATATAGAATAATATGCCAAATAAAGCCTATCTAGTGGATAAAAATAGAGGAAAAACGCCGTTCGTGGTGGTAGAAAATCTTAAAGGCATTTCGCTCAGAAATCTCCGAAATATTGTTACTAATTTTACGTATCCTGTTTTATAGCCAAATAGATTTATATTCTATAATCAATAAGAAAAAACTACTAACAATAAAAAACTATGGGCAACAGATGAAAATAGGGAATACTTAGAACAATTCAACACCAGTACTGTAATCTAGATATTCATACGGTATCTTCGAATTCTAACAAACAAAATATTGATTCTAATTATACGTATCCTGTTTACTGACAAATACATTTGACTGCTATAAGCAAGTACAAAAATAACGAGAAGTGAAAACAAAAACTGCGGGAAACACAAATAGATCCGTTTAAATAAACATTTCTTCAAAACATTTTTTGTGGAGAATTCAGTAAGCTTTCGAACTGTTATATTTAACTTGACACGATTTCCTAACCCTTTTCGAGATATTAAGGAAAATATACGAAGGGGGCCTAATAGATATTCATACGGCATCTGAGAATCCCAAGATTCCGCAAAAATAAAATATCGTTTCTAATTATACGTATCCTGTTTTATCGGCAAATATATTTGACTACTATAAGCAAATGAAAACACTAGGGAATATGCCAAAGAACTCGGAGTAGGAGCCTCGACAGTTTCAAGACATTTCAAGGAAATCGGCAAATCCAAAACTGACATTTCATACGGTACAGCCTGATATATTTTTAACAATGAATTGTTTTTCTTATTTTAATTAATCTGTTTTATTGTCAAATACATTATCCAACTATAAGCAATGAAAAAACAACAAAGAATAAAAACAAACAAAAAGAACCGTTCGAATAAAAGAAATCAATTACTTCAAAGTTTAAGCACTTATTTCTCCAATTGACATCGCCTAATCAAAACTTTCTTCATATATATATATATATATATATGTATAAATATATTTATATATATGCTTGTCTGTTCGCTCTCTGGTGGCCTCAAAAATGGTCCGATTTTGATGAAATTTGGTACAAAAATCTGTCGACTAATTTGAAACGTCAAGTTTGTTAACCAGTAGAATCCATCCACTGGAAGATAGTTTTTGGGGCGAAATTCGCGCAAAAAAAATCGTAACGCTTACGTTTTTGAGTTCATAAGCTTGTAAGTACTCTTTTTATAGGCTTCTTGGGCTAGGAAAACGAATGGTTTTTGGTTTGGGTACTTAGAATCTTGGGATTCAGTTGAAACATTTTCTGCATGTTCTACTTTCATTAAAACTAATATGTTGAAATTTTTGTTACGTTTGGAGTTTAGGAAGGGTTAGAATAAAATATTTTATTAACAGACATAAAAAGTTTTGGTAACTTTGTATACTTTCCTTAATATTTTGAAAAAGGTTGGGAATATTGGCAAACGGAGAGTTACCATGCGAAAGGTTACTAAATGTTCTACAAAAATGGTTCTAATGAAAGTTTTGATTAGGCGATGTCAATTGGAGAAATAAGTGCTTAAACTTTGAAGTAATTGATTTCGTTTATTTATTTATATTTAATAAAGAGCTTGCGAAAGAAGCGATTCGCTCTTTTTCATATGTTGGCGGTAGAAACCACTGACAAACCAACATATAAATAAATATATATATATATATATATATATATATATATATATATATATATTAATAGACATTGACATATATATATTAGAAAAAATTTCCTAGAAAAAAGCCTGGAAATTTAAAGTTTTGAAAGATTGTGTCCATTACTTTACTTCACGTTAAAACATACACGTTATTATAATTTCTACAATGAATGTATTCTAAATGTGATTGTAGATGTTTGTATCTTTGAGGTGGGTGATTATTGTGTTTATGTGTGGACTGTCATCTGTCAGGAGTTCAGTCATGTCGTTTGGCAGGTTTAATGTGTCTCGTTCTTTGCAGTCAGTTAGTATGTGTTTAATAGTCAAGTTTGTGTTACAGATGGCACAAACTGGTCCGTCCTGTCTCGTCATTAAGTGGCGATGTGTCAGTAACGTATGCCCGATCCGCATTGATTTCGTTTATTCGAACGGTTCTTTTTGTTTGTTTTTATTCTTTGTTGTTTTTTCATTGCTTTTAGTTGGATAATGTATTTGACAATAAAACAGATTAATTAAAATAAGAAAAACAATTCACTGTTAAAAATATATCAGGCTGTACCGTATGAAATGTCAGTTTTGGATTTGCTGATTTCCTTGAAATGTCTTGAAACTGTCGAGGCTCCTACTCCGAGTTCTTTGGCATATTCCCTAGTGTTTTCAATTGCTTATAGTAGTCAAATGTATTTGCCAATAAAACAGGATACGTATAATTAGAAACGATATTTTATTTTTGCGGAATCTTGGGATTCTCAGATGCCGTATGAATATCTATTAGGCCCGCTTCGTATATTTTCCTTAATATCTCGAAAAGGGTTAGGAAATCGTGGTAAGTGAAATATAACAGTTCGAAAGCTTACTGAATTCTCCACAAAAAATGTTTTGAAGAAATGTTTGATGGAGTTTCGTTTATTTAAACGGCTCTATTTGTGTGTTTCCCGCAGTTTTAGCGCGGTTACTCCCTATCTCCATAGGGAGAACCCGCTTATGAGGTTGATCTCATGACGCAATCCGGAAGTGCCGACTAGAAACTTTCACGTTTCAGACCCTATAGATCACGAAAATATAGGTGGCTAAAATTTGTATATATATATATATATATATATATATATATATATATATATATGTATATGTATATATTTATATATATATGCTTGTCTGTTCGCTCTCTAGCAAGCTCAAAAATGGTCCGAGTTTGATGAAATTTGGTACAAAAATCTGTCGTCTAATTTTAAAGGTCGAGTTCGTTAACCAGCAGAATCCGCCCACTAGAAGATAGTGTTTGGGGCGAAATTCGCGCAAAAAAATCTTAACGCTTACGTTTCTGAGTTCATATGCTTGCAGGTACTTGTTTTATAGGTTTCTTGGGCTAGGAAAACGAATGAAACCATTTTCAAGGCGATAGCTTTAACCGTTTCTGAGATAAGAGGAATCAATGTTTTTGTAAGTCATTATTTTTTTGTGAGTACTTAGAATCGCGGGATTCAATTGAAATATTTTCTACATCTTGGAAATTAGTCCCAACTAAGATGTTTAAATTTTGGTTATATTTGGATATAAGGAAGTATGCGAAAAAAATTATTTTATTAATAGACATGAAAAGTTTTCGGATGTTCATACATTTTTCGTAAATATCTCGATAACGGTTAGGAAATCGTGGTAAGTGGAAGGTGACAATTGGAATGCTTACTGAATTCTCTACAAAAAAGGTTCTGAAGCAATATTCGATGGGGCAACGTCAATCAGAGATATAGGCGCTTAAAACTGAAAAAGTTTGTTTTGTTGTTTTGAAAGGGGTTTTCTCTTTGTTTATCTCACTTATTAATTGGTTGTTTTTTGTTTTAAATTTAATTTATCAGTAAAATTAGTATTGTAGTAAAAGTATCTAAGAAAATATAAAAGGTATTGCTAATAAGTTTGGAGTGGCTGTGGTAATCAAGATAGCTATGGCTAATCGTTGGCTGTTTTGAATTTTCTTATCTATATAACCTTCCTCATAGCCTCCAACTGAAGTTATTCTTATTTTATAGAAAGATTTAACCCACGACAGAATGGAATTTTATTCGCCATGAAGCACATATTTACAGTTGATTATAACAGTAAAACGAATTTGCTAGTAAAACAAGATAATTCAAATGACAACGAATTTTTGGTTGTTTAGAATAGGGCCTTCTCAGCAGTAGTAGAGTAAGTACGTTTTCAGTACATAATTGTATTGACTTATACAGATTAAGAATTATTCGCTTCTGTGTAAGTTGACTACTGTCAGTTTCCTGTGATTTGTGATGCCTAATCTACTCACACACTTCTTCGAGAGGTACGTAACCGCGCTAAGATGACGCAGTTCCTGCGAGTCGGACTTTTTAAAGATTTGTATTGAATCAAATAAGGAAGAAAAACATTATTAAAAAAAAAAAAAAACCTTGTGAATATTTTAAATGAAATAAAACTAAACAGAAGAGCACTTAGGGGGTTAGCATGTTTTCTACTTAATGCAGCAATAATAATACCAAAAGAAAAAGAAAAAAGCGGGACACTAAGGTTCTAGATGTTGATGTGCTGTAAAAAATAAATAAATATATTTAAGAAGAACGTCTATTGTTGATTTAGGAGAATGCTGGTGCCCAATGTGTTCTATTACTACTCAGATTGGAATACTTCTTTCATTTGAGAGAACAAAGATGTCAAAATATAATGATACTTTTATTTCAGCTGATGGCTCACGAACTGGACAAAATTTGGCGATGTCTATGTCCTATGGAATCAATGATATGATTTTTAATTCAGATAAACCAATCTCCTTAGTTGACATGTGGTTTAACGAAGTTAAAGACTATACCTACAGCACTGACTTTAGTAAGAAGACCGGTCACTATACTCAGGTAAAAACTATATTTTATTAATCATAATATCTTTCAGTTTCTCTCCAATTTTTGAAAGATTTTAGTAAATTATTAGTATAATATCAGTTTCAAAAGTACCAAATATAAGCTTTCTACTTCAAATTGGGAATAACTAATATATTGGGTTGTCCGGAAAAGTTCCGAAGACGTTTTTAAAATAAAGTTTTATCTTAATTCCCTCAACACATAATGAATACAAAGGCTATTATTGTTGACATATGCAGTTAATGCAGCCAGGGTTAAAGATACATCTACTAAAATAGCCTTTTCATTCCTTATAATTTAAACGACTTAAAATAAAACCATATTTTGAAAATCTCCACTAACTTTACGGGCAACCAAATATATAGAAAACACTTATAATTTGAGCTTGCAAAATAGTGGAGTGATATGCTCACTGATTACGCGAGCATATCACCTTGCTGTTGTGCAGCTCCGAAAATAAATAAATAAATAGTGGAATGTGAACTTATAAGAATTATTGTTGCCTATGAAAGCATTTTGGAAATTTGTATTTAAATCTTTATTAATCATTATAGAAGCCAGGAATCATCAAAACTCAAAAAAATATACTTACCTCTATTTATATTCTTTAACTCCTGGGTGTCTTTACTAAAGGTAGTATTGGAAAAATTTGTATTCGTTATGTTTATGCTCTCCAGAGTACAACATATTTCAAAGTGAATTTTTTACAATATAACATAACTTTAAATGCTAATTTATAAAAATGAAATAAAGATTATATAACATAGAGGATTTGTTCCTAAACCTAGACCAGTGTTTTTGATCTTGAAAACAGTTTGGACATTTTGTAAAATATAGAAACAGCAGATTCAAAATACATAATACCAGATTTTATTCTAATTCTACATGAAGTTCTAGACAGAGTTGGGCAAAATTTAGTTAGAAATGCTAACTAATAATTACAATAAATAAAATTAGATAGTAGTTACAAGGGTGCAACAACATTTTATCTTATATTTTAATTTTTTTTTTTAATTCATTTATTTATGAGCACCCGCAACTAAGGTGATGTGCTCGAAACAATTATACAGATACATTTCTAGTTGTAATTAAAAAAAATAAATAATATAAATAAAGAAATACATTGTGAATTCTTAATAATAGCAGATAAAATACATTAGAACAATGTTCATGTAGTTACAAAAAAGGTCTGTTTACAATTACTTCGTGAAAGAAGGTGTAAAAGAAGAAGCACTGTTGTTGATACTGTGAATAAGGTATATCCAAGATTTGATAATGAACAAAATTATTAAACAACGTAAGAGTCGGGAAAACGAGAAAAGCAGTAACTCTTAAGAGGGGAAAACGTATTAGTAACATAAAAGGTGAAAATAAGAAGAGAAGGAAGAAAAAAAATAAAAAATAAATAATAAAAAAAAAAATAAAAAAAAAAAATAAAATAAAATAAAAAAAAAATAAAATAAAAAAATAAAAAAATAAAGTAAATATAGAAGTGAATATTAGTAAATTATAAATGAATAATAATAATAATAATAAATATATATATAGCCGAAGTCAGAAAAAAAAAAAAAAAAAAAAAAAAAAAACGTTGAGGGTTATGGTGCTAAATTGATTCCGATATACGAGCATATTTCGTATTATAAACACAAGAATATTAATGAATAATGTCTAGAAATGAGGATCCTTTAAAGTAACGAAGAGTTATATTATATATATTTTTTCCCCCTTTTTATACAGTATACTTGTTAGATTTTATGATATATGTTTATGTTATGAAAATGTTGTAATATTGTTTTTATATGTGGGCTGTCCTCCGTTAACAGTTCTTGAATGTCATAAGGTATGTTTAGTGGATTTCTCTGTCTGCATTCTGTAAGTATATGTTTTATAGTAAGAGTCCTGTTACAGTATTTGCAGAGTCCTGTTACTTATATTTTATAGTTGACTTAATTTAAGAAATAGTTATTGTAGCTCAATTATTGGTAACCTACACGATTGTAGTTAATGTTTAACTAATATTTACATTTTGAATTCCCTAAGGATCGATCATAGACATAGAAAGGTGATCATAGATCCTTTCTATATCTATTGGATTGATAGAGAAGGTCATATTTGGATAGATATAGAAGGCCGAATTCAGAAGTAAATAGAATGGGTGTGTATTATTGAAAATGGAGGCTCTTCGCTTCGACTATAACTGTTCCAAGTTACTTTCTGTAATAGCTATTTACAATCAAATTAAAAAAAAAAAAAGTTAAAATATGTAGCATATTAACGACGTAGATGTAAAATATTAACGATGTAGAATATTAACGATGTAAATATGTAGAATATTAAAGGTGCTGGCAGAATTATTAAATTGGTATTACAATCAGCAATAATACTATCGAAATAAAATACAACCTCATAATCTAAATGTAATTTATTCCAGGTCGTTTGGGCAAAAACTGGAAAAGTTGGATGTGGTTATACAATATTTAACAAAACTGGAACTATTCACTGTTTTTTAACTTGCGATTACAGCCCACCGTATGTATTACACTTTGATTTTCAGAGGCATAATATTATTTTTAATCCAGAAAACAGTGGCATGTAAAATTATTCATCTAATACCTTAAATCTATGTTAGCTTTACTGACAACGTTTTTTTTTTTTTAAATATTAATTTTCTTGTTTGTCTAATATATTTAATGCGATTTTTTAACTAAAAATGCATTATTCTATTTCTAACACTGTTTTCATTTTATAGAAAACAATATTTATATAGTTAAAATTGCAAAAATAATTTGCACATGTTCTTTATTGACTCGAACACTCACATATGTGACAGTTGCCAAATAATTTCAACAAGATTTCTATGCGCCCTTCATCCTTTTGACAGGTGCTGTGGATTTGATAAAAAATATTCTATCATTTTTATATATTACGTCCTTCCTTCCCTCTCAAAGAGCGGAATTGCCTTGATATCAAAGTAGTTTTCCACAGGTTAATTAATTAATGAATTTTATAAGTTAATTTTCTTGAAAACGTAAATCAAATTGAGTACTTTTATATTTCTTAAGATTTATATTTTAATATTTGTTTTTGTTTTTGTTTTGTTTTTTTACTAGGGGAAATTACGTGAAGGAATACCCATATATAAAGGGACAAAAGAATTGTAAGGCAAATAATTTGGTTGATTCGGGAGATTTTGAGAATCTCTGTGGTAAGTACAACAAAATAAAGTAATGATACTCAACTGTTATTGATTTGATAGTGTATTTACTTTGATATTTTTATATATTTTCTTATTAACGTCCCTATATTAATAACACGGATTTTAGGTAGATAACAACAAGTTTCTAACCAGGTTAGAAATGATGCCTTTCTTTCTTTGAAAAGCCACTAGCCCTAGTGGAAATGGAACCTACAACTTTTGGCATACATTTTTATTTAACTATAAAGATCTATTTACTGAGAGATTCCGATGGTATCAAGCAGTAACTCTTGTCTGAAATTTTCAAAGCGTAGGCTTTATGGGACAGCTGTAAACTACGACTTCATCATCCAATATAACAAATGTTTCTGAGAGTGATTAGTATATTGTGGCCTCGTTATTATCCTGCTGAAGATGATCAGATCCAGCAAGAATCTCATATCTTGCCATAATATGCTGGATCGATTAATACTCTTTGCTGAAAAGTCGGTAGGATCTCGTAGCAAATACTTGATCTTGGATGACTATTACAGAACTCACTGTTTTGGGGAATCGCCTCTCACCTTTGCTGCCACGAATTCGGGCCAACATTGTGCCACCTTGTAAAGGGAGGGTGGTGCGGGGACATGCATAGGGCCTACCAGTGCTGTGGCGGCCAAAGGGAAACAAATCCTTCGTTTTGACTGCCTCCCTAGAAAAGCCAATACTCTTTATTTCTTTTTTTTTTTTTTTAGGGTGTATTGACATGTAGGCAATTAACACCGACATCCAGGGCGCAGCGAGGAATTTTCCCAACGAGCCGTGAGATGAGAAGCAGATTAGCAGGTGGTTATCACCCTCCATGTGGAAGAGGTGTTCAACGGCCTTTATCAAAACCATAAAAAAGTCCGACTCGCAGGAACTGCGTCATCTTAGCGCGGTTCCAGTTTTTTTTTTTTTTTTTTTTTTTTTTTTTTTTTTTTTTTTTTTTTTTTTTTTTTTTTTTTTTACGGCACATCTACATCTAGGTCATTAGCGCCGACATCCAGGGTGTAGCGAGGAATGTCACCAGCGAGCCGTGGGATGATAAAATTCCTGCCGGAGGTTGGGAATCGAACCCACCATCTCCCGCTTATGAATCCAAGGGGCTAGCCATTAGACCACGGGAGACCCCGGTTCCTGTTCATATCCCTATTCTCATTTGAAAAGCATAGAATAGAAACAGATAATATTTTCCTCCGCCTTTGTTCAAAGGGTTTTATGGCTATACCTGGGGTCAGGTCCGCAAGACCCTAGAATCCTCTTCTACCGATACTTCATTTCATACGTTTCAATGAATTGGAAAATATCAAATATTTTCACACATTCCTTTGTTCTTTTACTATAGTAATGATTCTACAGATAAAATCAATTAAAAAATAAAATAAAAAAACCAACAGCATAAAGGCAATTGAAAATATTCAATCATATTCATCGAATCTTTTTCTCTTGGCAAGCTATATTTCTAACAATGAATTGTTTTTCTTATTTTGCCTAATCTGTTTTATTGTAAAATACATTATCCAACTATATGCAATTAAAAAATAACAAGGAATAAAAACAGACAAAAAGAACAGTTCGAATAAGCAAAATCAATTACTTTAATGTTTTAAGCACTTATTTCTCCGATTGACATCGCCTAATCAAAACTTTCATCAGAACCTTTTTTGTAGAGCATTTAGTAAGCTTTCTAATGGTATTCTTTCGTTTACCAAATTCTTAACCTTTTTTGAGATATTAAGGAAAATATACAAAGTTACCAAAACTTTTTATGTCTGTTAATAAAATATTTTATTCTAACCCTTCCTTAACTCCGAACGTAACCAAAATTTCAACATATTAGTTTTAATGAAAGTAGAACATGCAGAAAATGTTTCAACTGAATCCCATGATTCTAAGTACCCAAATCAAAAACGGTATTCAAAAACTATTTTTCCAATTTTCTCGAAAACGGTTAAAGCTATCGCCTTGAAAATGGTTTCATTCGTTTTCCTAGCCCAAGAAGCCTATAAAAAGAGTACTTACAAGCTTATGAACTCAAAAACGTAGGCGTTACGATTTTTTCTGCGCGAATTTCGCCCCAAACTCCATCTTCCAGTGGGCGGATTTTGCTGGTTAACGAACATGACCTTTCATATTGGACGACTGATTTTTGTACCAAATTTCATCAAAATCGGACCATTCGTCTTCGACCTAGAGAGCGAACAGACAAATATATATATATATATATATATATATATATATATATATATATATATATATATATATACACACACAAATTTGAACCACCGTTATTTTCGGTCTCTAGGGGTTCTGAAACGCGAAATTTTCTAGTCGGCACTTCCGGATTGTTTCATTGTATCAACCTTATAAGCGGGGTTCCTCCCTATAGGGGAGGGAGGAACCGCGCTAAAAACCTGCATTTCGCGGCCTCCTTTAGGACCACCAAACCCAACACATGAACCCATGCAGGTAGGACACGGAAGAGACAGGCAATTCCTTAAAGCGCAGCTTGACGGGTCCTGAAGGGTACATCCACGTGCTTAAAATGTTTCAAGCACGCCCGAAGCTACCAAGCAAGCCCAAGGCAGAGGGACGGAACTTGTTCTCCCCGCTGTCTGAAGAAGAACCTTCTTCATCGGCTGCAGGAAAAGAGAAAGAGGAACAAGCTGAGAAAACGAAGGTGCGTCAGCCATTCTTTATCTTTATGAGCGCCAAGGATCAGCAGACCGTCTAGGCCATGTTGCTGGAGGACAACAGTCTGGATCCGATCGAAACCATCCGATCGAGGAAATACGGGAAAGGCTGCCTCGCTTTAAGAAGGCGTCCAGGATAACAAGAAAGGACAGGACCATGACCGAAGTCGGCCCCATTCTCGTCACGAGCTGGCTCTCCAGAAAATACAGGAGCTCCGACATCTCGACCATGTTGGGATTAAGGTTAGCGCTTTAGGGACAGGATGTGGCCCTGGCCAGTGGTTTCACTGCGATGAATTCTGGCATACCGCTGAATATTATGGCAACCCTGGAAAGTGCGGGTGGTACGGGACACGTATTGGGGCTACAAAGGCGGGCAAAGGGAAACAAATCCTTCGGTTTGTCCGCCTCCCGAGAAAAGCCAATGCTTACGTACTCAACATCTTCAACACAGCGTACCGCACTGGACACTTTCTAGAGGTATGGAAGCAAGCTATGGTGGTCCCTCTTCGCAAACCTAAGAAGCCAGGAGATAAGCCCGAGCACTACCGGCTGATCAACCTGCTGAGTCATATGAGCAAGATCTTCGAAAAGTTGATCCTTGCTCATGTGTTGAAACAATGCATGGAGGCGAACGACATCTCCTTGAACAGAATGGCTTTCGGATTAAGATCTGTGATCACCACATCGCCAAGCAGATTACGTTGGGCATTGATCTCAACAAAAACAGAGTAACGCCCTTTATTTCCCTAGACTGCGCACAGGCGACTGTAAACCCACCAGCTGCTTCTGCGTCAGCTGCGGTGCAAAGGATTACCAGCACGGCTCGTCAAGGTTCTTGAGAGATAGTTGTCGGGAAGAACGCTCTCCGTCAGAATTGGCCATGAAACAGCAGTCGACCGTCAACATGTGGAGTCCCCCAGAGATCGGTGTTGGGACCAGTGCTGTTCGCCATCTAAACCACCCTCATCGTGAGGATGGAGTTCCGTCAGGTTGCCTCGGCTTCTTACGCTGACGACAGCTACAACGCCGGAGTCACCATCCTTTTCTAGACAGGATAGAAAAGCCACCTCCCCTAGTGGGAATGGAACCCACGACCCTTGGCACGGAGTGATGAGTACATATATATGTTATTATTTATTTAAACTTTAACAGCCATTTATAAGAAACGCCTGATTTCCACCCGTTTCTAGTCAGGATAGGACTGCCTTTTCTTTTCTTGAAAGAACTGTAACTGTAAGTGGTATCTAATAGTATCTAGAACCTCAGACACAGAGTCTTCTTGTCTTAGCACTCATGGCCTTTGAGCTTTCATACTTCAAATATCAAAGTGCAAAACTATTTAACTCTGCATTACCTATATATGCGTAAAAACTATATAAGCTAATCGCCCTGAATAAACTGTAACCTAACCTAACCTATATAGGTTATATGATGTTACATCAAATATGTAAAAAACTTTTATTGTAGAATTTCAATAAATAATAATGTAATATCTGTTTTAGAACCCGGAAAGAAATAAGAAAACTTGTCACAAGCTTCATGAGAGGAGAAACTGCCCACTGACCATTATTACCATATTGCTCATCAACTTTCTGGCAAGATTCAACTTCTCATTAATTTAGTAACTATTAGTACATGGTATGAATAAATAATGTATTGTAATTAAATAAATTGAATAATTCTGAAGTCAATGCAGGCTTTATGATTTGTTATTGTAATTTCCCCAAACTCTTTCCTCTTATTTTGCTTTTTTTTCAATTATTAAAGGTACGTTTTAAGCAGTATTTTTGACTATTTATTAAATCCTCTCTGATCATATGTAGTAATTAATAGTTTATTTGCAATCATAATATTTAAATACTTTGGCAATACCATTTAATTAGATAAATCAGTACATGCTCTTCTGTAAAATACGGCATCAAAATGAAGATGCCTTTTCTTTTTTCCAAATATACATACATATACATTGATATAGATATAGATTTTTAGTAGAAATGCTTCAACAATTTCATGAGTACCGTCATCTGGGGTGAGTTCGGACACATTTTCGAGGTTTTTCGTAATAACAAAACACAGAAGTTTTATAAAAATCTGGAAAAATTCATGTATGAACCCCTTAACCTTCCTCTATCGAATAGCGTATTTTGTTTTTTGAATATCTCAAAGTTTCAATTTTTTTTATTGCTAAAATGTGTCCGAAACGTGTGGGCCGAGTTCGGACAGCCTTTAATTTCTGTCAAAATCTAATCTTAAACTATAGTTGAAGTGAGGTAGGTCATAATTGACGATATTCTCAAAAGGAATATTTTCTATAATATTTTTTAGATTAACAAAATATTCTTTAACTTTTTTCTTATACACATCTGATCTACACCTTTTGATGCTTCGAGTAAGGCGTTCCATTAATGGCTGATTCCTTTTCATTAAGCTATAAAACCATTTCAGTCCGGGCCTTTTGTCTTAAAATCCTGCGTTTTTTTCCAGATCTATCAAAA
The DNA here is from genome assembly GCA_946811695.1 of Gonocerus acuteangulatus. NCBI lineage: Eukaryota > Metazoa > Arthropoda > Insecta > Hemiptera > Coreidae > Gonocerus > Gonocerus acuteangulatus. The sequence continues at coordinate 35,275,084 of OX328124.1, read as the reverse complement.
TATGTTTTTACGATTTGGTGAATATCTTAATCGAGTTAAGGGAAAGTCCCATTTAGCTGCAGTTAAAATTCTCTATTTTTTTCTTCTTTACTTAATTTTGTTTGTTGATGGTCTCCTAGAACCATTTGTTTCTGGGATAAGGGTACCTTTTGTCAAGAAAGTGAAACACTTGGGGGTGGTATTAGATTCAAAACACAGGTGGAGTGAACACATGGTATATGTCTGTGAAAAGGCCAAGCGGGTGCTCTGGTCCTGTCGGGGCGTAATTGGGAGGTCCTGGGGGATCAGACCATCGGTGGCGTATTGGATTTACACCGTGATGGTAAGACCCACAGTCACCTATGCGGCACTGGTGTGGTGGCATAGGTGTAAAGTGGAATGTCATATGAAAGAACTGGACAGAATACAGAGGCTAGGTTGCTTACTAGTCACTGGAGCTATGAGAACCACACCCACTAGGGCGATGGAGGTACTACTTGATCTGCGACCTCTGCATATAGAAGTGGAGAGGGTGGCCAGAATATCTGCATATCAGCTCAAAGCGCAGAACCTTTTAAACATGTTACCCTGTGGAGGTGTCAAGCAGATCCTCACAGGAAATGAGAGACTGTGCATGCTACAGATGCCCTCGGACTACATGTTACCTGTCCTCAGAATGGACAGGAAGTTCGAGTTAATCAAAGCAGACAGAAGCACTGCCCAAACCTGGCAGGCTAATCTCCCGACTGTGGAGGTCCACTGCTTCACTGGCGGCTTTAAGACTGTGGAAGAAGTTGGAGCCGGCGTATGGGTGGCAAGCAGAAAAGAAATGAGGATATCGATCCCGCTGGGGAAGTATCCTACGGTCTTCCTGGCAGAAGTCATTGGTTTAAGGACCTGCGCAGAGATGTTGCTAAAAAGTGGAACTTCTCATGCGACCTGGGGCAGCAATATCAGCCATCGAGGGCACCTGCTTTAAATCCAAGATTGTGGATGAATGCAGGATCATGCTAGATCGTTTAGCTGTTGAAATCGGGTTAAGATACACTGGGTGCCAGGGCACTCAGGTATACTCGGGAATGACGAAGCTGATAAACTGGCAAGACAAGGGGCCAAAGAGTCCCTGTGTGGACCAGAACCAGCTTGTGGAGTATCCCTAACCCTAGCAAAAGGAATCATTGGTGACTGGGCGAGGACAGAACATCTAGGCATTTGGCAAAGAGTCCAAACGCAAAGACATTCAAAGCGCTTCCTAAATCAGATTGATAGGAAACGAACAAAGACAATCCTGTCCCTACATTGAACGACTATTAGGGAGACTGATGCTCTTTATACAGGTCATGCAAAGATGAACAAACATCTACACAACATGGGCCTGGGTACAACCTCCCTATGCAGGATGAGTGGGATAGAAGAGGAAACACCTGTACACATAATCTGTGACTGTACAGTACTCGCACGCAGGCGCTTCATGTACTTCGGATCTCCGAGAATAACTGGCCCAGGAAGAGATTCTGAGCTCACACCTTAGAAGATCACAGGGTTTGTTAAGGATGCAGGGCTGCTTTAAGTGACCCAGCAGGTTATCAGGGGCACAATAGATCTTCATAGGTCAAGTTGCTTTACCCCTCAAAAGGGCCCTGATCATATCTATCTATTCAAGTGAGCAAAATGTTGAATCAGAACGTAATTAACCTAGTTTCTACAATATGGGTTACACTTTCTTGCCATCTAAATGACATACATGTCACATGGTGGTGATAATGTAACATCTCGGGTGTTTTAATATATTAACAAACTGTAGATAATGACTCAATTGCACACTTATGAATACATATATAAAATATATTCTGATTCAAGTCGCTTCTGGAGTCCTGATTGTTTTCTTACTACCAAACCAAATCTCTGCAAAAAGTTCCAAAAGTTGCAATATTATAAGTAAGTACTGACTACAATCTCATTTGTATGTAAAATAAAAGGTAAAAATGCAGTTTCCAGCCCTCCAAACCGATTTCTTTCAAACTTTGCACAATAACGTATTTTGATGCACTAAACACGAATACGATAAAAGAAAACGTCGGATTTAACTAGGAAAGAAGTTATAAAGCACTTAAGTTCACTGTTGTGCAGGTTATGAGAGCTAATGTAAACAACTAAATTTGTCAACATACGCATGCGCGGGTATAGAAAAGTTCGTAATAAGGAAGTTTAATTGAAATTTACCATAAATTATCGAAATTCATCAGCAGTTATTTATTTACAATCATTTTTTGAAATAATGAAACACTCTTCACATTTCTTGTTTCGTTCATGAAAAGTATTATATATCAGAAATCCCTTAATAATTAGCTAATGCCTTTATAATAGCAGAAGAATGTCTAGGACGAATGATTAGGAATGCAGAAGAATGTCTAGGGCGATTTTAAGGGCAAACATGCTATGCGTTTCCGCTCGCTCAAGAAGATAATAAAACCCCAGTCAATCCAACTCGCTAAAATTAATAGAATTCTATTAATTTTAGCGAGTTGGATTGACTGGGGTTTTGTTATTTTCTTGAGCGAGCGGAGCGAGCGGAAACGCATAGCACGTATGCCCTTAAGCGACAGGTGACGACGGGTGAGAATGCCCTTAAAATTAACAATATCTTTGAATAAATAGTTTCTGAACATTTCAAATGAGAGTTCTCTGTTTCCCAATGTTACATATCTGCGCATGCGCGTGTTTACAAATACGGTGTTGACGCCTAGTTTTATAACCTTCCTAACTTTAGTGCTTAATATTATATTCTATTAATTTTAGCGTGTTGGATTGACTGGGGTTTTGTTATCTTTTTGAGCGAGCGTAGCGAGCGGAAACGCATAGCATGTGTGCCTTAAAGTCGTCATTTATGCCTTAAAGTCATGTATGCCTTAAAGTCGTCACAAATTTAATTGTTTACATTAGCTCTCATAACCTGCACAACAGTGAACTTATGTGCATAATAACTTCTTTCCTAGTTAAATCCGACGTTTTTTTTTTTATCGTATTCGTGTTTAGTGCATCAAAATACGTTATTGTGCAAAGTTTGAAAGAAATCGGTTTGGAGGGCTGGAAACTGCATTTTTACCTAGTAAAATTAAAGTGGAACATGTTTTGCCTTCATTGAGGTTGAAAGGGCCTGTCTAGTACTTGAAATAGTTCACGAATCCAAGAAGTTGAATGTACTTCTATAAAAAGGATAGTTGATAGTTTGTTTCGTAAGTTTAATAGCGCAGTTCGTTGACCAAAACTAAAAGTGAAAAAAAAATTATTTATACGAATTGTGTCATGTTTCCATATATTGCCCTGGTGATATATTATAATCTTTTGTAACTGCGACTTTTATTCAATTATTACAGGTTAAAGAACCGGCTCTCAGAGATCTGAATCATGACCGGGTCAGAGATCTGGATCAAGGCGTCAATTGAGTTTTAGCCAATATGGCGACGGGATTATGAACTATTTGGGTTGAGATAACCTTGAGCGAGCGAATAGCGTGCGTTAATTGTACAATTGTTATACAAACATAGCCTCTCAGCGGAATTCATTGGAGGACCAAAACTTATATTATTATTTGTTCTTCTGGAAGCTTATCTAGAGCTATTTGCCAAAAGTTTTCAATCAATCGCTGAAATTACTCATTAGTGATTTCACAGGTCATGTATGACTTTCATGAACCAGCCAATTTTTCTCGATTTGTTTTCATAATGAAGCAGGTTTTTCCTTTCCCTGAACAACTTTTTTTTTTCTTTTTTACTGAGGACGTATTAACAGGTAGTAGACCAGAAGTAATAATCACCATAATTGAAGACACCCTTTACCATAAAAAAATGCATTAGTGAAATTATGCTAAATCATCGAAAATGCGCAACTTACAATTAAACCTCTAAATACACCGAATGGGGTATCTGCATTTAAATTTCTGTCCAGTAGGTAGCGTACTTGTAGGATCAAAAGTATTTAAATAAAATGGGCGCAATATACACAAATAATTTATTCCTACATCTTTGGTAGATATTAACAATCCGATCTGATACATTGACAAGAAAGGCGAATATGTCCAATAGCAGCTAACTATAAAACGTATAATCAGGTTGATTATCCATATCAAATATAATATACAGATTTATAATTGATAATTTTTATATATTGTTTATTCGAAAGTCACAAGCAGCACGGCACATTGAACACATTCACCAAAACTCTTCACTCACAAAAATCGCATATGTAAGTAAAGTACAGATCTCATAGTTAGCTTGATCTAAGGAGGCCTCGGTATTTGAATACGAAATACATATATATATATATATATATATATATATATATATATATATATATATATATATATGCACTTTTAAATTGAATTAAAATATTATTTTATGAAAGGTCTAAATAAATGAATATTTACATTAAACAGAAAATAAGTCGGGTCAATATCTTAATACATTCTCACTGTTGAATACTTAATTTCTGAAGACCTCTACATTTTTATTAGTATAATTTAATTTAATTTTTCCGTGTATTTTAGAAAGCAATAATTTCGATTGTGAAACGAAGCAAAGATTTGTCGATGAACACAATAGACTAAGAAATCTGGTAGCTTCTGGAGGCGTGGCCTCCCAACCGATGGCCGTAGGTATGCTGGAGATGGTAGGTGAGAATATTGAAATAAACGTTTTTCTGATATTTTACTCATTCAGTTTTAACTAACAATATATTTTCGAATGAATATATTTCTCGTAAAAGAATATCCCCCCCCCAAAAAAAAAATAACGTTGAAAAAGGAAACGAAGTTCCAGGCACCTCCTAAAAACAGTGTGCCTATGAAAGTTATGATACTATGGAAATTTTCCCTTCGGAATCAGACCATACTTTGGGGCTACATTAACCAAGCTGGACGATCTGTTGAATGAGTAGAATGAATTGTTGAAATTATGTAAATCACACATGGGCAAATTACAAACTGACAATCACGCTATTGTCATCAATCTTGATAAAGAACCATATGGAGAGTACATTTAATACACCTGTAGTTGGTGACGTTGCTGGAATGGTTGGCGACCGTACAGCTTTGCAAGAAATCGTGGTTCGAAGAAGATATAATAATGTTAAAACCATTGCTGATACACACTGTTCATACGAGACTCTCCAATATCCGCTAATATTCTGGAAGGGGCAAGACGGATATTCCAGAAATATTATACAACAAGATCCCGCAGCAGGAACGGGATTATTATTTGACTACCAAAATATTCACTAGAAATAATGTATATGGCAAAACA